>JAUDYJ010000015.1:7755890-8225890 GCA_030761175.1 Masticophis lateralis
ACAAACAAAACCATCCATATCGGAGAAAGGCAAGATTAGGTCATCCCAAGGAAGACATGTAGCCCTTCACAATACAGACATTGTCAGACATTCCTTAATAAAGACCTCAAGTGTTCCTTCCTTGGATGCTCATTCAGTTCCGTTGGTCCCATAGGAAAGTTCATAGATCTGGATTCTTTCTCTTTATTTGTCCTGGTCAGGGGGAGCCTGTTTTGATATATCTTTATTCTGAATATGTTCTTCCACCGTTCCAATATTGTCTTCTGGTGGAGGAGGGGGAAGAAAGGAGGAGGAGAAGGAAAGAAGGAAAGGAGGAGGAGGGAGAAGAAGAAGAGAGGGGGAGGAAGAAAAAGAAGAAGAAGAAGAAGAAAGAAGAAGAAGAAGAAGAAGAAGAAGAGGAGGAGGAGGAGGAGGAGGAGGAGGAGGAGGAGGAGGAGGAGGAGGAGGAGGAGGAGGAGGTGGTGGTGGTTGTGGAGGAGGAGGAGGAGGAGGAAAAGGAGAAGAAGAGGAGGAGGTGGTGGTGGAGGAGAAGGAGGTGGTGTTGGAGGAGGAGGAGGAGAAAAAAGAAGGAGGAGGATGAGAAGGAGGAGGAGGGAAGGAAGAAGGAGGGAGGGAGGGAGGGAGGAGAAAGGAAGACAGAAAGAAAAGAAAAGAAAAGAAAAGAAAAAGAAAAGAAAAGAAAAGAAAAGAAAGAAAAAAAGAAAAGAAAAGAAAAGAAAAGAAAAGAAAAGAAAAGAAAAGAAAAGAAGAAAAGAAAGAAGACAACCTTATGAAGGATACAAATTGGGGACAGATGGCCAACACAACTGCAACTAAATCTGGGATGGGAAGAAATGAAAGAACTTTGCTGTAGCACTTGCCTGAAAATTTTTGGAAAACATCTCTTCCTCTCGGAGAAACACTGTGAGAGGATTCTTTCCATCTGTGTAACCATGCTCCAATGGCTGAGCCAGGTCATGCACCTAGCTCTAAGAGAGCTTCCATCTACAGGCCCATTTGAAGCTTTCTCAGAAAATGGACCAGGCTCCCCCATTTATGGGTCAGTTGAGCATCTTACTCAAGGCATTTCTGGTTTCCCTCTCCTCCCTTTCTTTTAACAGCTCTTTTGGCAGCAAGATCATGCTATGGTTAGCCTCAGAGTGTCAAGCTGAGTTTTAATTTAAAACAATGCCTGTCCACTGGAGTTGATGAATCGATCCACTCTTGCTTCACAGCTCTCTCTTGTGTCTTTTCCTGGACAGAAACTGCAAGCAAGGTATTTCTTTTAAAAAAAAAGAATTATGTTTGTGTTCTGGAGGAAAAAGAAGAAAGCCTACTCAGATATTAAAGAAATACCAATAATTATCCTCCACAATTCTTTTATCTAAACCTTTCGAGCATTTTTGGTGATAGCCAGAGTTGGGATTCAGCCGGTTCGGATGGGTTTCAGCAAACCGGATGTTAATTTTAATCTGGTTCGCCGAACCGGTAGTTCGGCGAACCAGAAAAAGATAACAAATCTACTGATTTTGGCTCCAACATTTCAAGGGAAAGCGCCTAACTGTGATCCAATTACACTAAGATATATTGATATGAAGAGATGACGATATTAATAGGTATTGGCATGCAGCTTTTTTGGTTGATTTTAATTGCTTTTTAAAGAGTGTTAGACTGTTACAATAAATAAATAACCTGTATATTGTATGTACAGACTTCATATCAACCAGACAGAGTAAGAGCTTCTTGATATTGTGCCCATATTGCAGGTGGAAATATGGAAGCTGGACTATGATAATGCCATTGAAGCTATCTTTGATTGTTTTGGCCAAGCGCTCATGTGAAGAAATTCCCCAAGTGAGGAAAGGATGTTGAACAACCCAACTTGAGAACCTGTTCTGTCTAGGGGTTAAGGTACCCGGCTAGAAAGCAGGAGACTGTGAGTTCAAGTTCCTCCTTAGCCATGAAAGCTGGCTGGGTGACTTTGGTTGAATCACTGGGGGACAGCGAATTCTAGTCCCGCCTTAGGGATGAAAACCAGCTGGCTGAATTTGGCCCAATCACCAGGAGTCAGAGAATTCCAGTCCCACCATAGCCATGAAAGCCAGCTGGGTTTCACTAGGAACCAATCACTACGTGATGTTGAGTTCTAGTCCCGCCCTAGGCATGAAAGCCAACTGGGTGAATTTGGATCAATCACCGGGTGATTGTGAATTCTAGTCCCACCTTAGCTATGAAAGCAAGCTGGGTGATTTTGGGCCACTCTCTCTCTCCCTCTCAGCCCAACCCACCTCACAAGTTTGTTATTGTGGGGCAAATAGGAGGAGGCAGATGTGTTGGATATATTTACTGCTTTGGGTTGTTTGTAAAAAAAGAACAAAGGTGGGATAACAGTGAATAAACAAACATGCTGGAGGGAAGTTCAGATTGGAAGAGAAGAAGATGAAGAACATCTGTAGAACATCTATCAGTAAGAAACATCTATGTTTTTCCTTGGAAACATGATTCACTGAAGGTAGCAGTCGCTTTCCCACAATCACCCACTTTTTCTCTCCAACATTTCATTCTGTTTATCCTGGCAGTGGGAATGGGCCCTTGATCTAATATATACAAAGATTGGATGTTGTTTTGAAGTAATCTCCTCAAAGTCAACCACATTCCTTGGCCCTGTTTCCTTTTGTCCCCTGTGTTTGGAGAAACTCAAGAGCCTTAGAAAGAGCTCTGATGCAGACAATTATTTTTGAGTGCACATATGATCTGCAGAGACATCACCTTGCCAACAAAAGTGTGTATAGTCAAGGCTATGGTTTTCCCAGTTGCAATGGATGGCTGTGAAAGTTGGACCATAAGGAAGGCTGAGTGCCAAAGAATGGAGGTCTTTGAACTCTGGTGCTGGAGAAGACTCCAGTGAGTCCCTTTTACTGCAAGGCAATCAAACCAGTCAGTCCTAGAGGAGATCAACCCTGACTGCTCTTGAGAAGGCCAGATCCTGAAGAGGAAACTCAAATGTTTTGGCCGCCTAATGAGAAGGAAGGACTCACTGGAGAAGAACCTAATGCTGGGAACGATGGAGGGCAAAAGAAGAAGGGGATGGCAGAGAATGAGGTGGCTGGATGGAGTCACTAATGCAGCAGGTGTGAGCTTAAATGGACTCCAGAGGATGATAGAGGACAGGAAGGTCTGGAGGAACTTTGTCCATGGGGTTGCAATGGATCAGACATGACTTCACAACTAACAACAACAACAACAAATGACCCATATTTTTACACATCGGAGTTGAAATGATAATGTGCTGTGGACAGTTCTGGTGTCAACTCACAAAGCATCCCTGGCCCGCTCTCGAGTTGCTATAAGCAAGGGTGAATGGGAAACCAATGAAACGGCATGGCAGCCAAAACAGATGCACGTTCCAGACTTATCTCTCTCAAGGCTGTATCCTAGGGTTACCCACAGTAGCCGGAGGGAAGTGGTCTCTACAACCCATGAAATTGCTCTGTTGGTGAATGTGATTGATGACACACCCTGGGGGGAGGAGGGAAACAGGGTCATGATTGGGGCATAAATTACGTAGGGTCAGAGCTGGCTTCACTGGGGAACATGCCGACATGAAGTTCCTAATAAATAACTGGATTTCTTTTGAAGCTTGGCTCAAGGCTCATGATTTAATTAGGGCATCTGTTGGAACCCTGACATCTGGGCTACCATATTGGGCTAGGAATTCTCATGCAGAAGAAAACAATCATCTACTTTTCAAAGTTTCCATTCAGAGCGAAAGCCCTTTAAAGAATGAAAATGTCCCTCGTGTCTTGGTATACACGTATTCAAGCACAGAAGAAGACACACATAAACTCAAAAGCTGTCTAGATTAAACTGAAATATTTCTTGGCACTCTTAGAGAAAAAATCCCAAAGATGCTTTTCCCAAAAGGCAAGTAGACTTCCTTTGTTTTTTTTTTCCCCTTGAAGATGCTTTGCTTCTCATTGAAGAAACTTCTTCAGTTCTAACTGTTCTTCACTCAGAACTGAAGAAGCTTCTTGGATGAGAAGCGAAACCCCTTCAAGGAAAAATAAAATCTAGTTGCCTTCTGAAGAACTGAAGAAGTTTCTTGGATGAGAAGTGAAACAACTCCAAGGAAAAACAATAGCAATAGCACTTAGACTTATATACTGCTTCATAGTGCTTTTACAGCCCTCTCCAAGGGGTTTACTGTCAGAGCGGCAATCAGCCCCGTTACCTTGCCTGGGGTAATTGCCCTCAATTAGAGGTGGGATCGTGGCTTCTTCCTTATACAAAGTATACTGTATACTTTGCAAGAAAATAAACCGAAATAAGTTTTCTAATTAAACTCATATTTATTGTAAAGAAAATAAAACATCTCACTATCTAAAGTAGTTACATTTTGGCAAAGTGCCCCGGCTTCCTCTTGACAGCTGAACAAAGAAAAGTTTTAGAGAAGAAGAAGGAATGTAGACATGTGCAGTAGATTAGAGATAAGAACTTGGCAAGCTACGGTAAGTCTGAAAGTCCAGAAATAAAAGCTCAGCTGGTAAATACAAAAAACGCAGTGACATTTACAGAGTCAGCCTCTTGTTCCCAACAATCTGGGTCCTCATTTTACTGACCTCGGAAGGACAGAAGGCTGAGTCAACTTTGAGCCTGGTGAGATTCGATCTGCCAAACTGCTGGCAGTCGGTGATCAGCAGAAGGAGCCCGCAGTACTGAACACTCTAACCACCATGGCTGTTAAGAGTCCAGTTGCCTTCTGAAGAACTGAAGAAGCTTCTTGGATGAGAAATGAAACCTCTTCAAGAAAAAGGGACAACCATGTCCTGGATGGCCAAGACTCCATAGACAAATAGCAGTTTTGTCTATGTAAAATAATATGTTTGGGGTTTCCCTTCCCACCCCCTGGGAACAATCCCATTGAGATCAATTTGGACATACACCTAAGGCAGCACCATGCAGGTGTAGCCACAGAAACATTGGCTGGAAGAAAAAAAAGAGAGAAAGACATAGTTACTGAGAGCACCTCCTGATAGTCCTTCCTTAATTACTCTAGTGGCATGGTGGCAAACCTATGGCATATGTGCCACAGGTGGCATGCGGAGCCATGTTGCCTGGCACGCTAGCTCAGCTCTGCTGTCTCTCTAGGAGTCTCTGGAGGCTGGGGACAGCAAAAAACATCACTTCCTGTCCAACCGGAAGTTGGGAAACAGGCCGTTTTGGACCTCCAGAGGGCCTCTGAGCGGGTGGCTGTTTTTGCCCTCCCCAGATGCATAGAGAGGATCTGGAACCAGGTGAGAGAGAGAAATGGGCCTACTGGGCCATCGCGTGCTAGGAGTGGGGGGGAGGGGGGTCACGCGCGCATGGGCAGGGCGGGGCAAATAGAATTTTGGGTGTGGGCACCCACGCGTGCAAGCGAAACCCCCCCCCCACCCTAGTGCATCAGAAAAGCCATGCCAATCAGTTAAAATCTAATTAGGAACATACGAGCGGGGGAATGTGCTCTGAATGAAGCCATCCGGAAAATAGAACAATATTTAATCATGCCCGGGGATATATTTATTTATTTATTTATTTATTAAAAAAACCTTTTATTTGCTCTCTTTCTTTCCCCCCCCCCCGCCCCCCTCAGCACCAAAAGAAGAAACAATAGAAAATGAGGAGGTGGCTGGGGAATCCAAGCTGTGTGGATTGTTTTTTTAAAAAAAAAGCAACTCATAAAAAGACTAATCGGCATCTCTCCTCGTGTAAAATTGACTTCGGTTTTTTGAATGATTGAAATCAGCGTGCGGCCACGGATGTTAGTTAAATGAACTAAGCAAGGATTAGGGGTGATTTGATAGCAGTTTTCCAATGCTTGAAGGGCTCTCAGAGAGAAGAAAAGTTGACCTATCCCAAAAGGTGTTTTTTCAAAAGCTTCTTGGGTGAGAAGGGAAAAGCCTTCAAGGACAGTCAGAACTGAAGAAGCTCCTTGGATGAGAAGCAAAATGTCTTCAAGGACAGTCAGAACTGAAGAGGCTTCTTGGATGAGAAGCAAAATGTCTTCAAGGACAGTCAAAACTGAAGAACCTACTTGGGCCATTCCTCAGATGGTAAGTCAACAGCCTCCAGGTCTGGAGGTGGCTGATGAGGAAGAGGAGGAACAGCTGGGTCCAGTGCTTGACGCGCAGATGCACAGAAGGCAGAGGAGAGGAGAGCAGTGGAAATCTATGGGACGGTCCTTGGGATGGAAGAGCCAGTGCTGTTAATGAGTCCCCACCTGGGGATAAAAGGCAGGGTGTGGAGATGTGGCAGACAACTTCATCTTCTGGCCAGAATAATTTTTTAGCCTGAGAAACTTTTTTTGCTGGGACTGTCAGCACTTCTAATAAAGGAATCTTTTGAGTTCACGTCAGAGGGTTTGTCGTATTTGGGCAGCTGGGTCCGAACAGAAATCCTCAAGCAAAAATTGGAGGAGAAGACTGCCATGGTACCTTCCATTATCTTTCAACAGAAAGTAGACGTGAAATCTCCTTCACGCTGAGCTGAAAAAGCACACAACTGCTTTTACGGGTTCTCTTCAACCATCCTTATCTTATATCATAAGGAAGTTTCTTCTATCATTGGACTGAAATCAAATTGAAATTAGGCTGAAATTTAGAAATGGGGAAAACAGGCCCTGGGAACTGGTTCCTGCAAGACCAGATAATGTCTTTTGTTTTGTTTTTTTTAATCAGAATCGCCCCAAATCGGCCAATTTTAGTTGAACGGAAAGACTTTTGTCTATGTTGTTGTTAAAGAAATAATGATTTTTTTAAAAAATGAAATTTTGCTTTAAAAGCCAACTTTGGAAGCCTTGGATATCCATCCCAAGCTGACTGCTTTATGGATTTGCTTATAAGGATCTTTTTCAGGTCATCTCGACTCCCACAATGGACGAACGGCTGCAAAAAAACTGATGGAGTTAGCAGAGATGGCTAAATCGACTGCTCTGATTAAAGAAACAAAACACCAAAGAACTTTACTTTGACTTGGAAACCACTTCTGGCCTTTGTGCTTGAGATGGAAAAAAATGAAGATTGGGCTTTACTGATTAGATAGATTTGTTCTTACAGAAATGGCTACTTTCTATTATTATGAAAAAGTAAAAAGTTGAATGTAGATCTTAATGCCTTATTCAACTGCACTGAAAGAGTCGGAAGTCAATACCTTTTCTTTTTCTTTTTCCCTCTCTTTCCCCCACTATTCGCTTCCCTTTTTTTTCTTCCCTAACTTCCCTAACACTTGCTTTTGTAATCTCTTTGTATGTTATATTATCAACTAATAAAACTATATATCTAAAAAGATGAGAATCTTTTTCAAGGTCTTGCAAAACAAAAGAAATTGCTTCCTTTATACATTCTGCTCTTATCCATTAGATGGGACAAATTTAAGTTCAGGATAGATAGGTAGATAGGATGATAGACGGATAGATGGATGGATGGATGGATGGATGGATAGATAGATAGATACATAGATAGATACATAGACAGACAGATATAAATAGATGATTGATAGATAAGAGATAGATAGATAGACAGATATAAATAGATGATAGATAGATAGATAGATAGATAGATAGATAGATAGATAGATAGATACCATAGATACTATAGATAGATAAGAGATAGATAGATACCATAGATACTATAGATAAGAGATAGATAGATAGATAGATAGATAGATGATAGATAGATAGATAGATAGATAGATAGATAGATAGATAGATAGACAGATATAAATAGATGATAGATAGATAAGAGATAGATAGATAGACAGATATAAATAGATGATAGATAGATAGATAGATAGATAGATAGATAGATAGATAGATAGATACCATAGATACTATAGATAGATAAGAGATAGATAGATACCATAGATACTATAGATAAGAGATAGATAGATAGATAGATAGATAGATAGATAGATAGATAGATAGATAGACAGACAGATATAAATAGATGATAGATAGATAAGAGATAGATAGATAGATAGATAGATAGATAGATAGATAGATAGATAGATAGATAGATAGATACCATAGATACTATAGATAGATAAGAGATAGACAAACAGATGGACAGACATAAATAGATGATTGATATATAAGAGATAGATAGATAGACAGATATAAATAGATGATAGATAGATAGATAGATAGATAGATAGATAGATAGATACCATAGATACTATAGATAGATAAAAGATAGATCGATAGATAGATAGACAGACAGACAGACAGATATAAATAGATGATATACAGATAAGAGATAGATAGATGATAGATAGATAGAGAGATAGAGATAGAGATAGAGATAGAAATAGAGATAGAGATATATAATGAATGTAGGACAGGGGTTTCCAACTCAAGCCTGGGGGCCGGATCTGGCCTGTGGGGTACTTAGATCTGGCCGGTGGAGCCACCCTGGAAACAGTGAAGGACCAGCCTGTGGTGCTTCTGCCAGTGAAAACGGAGCTCGGGAGGGCTGCATGTGGTCCTCATGAGCTCTGTTTCCTCTGGCAAAGGGTTGCAGGAGGCTGTAGCAGCTGAAAACGGAGCTTGGGAGCCCAGTTTCATTAACAGAGCACTCAGGCCATCACAGGCATCCCTGACACGAGTAACGTCAAGCTGGCCACGCCTACGCTGCCCCACTGAGGTCAAACACAACCTTAATACGTCCCTCCATGACATTGAATTTGGACACCCCTGATGTAGGACAAAATAAATCGGATGGCCATGCTCTACCTATTAAGCTTCCCTTGCAAAAAAAAAGAAGGAAAAAAAAGGAGCCATTTTTAAATAAAACGTCATTAAAGTTTCAGCCAAATAAACCTTTGGAAAGCTTTTTAAATCCCATTCCTCTAACTAACTGCTTCATGCCTGACAAAATAAAGGAAGAGCAATGTATAATGGCATTGCTTTGGAATAAAAGCTAGATAATTAGGTAAATCCCCTAAGCTCACATCATTTTCCCATCCAATGCATGCCATATCTCCCTTTTTTAGAGGGGAGGGGAAAAAAAGGCTATAGATGCAAGGATCGGGAGCAAGCCCCATTGATTTGCCGAGAGAAGGGTATGGTGTCTACCTTAAATTTGCTTTAATTGCTTTCTCCTTTTGAGGAGAGCTCGGAGTGGGGGAGAGATGGGACGGAGATGCTAGCATCCCGCATGCCAAGCGATTGAAAGAGAGTGTGAAACTGACTCTTCTTGGCTGCGATTGCAAACCAAATGGCAACAAAGAGAGAAAGGAACGGAGGAATTGGAAGCCTTCCCACCGACGTCTCCTACGATGGCATCCCTGACATGGTCTCCAAACAAGAGTTCTTTCTTTCGCTCCTCTCCAAACTCCAGACCCACCCCGAAAGATCGTTAGGGTAGAGTATTGATGGAAGTGACCAATCAATTTTCTGTGGCTAATTAAGAGAAACGAGAGTGAGAGACATCCATGCACAGCAGTCCAAAAAAAATTGCTGACGATTGTTCTATATTTTTTCTCCCCAGGTCTCAACTTGTAGATCTTGTTTAAATCTCATTCAATAACAGAGTGGGAAGGGACCTTGGAACAGTGGTGGGTTTCAATTTTTTTTTCCTACTGGTTCCGTGGGAGTGGCTTGGTGGGCGTGACATGGCTTGGTGGGCGTGGCTTCGTGGGCATGACATGCCTTGGTGGGCGTGGCAGGGGAAGATACTGTAAAATCTCCATTCCCACCCCACTCCAGGGGAAGGATACTGCAAAATCCCCATTTCCTCCTGATCAGCTGGGACTTGGGAAGCAGAGAATAGATGGGAGCGGGGCCAATCAGAATTTTTACTACCAGTTTTCCGAACTACTCAAAATTTCTGCTACCGGTTCTCCAGAACTGGTCAGAACCTGCTGAAACCTACCTCTGCCTTGAAGGTCTTCGAGTCCAATCCCCTGCTCAAGCATGAAATCTTATACCATTTCAGCAGAGGTGGTATTTAGCGGGTGGTATTCACAACTTCTGGAGGCAAGTAGTTCCACTGATTAATTGTTCTCACTCTCAGGAAATTTTTCCTTCGTTCTAGGTTGCTTCTCTCCTTGGTTAGTTTCCATTCATTGCTTCTTGTCCTGCCTTCTGGTGCTTTGGAGAATAGCTTGACTTCCTCTTCTTTGTAGGAGCCCCTCAAATATTGGAGCAATGCTATCATGTTACCCCTACTCCTTCTTTTCATTAAACTGGACATACCCAATTCCTACAACCGTTCTTCATGCGTTTCAGCCACCAACCCACTAATCATCTTCACTGCCCTTCTCTGCACTCTTTCTAGAGCCTCCACATCTTTTTCATATCATGGCAACCAAAACCGAGTGCAATATTCCAAGATTTCTTAAATCGAGCGGTTCAATCGCCGGAGAATTTGAAATCGGGAGGCGGAGAGTTTGAGAAGAGATGTTCCTGGCGTTTCTTTGGCGGAAAGAATCTTAATTGAGTTTAAGTTTACTTTATTGTCATTACACCTTGTACAACAAAATTAAACGCCATCTTCAGTGTACATTACACATAAGAAAACTATAAAAAATAAAACAAAAACACACATCGTTCACATTCAATGCAATTGAATTGAAAACCCCTGATGCTGCATGAATATGGCACTCTGCAAGAATTCAATATAGTTACTGCTCTGGGACAGAAGCTGTTTTTCAGCCTATTTGTCCATATATATATATATATATATATATATATATATATATATATATATATATATATATATACCATCTGTTTTTATTATCCTGTACCATCTGCCAGATGGTAATAGTTCAAAAAAAAAAAGGTGCCAAGGATGAGATGGATCTTTAAGAATGTTTTGAACTTTTTTAAGGCAGCGGGGGCTATAAAGCTCTTCCAAGGAGGGGAGAGGTCAACCAATGATCCTCTGGGCAATGACGTTGACCCTCTGGAGTGCTGTCCTACCTGCCACTGTGAAATTGGCAAACCATACACAGTAAGTTAAAATACTCTCTATGGTGCAACGACCTTTGAACAATGGTGCTGGAGAAGACTCCTGCAAGTCCCTTAGACTGCAAGGCGATCCAACTGGTCAGTCCTAGAGGAGATCAACCCTGAGTGCTCTTTAGAAGGCCAGATCCTGAAGAGGAAACTCAAATACTTTGGCCACCTGATGAGAAGAAAGGACTCCCTGGAGAAGAGCCTAATGCTGGGAACGATGGAGGGCAAAAGAAGAAGGGGACGGCAGAGAACGAGGTGGCTGGATGGAGCCATTGAAGCAGTCAGCATGAGCTTAAATGGTCTCCAGGGAATGGTAGAGGACAGGAAGGCCTGGAGGAACGTTGTCTAAGGGGTTGCGATGGATCGGACGCGACGTCACAACTAACAACAACAAATGGTGCAGAGGTAGAAGGTCACCAGTTTTTCATTCCGTTGTTCTTTTCCTGAGAAGTCTTAATAGCAGGTTGAAGGGAAAGTTTGCAGCCAGGATAGCATCTTGCAGAGTCTTTGGCTATCCAGAGAAAGGTGGCAAAGTGATTGCAGCCCGTTTCAGCAAAGATAAGGATCCTGTTGCAAACTGTGCAATCCTTCGAGGAGCGAGTTCTTCTTTCCAAGCCGGGAAGAAAATCCTGCCTCTAGGCAATTAAACGCCTTTCATTTCAGGAAGAATAGTCCTAACTATTATGAAGTCCCAGACGGGGTTTCCTCTGAATGGCCTGAGCTTCACCAGAGCTAAAACAAAAGGCCCCATTCCTTCTTCCGCCGAAAACCTTGTCCTGCTAACATTTCGTTGAAGCGGCGCCAGTGAAGGGAGCGAGAAGGAGAGGAGGACCATTAGAGGAGAACTAAAATTAGGCCTCGCTTTGTTAAATCCGGGGCTGGGGGGGGGGGTCTTTGCACTTAATGAAGTCATCGTAAACAGTCTCCCTCTCTTCCTCGCTTTACGCAAGGAAGGAAAGAGGGGAAAGGAGTCATTCTCTTTCAGCTTCAGGCAGTTTACGTGACTGATTCATTTGGGCAGCGGCCTGGGTGGTCACAGGGCGGAAACCCCCCCATAGGCAAAAACTTAATGAAATGATGTGGACAGACAGTAGAGAGAGAAAGGGGCCATCTCTCTAATCATTCTGCTTTTCTGTAGCCAGGGACATCAAACCTGAATCTCTCTCTCTCTCTCTCTCTCTCTCTCTCTCTCTCTCTCTCTCTTTCTCTCTCCCTCTCTCCCTCCTGCCTTCTTCTTCCTTCCTTCCTCTGTCCTTCCCTCCCTCCCTCCCTCCCACTTCCTTCCTTCTTTCCTTCCTCCCTTCCTCCCTTCCTTCCTTCCTTTCTCTCTCCCTTCCTTCCACCCACCTCCCTCCCTGCCTCTCACCTTCTTTCTTTCTCTCTCTCCCTCCCTCTCTCCTGTCTTCTCCTCCCTCCCTTTCTCCCTCCCACTTTTCTTTTTCTTCCTTCCTTCCTTCCTTTCTCTCTCTCTCACTCCCTCACTCCCGCCATCTCCTTCCTTCCTTCCTTCCTTCCTTCCTTCCTTCCTTCCTCTGTCCTTCCTTCCTTCCTTCCTTCCTTCCTTCCTTCCTTCCTTCCTTCCTTCCTTCCTTCCTCTTCTTTCTTTCCTTTCTCTCTCCCTCCCTCTTCCCTTCTTTTTTCTTACTTTCTCTCTCTGTCTCTGCCTGTCTGCCTGTCTCTCTCCCTCCCTCCCTCTCTCTTTAAATTTTATTTATTGCAAAGATACCCCCATTCCCGCAAAAACAGAAAGGCCAAAAAAAAAAAATTACAAACAGAACAAAAATTAAAATAAAATAGAAAGTGTGCACAACATATATAGAGCCATCATTAAACTTAAATTGTTCATCCTGGTTGAATGTTGACAACTATGTCTCAAATAAATGTAATAATTCTCCTCCCCCCATGATCAGTGGGTTATAGATAATTATAACCTTTCTCCTCTGTACTTGCTTTATTTACTACATTATTATTTTACAGCACAGTTCTTTAAAATGTATCTCATCTTTAGAAATCTAATCTCTTTTTGTCTCTATTGTGGGGGGTGGGAGTTTGGATGGCTAATTTACTGAGATCTTATTTATTCTTTCCTGTAATATTCCCTAACATATGGCCCCTTGTATGGAAATCCCACACACACACAAAAAATCAAACAGCATCATGTCAAACTATGCCTGAGGCACCAGTTTCAAACACAATGTTTTTTTTTTAAACCATTGTGGGTTTTGTACAATGAATAGACATTCATCTCTGTAAAAGTGTACCTTTTTTTCTGATTTGTAAACTTGTTAACTAAGATATTCTTCATTTCTGGGGAAGGGATGTCTTTACCGGTTGATGCATTTAGCTGCATAGAAAAGTGAGCGCTAATGTATCACATGAATTCCTGCCTATCCGTGCTGTATGAGAGTCCGCTTTGATCACTGATCTCTTTCTGTAATGGATCTTGTTCATTAAATATTCCCATTATGCTCTTATCTGTACTTCTCTTCACCACCACATCTCGAAAAATCTCAATTCTCCTTTTCATCTCAATGACTTTCAGAGAAAGAAAGCATATTCTTCTATATTCAGATGTTATTTTCTGAAAATTCATCTCTGTCCGTATTTACCTCAGGTCTAAAATTAACAGCTTTCTGTAGGACCTTTCTTAGTGGGATGTGGGAATTTTTACGGAAAAAAATTTCATTGTAGTCACGTTGTCATCCGGAGACCGTGACGTGGCACCAACCTGATATTCTCTACCGTTATTTCAGCACCAGGAAAAGATGAAAGAAAGAAAAAAGAAATATTTCAGTAGCTAGAATCGTAACCTCCCTGCTGAATCCACATCCAGATAAATGGAAAACTGGAAGTCATTAAAATGGCTCCCCAAAATCGGAAAAAATGATCCACACAGGTAAATATGATATATATATATATCAAGAAATTCTGAGGGAACTAATTTCTGAAACACAAGACAATTCATACTAGAGAACATTTTCCTTAGCAATATCTGAAAACGATGGCCGGGCTATAAAAACTCAAATGTTACATTGGAAGATGGAGGCATTCACCCCATGCCAATAGACGTAAAATACGATGCTACATTTTTATGGATTTTAATCAACCATCCTATGAGCCTTTCGTTTCCCTCTCTACTGACCCATGGTTTCAGCACCATGGGGTTGAACAGCGACCCTGTTAGAAATTTGATGAAATATTCCCATCAGTGCTTGAATATGACAGAAAACAGAGCCCATGTTTGAGGTTAGCAGTTGTGTTTAAGGAAGGCACGTGTCAAAAGCCTTTATCATCGCCTCCCTCTCAGCCTTGCTGCACACCAGCATCAAACAGTTGTGTCAACCCCGGAAACCCACAAGAAACAATGCACAGTCCAACATTCAGGGACCTGCAAATGTTTAACCAACTCGTCTGGCTTCACAACAACCGTGGTTCAGAAGCCAGCTAAGCAAAGCTGGATGAAGAGAAGTCTACTGTTGACCTCACCCCATTCTTAAGAGGTCTGTAAGGGGCATGCATAAGTGCACCAATGTGCCTACCATCCCTATCCTAATATTCCTTTTTACTTACCCTTTTTATGTATTCAAATTATATTTATACTTTTACCTGTTATCTTGACAAATAAATAAATTAAGAAATAATAAAAGAAATAAACCATTGGTTTGAAAGAAGGCTATTAAAAAGGCCATTTATGGTTGGAAGAGATAATTGAACAGAGGATAAAGATGAAACCAGAACTATTTATTTTGGACATTTTTGAAGGGAAAATGTAGAAAAAAATTACAATATATAACATTACCTACATTAACCGCAAGTCGAATTGTCCTAGCATAACATTGGAAACAAACAGATATTTCTCCAGACCAAATTATAATAATAAATATATGATTGTGCAAAAATGGATAGACTGTCTATGGAAATGAAGGAGAGGGAAGAAACCGAGTATTATCAAATTTGGAACAGGTGGTATTCCTGGCCTGAGAGTAAACGTGAAACCTAAAGGGTAATCTGTTAAATATATTATGTAGAAGGTAAAACTGTTGAAGAAATATAGGGTATGAAACTGAATTGTGAATAGATGTTACTATAATTTAAGTAAGGATGTAATTTAAGATAGAGATATGTAGAATTAGAATCCTTGTAAATAAGTTTGTTATGATAGAGATACCGATATGGAAAAGCTGTCATTAGTGTTAATTTTTTGCTGTGTCTTTTTCTTTGTTTTGTGTGTGTGTATGTGTTGTGTTTTTTGTATTGTGTGTTTTATATGTTGGAAATTTAATAAATATTTTTAAAAAGGCCATCTATGTTAACACTGAGCAGTACTCTCTCAACACACATGGCACCACCTATCTCCTGTCTACAAGGAAGCCCTTTCAGCTGTTCCAAGAAGATTCCACTCTCATTTGCACAAGTGACCTTGAGGACACAGATAAACCTCCAATTACCATATTTTTCAGAGTTTAAGATGCACTTCCCCCCCCCCCAAAAGAGGCTGAAAACTTGGATGCGTCTTATATTCTGAATGTAGCCCCACCCACTCACCGGCCCCCACCCTTCGGTCTCTGCGCGTCATCTTCCTTGCTGCAGAGATTGAGTAGCCATTTTGGTCTCTGTGCATCACATTTTCGGCCTTTAAATGCTTCGTTTGAGAGCCCTTCAAGGCTGTGTGGATCACCAAAGCACATCACTGCCGATCGCCAACCAAAAACGTGATGCGCTTGGATGCCGAAAACGCGACACACAGTGTCCAAAATGGCTACCTGGAACAACTGCTGCCTTCTCTTACCCCTTCCACGCCTTGCCTGCTTTAGTCACCGGAGCTCCCTCTGACAATCAGCTGTGCTTTTGAAGCTGTTTTTCAGCCCCCAACGAGGCGCTTTTTCAAAAAAAAAATTGATTTATATGCCGCCCTTCTCCGGAGACTCAAGGCGGCTTACAATGCGTTAAGCAATAGCCTTCATACTTTTGTATATTTATACAACGTCAGCTTATGGCCCCCACGACTAGCAGATATATGCGAAGGGAACCTTTACCTTTACCTTTACCTTTACCTAGAGAGTCCTTGAGGCCATTTGGAGGATTATCGGTGTCCTCAGGGTCACCTGAATAGTTATCGCTCTGAGATAACTATAACCTGGATGACTGAGAATCTCCACAGGCAATTCCGCTGGGATTTTTTTCCCCCCCTCCACCTCAGGAGAACGTATCACTGCCCATATCACTCAGAGTTGAAAGTAGAATTTTTTTTCCCCCCCAGCAACTCCAGGCAGCCTATTGCAAATTCCAAACACAAGGGTAAGAGTTTGATCGTGCCAAGGAAGGCTTACTCCACATTTCTATAGACTGGCGATTGTCCTCTCATATGGAGATCAGATTCTGCGAACCTGCTGTTTGATAATAAAACGGTCCTTTGTTATCACAGATGGGGTTGGAATGCCGAAGGTTTTGCAAATGAGCAAATTGCAAATGATTGCAACTTTCTCTTCCTGGGTTTTTTTTTCCCCCTTTCTTTCTTCTTCTTCTTCTTCTCCTCCTTCTCCTTTTTCAAACCATGAATGGCTTTGAACTCGGTTATGGGAGATGCCTCTTGCATAATGAACATTTTGAATTAGTGGCTCTTTGTTGTTATTGTTTTGTCATACACCCTCCTCCAGATTGGCCGACGGATCCATTTTCCATTAATATTCTGCCCTTCATTAAAGATTGAGTAAGCTTCCCCCTCTTTTAGCAAAAACTGCATCTGAGGCAGCTAAGTGGAAACCGAATGTACATTTTAGAGGATTTTAAGGGGAGTTAAAACATTGGAATCCCCTGTATAGTTACAACTTCTGTATCAAACTGGTCTTTAAACACAACCACTTCCTACTAACATAGCCCCTTTTAACTTTCTAAGGTAAAGGTAAAGGTTCCCCTTGTACATATCTGCTAGTTGTTCCTGACTCTAGGGGGCAGTGCTCATCTCTGTTTCAAAGCCGAAGAGCCAGCGCTGTCCGAAGACATCTCCGTGGTCATGTGGCCAGCATGACTCAATGCCAAAGGCGCTCGGAATGCTCTTCCCTTCCCACCAAAGGTGGTCCCTATTTTTCTACTTGCATTTTTAACATGCTTTCGAACTGCTAGGTTGGCAGAAGCTGGGACGAGAAACGGGAGCTCGCCCCATTACACAGCACTAGGGATTCAAACCACTGAACTGCCAACCTTTTGATCGACAAGCTCAGTGTCTTAGCCACTGAGCCACCATGTCCCTTTTAACTTTCTACTTGAATGTTAATTGCATTAATTTATACCTTGCGCAATATTTTCCACAAACTTATTAATGGCTTGAACCTATTATTTTCAAGCTCCACTCTGATTTTAAAATGTTTTGTTTCAGTGGGAGGCCACGGGAGAACGGCTTCAAGCGAATAAAGCAAATAAACAGAAATAAATAAACCATTGTGTTCATCGGTCTTCTCCAAGAGCTTTGGTTTTCTCCTGTAGATGTTTCATCACCAAACTATGCAGCGTCCTGAAGTTCTCTTACAGTCTGATGGCTGTTGACATCTAACAGCTTTTGCTACCAGCCTCATGTTGTGTCTTCCTCAACAGTTGTGTTTGTTTGCATCTTTGAACAGAAAACAGGAAAAAAAATATCTTGAAAGGAACCCTCCACACTCTGAAGAGCCAGAGAGCTCAGCTTAGACAGGAGAAACAAATTCACTTTAATGTCTGCGGATAAGAGTGGGGCATCTATCCAAGATTCTCTCCTCCCCTCCCCATCTTATTCTCTCTCAGTCTTTCAAAAGGACCATTTCCCATTCCAGTTCAGACTCTATAGAAAACCATTTTCCACCGGCTCCCTTTTTTTTTCTTTTTTCTAATTCTCTTTGCTAAGCTGAAGAATTGACCTGGGACGAAGCAGTGAACTTGGCTGACTCAATGGATCATTGTGATGTCTTCTCTCCCTCCTGTTTTCCCCCACACACAACAGCCCTACAGCGGCTTGCCGTTCTGCAGCCCCACTGATGGAACAGGTTGGCTCCGGGGAAGCAAAGTTGGACCGTTCCAGACAAAACCAGGGATATAATTTTGTCTTCTCCAGAAGGAGAGACTAAATAGGAAATAGCGGCAGGCAGTTGGCCACTGGTTGGGGAAAAACATGGCTAATCACATAAGCAAAGGTTGTGGGGATTAGTGGCATGAATCAGAGCTCACAGGAGGAGGAGGAGGAGGAGGAGGAGGAGGAGGAGGAGGAGGAGGAGGAGGAGGAGGAGAAGGAGAAGAAGAAGAAGAAGAAGAAGAAGAAGAAGAAGAAGAAGAAGAAGAAGAAGAAGAAGAAGAAGAAGAAGAAGAAGAAGAAGAAGAAGAAGAAGAAGAAGAAGAAGAACTTCTTCAGGCTAAGATAAAAACACAAAAAAGGAAGAGAGTAAAATTTGAAAAATGGCTACACTCCAATATTTCTAGGGGGATATACTTATTCGTAGGCAAAGGACAGGAGAATCGATACAGATATGAAACTACTGCAAAGATATTACTAGATCCATATACATTGTTCTCCAGTATTGTGGTTGCAACCAAGATATAAATCCAAAAATAAAGAAGAACAATGGGGCCTTTTGCGTCTTTCTGATCTATTAATCCCAGCCTTCTGGCAATTACTTATGAATCCTATAAATCATGATTATAAGGTTATTCATGGAATTATCATGGTTAGGCTTTTCTCCCTCCATAATAACTATTTTCTTCTTCTTCTTCTTCTTCTTCTTCTTCTTCTTCTTCTTCTTCTTCTTCTTCTTCTTCTTCTTCTTCTTCTTCTTCTTCTTCTTTTCCTCCTCCTCCTCCTCCTCCTCCTCCTCCTCCTCCTCTTCATCCTCCTCCTCTTCATCTTCCTCCCTCCCTCCTCCTCCTCCTCTCTCATGAGATTTCCCTGGATATCCATGAAAATCTCATCAGGAAGAGTCCTCTTTTTTTCTCTGCACACAAATAATACCAAAAAGATTAATAACCACGCGATGTTCGCCTTTCTGCTTTGCATATCCTTTCTTCCTTGTCCTCCTAAGGGACTATAATCAAACCACAGAATTTCCCTCGGTGATGTTCCATAACCATGTTCCTTCCTTACACTGCTGCCTAATTGGACAGTTGCTTAGTGGTTTCCCCCAACGGCTTATTAAGAAAATTTGTTGCAGCCATCTCCCCTTCCCTGACCAGGAAGGTCAGAATCTGCCAACTTTCAAAAGCGTGAGCTTTCTGTACGCTCTTTCAAAAGCACAGATCCAACCCTGGGATTCCAATTTGACAACCAGCAAGGATCTGTGTTGGTAGAATCCATTGGAGATTAAAAGGGTATTCAGTTCCAATAAGAATACATCTAAGATTCATACTTCAGGTTGCACCTTAAAATGTCTACCATCCCAAGAGAGCTTCAAATGACCAATGGATGACCAGTGTTGGAGGATTACAGAATTAACAGAGTTGGAAGGGACCTTGGAGGTCTTCTAGTCCAACCCCCTGCTCCATATCAGCCCATCAAATCCTAGTATAATGTCATCCAGAGCTGAAATACATCTCTGAAATTCTGTTTGATTTGTTTGCTTGCTCTTTTTAATTCTTAAAACAACATAATGCCACTGGTTTTGCAATTAAGTCGGTTTATAGCTGGCCAGCTCATTCCTCCATCATTCATTCATTCCAAAACTATTCTCCTTTCTTACCACAAAGTGATAATTGGAGCACAAGCTTCCCAAATGAAATTCCACTTATAGCTGTTGGCAATAAGAGGTGCCACACGTCAGAGCCAACGCGTCATTTTGCAGAAGAACATATTCAAACGTAGTTGAACATCACGGAGATCAACTTCAAAGGACAACAACATTTCCCAACCTCGAATACTCCAGAGTCTCGGACTACAACTTCCATCATCCTGAATCATCCTGGGGACAACCCAACACATCTGGATACCACTTGACTCAAAAAGACTCCTTTGTCAAACTTCCTTTCCCTTCTTTGGATTATTGCGAAAAATTATTGGCACCTCCACTTGGCTTGCTCCAAAGAAAAAGCATTTTTTTAAAAAAATATCTCTAGTTTCAAGATGTCAACAATCTTGGAAAGTGTGGACATATTGTGTGGCATCCTGCTTGATTGAAAGCTTTCTTTTGTGCAATGTTGAAGTTAACAGAAGTGTGAGAATGTGATCAGGAAACACGGTCTGATCTTTGGCATGTATAAATCTCATCCTGCCAGGTGCCAAATGTTCGGATCACCAGAATTTCCTGTACACAAATCTTGTGGCTTCCAGTAAAACACACAAGAAGGAGACCATCTCTCTTCCACCTAAAGAGGCCTGCTATTGTTCATCAAATAAAGACATCTTTGCTATTGTACCTCCTGGACTAATTTTGAGATGTTCTTAGCTCCAACTTTTCTTTTCATCCCAAATGGTCTCTATTCTTGCCAAGTCCTTAAATTTTTATGGCCTCAAATAAAGATCCTTTGCTTGAGCCACATGTTCATTTTTTAAAAAGTATTCTTTGTGATCTGGTCACAAATATTCTGATCAAGCTACTGTAGGATGTCTGATAATCTCACTCTTATGTACAAGGAATTAGCTATTGGATGCACCTGAAGTTTCTGCAAACAGAGATATTCAGGTAAATATCAGGAGAAGAAGAAAACACCAAGGTACTTCATGGAGACGTTTCTGGCGTGTATAATGTAAGGAGAACATTTGCAGGAATTGGGTCTGTCTAGTCCAGTGAAAGGGATGTGGTGGCTCAGTGGCTAAGATGCTGAGCTTGTCGACTGAAAGGTCGGCAGTTCAGCGGTTTGAATCCCTAGTGCCGCGTAATGGGGTGAGCTCCCATTACTTGTCCCAGCTTCTGCCAATCTAGCAGTTTGAAAGCATGTAAAAAATGCAACTAGAAAAATAGGGACCACCTTTGGTGGGAAGGGTTAGGGTTAGGCTCACTTAGAAGGCCTCCCATCCATCTTTGAAGAGCTTAATTTTTTAAAAAAAATTATTTATTTATTTTTAAATTTGATTTATATGCCGCCCTTCTCCGGAGACTCAGGGCAGCTTACAATGTGTTAAGCAATAGCCTTCATACTTTTGTATATTTTATACAAAGTCAGCTTATTGCCCCCACAACTGGGTCCTCAATTTACCCACCTTAGAAAGGATGGAAGGCTGAGTCGACCTTGAGCCTGGTGAGTTTCGAACTGGTGTAATTGCAGGCAGCTGGATGTTAATTGCTGCCTTAGTAGGAGGCATTAGCCTCCTACGCCACTCAGGCTCATTTGAAGAGTTTGTTCTTTGAGGGGGTGCTTGTTAGACTGTAGCACAGAAGACTCATTCAAGCCTATACACAAGAATATAGCCACCTCAGTTCAACCCTAAATTGGTGCCAGATGAGAGTCAACAGAATTCAAGAGAGCTCGGACTTGTACCGCTTGTGGCAGTGTAATGATTCTAAGCTGATGACATGCTTAACTCTGCCCTCCAGCCCTGTCTACTCTCTCCCTATAGGAAGGGGTGGGCTGCTGGGAGTTCGCAGGTGTTCAGGAGAATCTCTAGCTAAGGTTCTGTGCAGTTCAGAGAACCCCCAAATCCCACTCCTGGCTGGCCCTGCCTACCCAGCCCCTCCAAGGAGTCACCACATGGCCCATTTTGGATGCAGGTAAGTGTAGGGTGAGCACGGAGGCTCAGAGAAGTGAAAAATTGGCCTATTTCCAGCCTCCAGAGGGCCTCCAGAGCCTGGAGAGGCCGTTTCTGCCCTCCCGGAGGCTTGAGGAAAGCCTCCGGAGCCCGGGGAGGGCAAAAATGCTCCCATGCTGTGGTTCAGCACCCACCACGGCCACGGCCACCCAACAACTGGGCAGACAACCCCTTGCTAAAAGGCCTAAAAGAACTCAGAGCGAACAAAAGATTTGGGTTCCCGCCAGCAAGGAAGACATTGCAAGTGGAATGTCACTGGGAATTGCATTAAGTTGGTCTGTTGTAACAACAATGCATTCCGGATTTAATTGTGTTTGCTTCTTACTGGAAGAAAGCGGGCCAATAGCGAGGATTTCAAGCCTTTCGACACAAGAGATGGGAAATTTCCCAACCGGATGACGCTATGCGACCCATCAAAGAAAGACAGCTCAAACACAATTGCATCTGACGAGTTAAATATTGGCTAGCCTACACACACTGCGATAGGATGCCTATAATAGTCTGGAAATGATCTAATTATGGAAGGTATTATTGGAACAATATGCTTTGGCACATTCTCCGCAACTCCAAAGAGTCAGCTCCAATTGCTTATTCAATATCAGACATGCTACTATGGAAAGAATGTATTTTTAGGCTCCGGGTCTGCTATTTCATCAAGATTGCGATATTCCCGAAGAACAAATGGGGAGCGTTAACAATGGATCCCTGATTATAGCTTGCCTTTATCAACAGCTGGGTGGTCTTTTTCCCACCACCTTGGCGTTGACTTCCATTCTTCCTTGAAGACACTCAAACCTTTAATTTCCCCTTGGGATGCTTCCAAGATAATTTATTTCTATGTTACCTTTTCAGCCTGAAGGTAGGATAATAACACCTAAGGTAGCTTTTATAAAAGAAGTACAAGAGTTGAAATGTTCTATATGTCAGAGAGCCCAAGAAGTGACTTCCGAGAACATCGTATCTGTGAGATCTTTGATGAGCTTGGTGGCTTCCTTGCAGACGTTTCATGACCAAACTAGGCAACATCATCAGTGTAGAACTGATGGGTAATGAAATCAGGTAATGTAGTTAGTTGGGTCATGAAACATCTACAAGGAAACTACCAAGCTCAGAGAGCACCAAGGAGCTCTCATTTCAACCCTGAACTACTATGAGCCGTGGTGGCGCAGTGATTAGAGGGCAGTACTGCAGGCTAATTCTGTTGACTGCTGGCTGCCTGCAATTTGGCAGTTCGAATCTCACCAGGCTCAAGGTTGACTCAGCCTTTCGTCCTTCCGAGGTGGGTAAAATGAGGACCCAGATTGTTGGGGGGCAAGAAGCTGACTTTGTAAACCGCTTAGAGAGGGCTGTAAAGCACTGTAAAGCGGTATATAAGTCTAAGTGCTATTGCCATTGCTTGCTTCCTCCTCTTCCTTCCCTTCCTTCCTTCTTTCTCTCCTTCTCTTTTCTTCTTCCTTCCTCTCTCCCTCTGACTCTGTAAACCACTTAGAGAGGGCTGTAAAAGCACTGTGAAGCGGTATATGAGTCTAAGTGCTATTGCTATTGCTATTATTCTATAACATTAAAATCTTCCTCCCAAAAATCTCTCCCAAAAGTTGCCCCATCAGCTACTAATAGACCTTAAAACATGAGTGAGAAAGCAATCCTATTACCCCAAGGAAATCAGATTCATATCCCAATGAAGGAAAATCACATTTAAGGTGTGCACTCCTCGTTTTTTTACCTTTTATGCTCCCAAGCGATGCTCATGATGGCACATGGCACATCAGGTGCACCTGTCCCAATGACCATGGCTACGCCTTCAGTTTTCTGCTTGATGTGCCAAATGAAGCAATAGAGATACTGCCATGGATGATTTTCCAACCTCCAACTTGAAGTCTTTTTGAACATGAATAGAATAGAATAGAATAGAATAGAATAGAATAGAATAGAATAGAATAGAATAGAATAGAATAGAATAGAATAGAATAGAATAGAATAGAATAGAAAGGACAGGACAGGACAGGACAGGACAGAATAGAAATAGGGCCAAGTATGATTGGACACAAAAGGAATTTGTCTCCCGTGCCTAAACTCACAATATGCATATAAGCAGCAAGTAATAGATTGTAGATCATAAATCATCATAAGATACAAACAGCAAGTGATAAATCCTAAAATACCAATAGGTGAGAAAGTTGAGAACAGAACAGAACAGAACAGAACAGAACAGAACAGAACAGAACAGAACAGAACAGAACAGAATAGAATAGAATAGAATAGAATAGAATAGAAATCTTTATGGGCCAAGTATGATTAGACACACAAGGAATTTGTCTCCCGTGCTTAAACTCACAATATGCATATAAACAGCAAGTAATAGATTGTAGATCATAAATCATCATAAGATACAAACAGCAAGTGATAAATCCTAAAATACCAATAGGTGAGAAAGTTGAGAAGTTGAGAAAGATTAGAAGGATAATAGTGATATAGCCTACTACATGAGTAAATATCTTTAGGCATAAGACAGTGCTGTGGGAGTGAGGTGCTCAGCAGAGTGATGGCATGAGGGGGGTGGGAATTATGTATGTATGTATTTATTTATTTATTTGTCAAGCATGTATAAGATAACAGATATAAGTATAAACACGATTGTGAATACAGAAAATGGATATGGATAAATGGGGACAGTAGGACAGGGATGGTAGGCACACTGGTGTGCTTATGCACGCCCCTTACAGACCTCTTAGGGATGGGGTGAAGTCCACAATAGACAGTTTAAGGTTAAAGCTATAGGAATGTGAGGATAACAACAGAGTCAGGTAGCGCATTCCTGGCATTGACCACTCTGTTGCTGAAGTCGTATTTTTTGCAATCGAGTTTGGAGTGCATCTATTAGATAAAACTTATAGATAAGTTTGTACCTATTGATTGCCCGTGTATTGTTGCGGTTGAAGCTGAAGTAGTCATTGACAGGTAGGACGGTGTAGCAGATAATTTTGTGCACTACGCTTAGGTCAGACCGAAGGCGGCGTAGTTCGAAGTTGTCTAATCCGAAAATTTCAAGCCTGGTGGACATCAGGGATTCTGTTGCGAGCAGAGGCTTGCTGATTGAGCATGCTGCTTCATCCCTTAACCCTTGCTCAGAGTCTTTGGTTGTCCAGCTCCTAGCTCACCCCAGATTTATGACAGGAACTAAAACATGACATCATCTCCACAGCTCTATTCACATCAACAGTCTGGCTTCTCCAGATCGTGAATATCCAAAGCAGCGTACGTTCCTTTTCCTGCCTCGGCCCCAGCTTGATACGCCTCCCTTTTTCACCGATCATGGAGTCCTTTGTCTTAGCAAGAAGGCTACATGCTGTTTCTTAACCGCAAGCAACTTTTTAATATATATATATATATATATATATATACACAGAAGAAAATACCCAGAGTCTAAGTTTTCAAATGGACAAGCCACAATGCAGCAAAAGGAGATCATTATGCAGTTGGGTTTCATTTCCTGTTCGGAGGCCAAAAGAACCTTTGGAGAAAAAGATGTTGAAACATCAAAAAAAAAAAAATCTGGAATTTAAAAAAAAAATGCTTTTCAGATGTGAAACGAGTGGGGGAACCATCCTTGGCCCCCGCTCCCCGCCCTGCCCCCATGAACCCTTGCAAAAGACCCGGAATCCCATTAAAATCCGTAGCCTACGAGATCATTTCCCAGGATTGTTTTAACGGAGAAATCTGCAACCTTTGCAAATTCTTCTTTCTTTGCCACCCCCGGAGAAATCTTTCTGAAGACCAAAAAAAAAAAAGCAAAGTTCCCTCTTGGCCTTTTGCTTTCTGGCTGTTCTTTGGCAGCCAGGAGGTTTTCCTTAGATTTTTTTTGTTAATGGTCTGAACGACCTTTTCTTTCTAAAGGAGAGGAGTCAGTCAGATCTCGGCAAGGTCCAAAAAGAGGGCTTCTGAATGAGGAAATGTTGAACCCCCGAGACATCGTGTATTCCCAGGGCTCGAATGTAAGAACAAAGAAGATATAATTTTTCCGATCAGGAACATCTTTTCTGGCCGGGATGAAGAGGAAAGAGGGGGTGGAAGCTTCCTTGCTTCAGGTTTGGAAATGGGCCGTGAACTGATGTGGCCAAAATGTTCCAACGAGGACGTAGTTGTAGGAAAAGAGCAAGCAGAACTAGGGGGACTAAAGGGGTGGAGTCAAATATGTCATCAGTTTAGAATCCTTAATTGTAAAGGTTCCCCTCGCACATATGCCCAGGGGTAGAGCTTTCTCTGTGAGCGCGCCCACCCTTTGGAATCAACTCCCCCTGGGGCTCCGTCTGGCTCCTGAACTCTGCACCTTCCACCGTGAATTAAAAACATGGCTGTTTGCGGCATCCAGCCTGGACTGAGGGGTTTTTTGATTATTTTAACAGGTTTTAATACTCGTTTATGTATGTATTTTATGTTTTTATTGGTTTGTTTTAATTGTTGTGAGCCGCCCTGAGTCCTATGGAGATAGAGCGGCATATAAATTATATTAAATAAATAAATAAAATAAAATAAATATGTGCTAGTCGTTCCTGACTCTAGGGGGCGGTGCTCATCGCCGTTTCAAAGCCGAAGAGCCAGCGCTATCCGAAGACGTCTCCATGGTCATGTGGCCGGCATGACTCAACGCCAAAGGCGCACTGAATGCTGTTCCCTTCCCACCAAAGGTGGTCCCTGTTTTTCTACTCGCATTTTTTTTTTACCTGCTTTCAAACTGCTAGGTTGGCAGAAGCCAGAATAAGGAATGGGAGCTCACTCTGTTACGCAGCACTAGGGATTCGAACCGCTGAACTGCCGACCTTTCTGATCGACAAGTTTAGCATCTTAGCCGCTGAGCCACCGCGTCTCTGTGGGTATGTGAGTCTGAGTAGAGATGAGTATATTGCTATGATGGAAATGTCGAAAGAAACGGCGTCCCTCTAAAAACCAATATAAATACTAGTAAAAAGTTACTACATTGGTCAAACTTACAATCCTTATCTCATGCTAATTTAGTACTGACAGTGAGTTGATTCTCCTGTATAGGCTTGAATCAATCTTCTGTGCAGCAACTCAACGTAAGGTCCTAACCCCAGTGATGGCTAACGTTTTCCGGACCGAGTGCCCAAAGCGCGCACCCAAATCCCCAAAATGCAATGCACGCACAGCCCCTGCACATGTGCAGTGCCCCCCACGCATGCAGACATCCGCCATATGCACCCTGCACCCTGCACAACAGAGACCTGATGATCAGCGGGCCGATGGGAGGCACATGCACAGGCGGGATGGAGCTGAACTGGGGGAACGGCTCACATGCCCCCCACATGCCACCCGCACATACACCCTCCTCACATGCCCCACTCCCCGCACAACAGAGACCTGACAACCAGCCAACTGGAGGCACATGTGCATGCGTGGTAGAGCTGAACTGGGGTGATGGCTCGTGTGCCTACAGAGAGGGTGCTGCGTGACACCTGTGCCATAGGTTTGCCAACACAGTCCTAACCTTTTGCTCTTTGGAAATGAGCACTTCACTACGGATGCTTCTGAGTGGAAAGGATTTATCCAGCTGTAAGCCGTTGCCCAGGGGATGCCCGAATGTGTGAACAACGCACAATTTTGGGGGAGGTTCCTTTCATGTCCCGCACAAGATCCAGAGACACGCTGAACAAATGGGCCTATCCGGTGGCTTCTGCTCTTTGCGATTGTGGTGACCTAAGACAACAACACATAGTTATACCCAGTGGTGAAATCCAAATTATTTTACTACCAGTTCTGTGGGCGTGGCTTGGTGGGCGTGATGTGGCTTGGTGGGCATGGCAAGGGAAGGATATTGCAAAATCCCCATTCCCTCCCCACTCTGGGGCCAGCCAGAGGTGGCGTTTGCCAGTTTTCTGAACTGCTCAAAATTTCCGCTACCAGTTCCGCAGAACCTGTCAGAACCTGCTGGATTTCTCCCCTGGTTACATCTGCCCTTATCAGCATACGCTGGAGAACCTCATGGCAGTAGCAACACGTTTAATGTTGCTAGTTTCTGGGCAAGATCTGTATAATTCGGACATAGTTCCTATTTTAAATTTTAAGTCATTTACAGTAGTATGCCTTATTTTAATGACTTTCTGACCTGAATAAACAACAAACAATGACTACCAGGTTGAGCATGGTCTTCCTTGGGATAATCCTTTCAGACGGGGCAAGAGGTGACAATTTCTTTACAAAGATTTATCTCTACCTTCCAATCGTCCTCCTCCTCTCTGCAAACCCCAACCCCTTCTAGCACTGATGACGTTACCTAGTTGGGTAATGAAATGTCGGCAAGAAAACCACCAAGCTCAAAGCACACCCGGGACCCCTCATTTATCTGCAAATATCTTCCTAATTATTAGAGCAGAATGCCGAACTCAAATCTAATGAGGATCAAACCCACAAAATAATCAACTCACACTTCAGCTTTGGTCTCATTTCTCCCCTTCCCGGTGAACATTCAAGAGTGTTTACTGGGAGAAACAAAAGATCCCTTCATACTTTCTTAGCATTTCCATATGTTTATCTGACTTCTGCAAGGGCTAAAGTTACCCTTTATTGCTTGCTGCAAATTCCCAGACACTTTTTGACAAGTTGGTGACCCCCCACATTCATTTGCTCCGCTTCCCTGCTAGACCCCCACCCCCCATCCTACCCTCCTCCTCCCCAAAAAAGGAAGGAAGGTCTCGAGATATTCAGAGTGCAACTCTGGGCCTCTGAGATGCTTAGCCCTCCAGCCCTGAATAGAAGGGAGGCGAAGCTGATGGACTGGACCATGGAGGGATTTAAGATCTCATAATCGAAATGAGCTGAGCCTTTCATGAAAGAGAGAAAAGCTTCAGAAACCATCCAATGTTTGATAAACCAATAGATTTTTGTAATAACTTTTTATTTTATTGTATAACATACACAGGGACTCGGTGGCTCAGTGGCTAAGACGCTGAGCTTGTCGATCGAAAGGTTGGCAGTTCAGCGGTTCAAATCCCTACTGCCGCACAACAGGGTGAGCTCCCGTTATTTGTCCCAGCTTCTGCCAACCTAGCAGTCTGAAAGCATGTAAAAAATGCAAGTAGAAAAATAGGGACCACCTTTGGTGGGAAGGGAACAGTGTTCCATGCGCCTTTGGCATTGAGTCATGCCAGCCACATGACCATGGAGATGTCTTCGGACAGCGCTGGCTCTTCGGCTTTGAAACAGAGATGAGCACTGCCCCCTAGAGTCGGGAACGACTAGCACATATGTGCAAGGGGAACCTTTCCCTTTATCTTTTATAACATACACAAATTCTACATTCAATCGAACAGTGTGTTGTCTGGGTACTAATCATTTTAAAAAATAATAATCAAAGTGTTTACAACAATATTCATTATGTTAATATAATAATAATAATAATAGTAGTAGTAGTAGTAGTAGTAGTAGTAGTAGTAATAGTAATAATCAGAGGTGAGTTTCAGCAGGTTCTGACCAGTTCTAGCGAACTGGTAGCAGAAATTTTGAGTAGTTTGGACAACTGGTAAATACCACCTCTGGCTGGCCACGTCTCCATCTATTCTCTGCCTCCAGAGTCCCAGCTGATTGGGAGGGAATGGGGATTTTGCAATATCCTTCCCCTGGAGTGGCGTGGGAATAGAGATTTTGCAGTATCCTTCCTTTGCCACGCCCACCAAGCCACGCCCACAGAACCAGTAGTAAAAAATTTTGAATCCCACCACTACTAATAATAACAACAACAGCATATGAGTTATTAGTGACGACTTGCTAAATACGACATACCTGTATCCGAAAAGACATGGGAGCACAAAATGGAAAAAGTTATTGAAAAAGAGACAGTGAAGATCTTGTGGGACTTTTGAATATAGATGGATCATCATTTGGAATGTAACACGCCAGATATCTCGGCTGTTGAGATGCCAGAGTCGAAGAAAAAGAACTGGGAAAAAAAATCACAAAATATCGCGACCTGGCTATTATTATTATTATTATTATTATTATTATTATTATTATTATTATTATTATTATTGAAACATGAAACATGAAATTGTTGTTGTTGTTGTTGTTGTTACCAGTTCCTAAGTCCTTGATTAGGACTCGAGCTGCTGAGCTATTAACCAGCCTCAAAGGCTGTGAATCTCACTAAAGGTTAACTAATAATAATAATAATAATAATAATAATAATAATAATAATAATAACAAGCATAATATTTTTTTAACCAATTTAAAATACCTTCCTTATATCACTGATCCTTCTATATATTTCCCCGTTTCTAACTCCTGTTTTTGTCAGCTAACCATTGATAAAATAAGTCCCAAATTGAAAAACATTCAGTTTCTTTCTTTTCCTTAATTTATTTTCTTTTATTTTATTATTAAAATTTATATGCCGCCCTTCTCCCGTAGGACTCGGGGTGGCTCACACAGTAAAAACAACAACAGTAATAACAACAGTACAATATTAAAATCCAATCCGAAATTTAAAATTCCCCAAATTAAATTAAGTGTTCATTTGGATAAGTGTTAACTTATCCATTTCTGCACATTCTAATATTTTTTTAAAATCACATTTTCATCCGTTGGGATCTTTTCACTTTTCCATCGTTGTGCAAATACAATTTTAGCTGCAGTCAGTACACGTAAAATCAAATAGGCATTCCCTTTATTGTACTTATCTGGTAAAATGCCCAAGAAAAACTTCTCTGGTTTCAAGTCAATATGCTGTTTTATCATTCTTTTTCCCCAAGCCGTGTATGTATTTTTATCCAATATTTTTTTTTCCGCTTTTTGACATGTCCACCAATAAACCAATAGATTTTTCAAGTTTCATGCTAGCCTGTGGCAAACACCACCGCGCAAATGTCTCTTTTGCTGAGGTTGCGTCAAGTCATCTTTCCGAATCTGTTGACTCCTATAAAAAAGAAGCCAAGTCCTTCTAAAATCTGGTTGTTAACCTGTGATTAGGGAGGGTGGAGCCCAAACCCCAGTTAAATGCTGAAGTGGTTTTGGGGTTTGAATGAGACCGCTCTGGTTTCAGGGGAGGGATGGGTGAATCCTTCGGGATGAATTTCACTTCGGCCAGTCCTAAAACATATGAAGAACGGTTGCAGGAAGTGGGTAGGTCTAGTTTAATGAAAAGAAGGACTAGGACAGTGATGGCTAACCTTTTTGCCATCCCGTGCCCAAAAGTGTGGGGAGCATGGGGGGGCGGGTGTCGCACACATGCGTGCCCATACCCATAATTCAATTCTCCCTGTGCACGTGTGTGCAACTCCCCCTGTGCTCCCCCACTTTCGGCATGTGATGGCCTGGCGGGCCAGGTAGGCCCGTTTTTCTCCCTCCCCAGGCTCCAGAGGCTTTCTAGGAGCCTGGGGAGGGAGAAAACGGCCTTCCCCACTCCCACCCCCGAGGCCCTCCATAGGCTGGAAACAACCCATTTCCTGACTTCCAGTGGGCCCCGAAAGGCTCATTTTTCACCCTCCCCAGGCTCCTAGAAAGCCTCTGGAGCCCTGGGAGGGTGAAAAATGGGCCTCCCCGGCCCACCGGAAGTTGGGAAACGGGCTGTTTCCAGCCTCTGGAGGCCCTCCGGAGGCCGGAAACAGCCCATTTCCTGACTTCCAGCAGGCTCAGAACACCCAAAAATCAGCTGGTCGGCACAGGCATGCACACTGGAGCTGAGCTAGGGCAATGCTCACCTGCCCACAGATATGGCTCCGTGGGGCCACCTGTGACACTCGTGCCATAGTTTTCTCATCACAGGACTAGGGGGTAAAACAGTAGCAGTGCTTCAATATCTAAGGAGCTGCAGCAAAGAAGAGGGGGTAGTCAACCTATTCTCCAAAACACCTGAAGCAGGGGTGGGCTCCAGATCTTTTAGCCAATGGGTTTGCTGCCCTGTGGCTGGGTGGGCGTGGCCATAGTGGGCGTGGCCTAGTCAGCCGCCTGCAGCACTGCAGGTTGGAGGGACATTTTTTTGCCCTCCCCAGGCTCCGGAGGCTTTCTTTGAGCCTCCAGGAGGGTGAAAACTGCTTCCCTTGCAGTCCAGAGGCCCATTTCCAGACATTCAAAACCTCCGTTAGGCCCTCCCAGACCCTCTGCACGACCCCTACATTTACCTGGAATGATGAACGGGCTACGTGGAGACAGTGGTGGGGTGGGCGTGGCCAACCAGGGGTGGCATTTGGGGGTTCGCCGAACTCTGATGAACAGTGAGAACAATTAACCCGTGGAACAGCTTGCCGCTAGAAGCTGTGGGTGCTCCATCACTGGAGGTTTTTAAGAAGAGAGTGGACAACCATTTGTCTGAAATGGTATATTATTTTTATTTTATTTTATTATTAATCATATTTCTGTGCCGCCCACTCTCCAAGGACTCTGGGCAGCTTACAACAATCGACAGTATACTAAATAGCATATTGCCCCCAACAATCTGGGTCCTCATTTTACCCACCTCGGAAGGATGGAAGGCTGAGTCAACCTTGAGCCGGTGAGATTTGATCCGCTGATCTGCTGAAGTAGCTGCAGTACAGCACTCTAACCACTGCGCCACGTTCGGCTCCTGCTTGAGAGACCCTATACGAGCCGAACATATATCCCACTGCTATACGTTCGGCTCGTATAGGGTCTCTTGCTTGAGGAAGCAGGACATGCAAAGGGCCATAATACAGAAGGTCCTACTTCAACAATCAAGAGAATTCCAAATGATCATCATAACCATGTCATAGCAAGAGAACCCCGTAACACAAACACACAACCACAACCACACACTAACACTATGCTGGGAAACATGATTCAGATGGCTAGAATAACCCTTTGGGATGTGAATGGAATTCCTTGTTTTCTAGTGACTCACGAAACCTCAGTCTCCCACAGAAAACAGCTGCCGGAATAAGAGAATGAAAAAGGAGGTGTGACCTTCAGACAAGTTAAACAGATCACACAGATATATATTTTTTTTAATTGTGTCTTCGCAATCCACTGTAGTTAATGGTTCTGTTTCAAAATGATGATCTGGTGTGAACTTACAAGTCCAAGTAATCCAAACTGAGGCTATAATCTGGAAATCATTAATCAGATGCATAGCTGCCTCCTCTGAAGGGCATGAAGAAGCTAAGTGAACTGATGTTGCCAAAATGTTCCAATGAGGATATAGTTGTAGGAGAAGAGCAAGCAGAACTAGGGGGACTAAAGGGGTGGAGTCAAATATGTCATCAGTTTAGAATCCTTAATTGTAAAGGTTCCCCTCGCACATATGCCAATAATGTAGCGTGCAGGTCTTCACTATATGAAGGAAGGAACGGATAGGAATGGGAAGGAAGGAAGGGATAGAAATGGGAAGGAAGGAAGAAAGGGATAGGAATGGGAAGGAAGGAAGGAAGAGATAGGAATGGGAAGGAAGGAAGGAAGGAAGGAAGGAAGGAAGGAAGGAAGGAAGGAAGGAAGGGATAGGAATGGGAAGGAAGGAAGGGATAGGAATGGGAAGAAAGGAAGAAAGGAAGGAAGGAAAGAAAGAAGGAAGGAGGGAAGGAAGGAAGAGATAGAAATGGGAAGGAAGGAAGGAAGGAAGGAAGGAAGGAAGGAAGGAAGGAAGGAAGGAAGGAAGGAAGGAAGGAAGGAAGGGCAGGATGGGCCCCTGTCATAGCAACATCTTCATTATTTCTGCTCAAAAGGAAGCAGGCTTAGTATGCAACTGAAAAATGGAGCTTTGGCTGGAAGAAAACTTTCAGCAAATGTCGTTAAAAAGACCTTGGCTTCACAATTCCTAAAATTGCTTCTGGCCAGTTTAATTTTAGGCCTGCATCATCTTCGGTTTCAGAGGATTTAAGACCACAACAGCGGTTGAGTTCACACAAGGAGAATGACAACACAAGACCGTTTCCCCTTAAACATTCTCACAAGGCTGGAACGAGAAGACATACAGATTTAATCTTCCCTTCTACGCACCTGTTTGCAACCCGCAAGCTACAAGTAATCAAAACTTCACTTGCTTCACTTAGCAACGTAAATTTTAGGTTCCACTGTGGTCATACGTTGAGGGCTACCTATATAAAACTATTCAACACAAACAGATAAGAATGGGTGACAATTCTATGTACATTAAAGCTGCACAGCATCACCAGTGATGTACGCTTCATTTTTCAATATATGTAGACAACCCCAATTAATTAGCGCCCCAGGCAGTGAAACAGTCAGAAATTAGCAGGACAGCAGTACGAAGATAATCAACAATACCATTAGCAAAAGAGTAAGGATGGAAGAGTCCAGGGTCAACTATATAGCACAGCAAATGCTACCATGAAAGAGTCAAAGGTAGATAGGCACATCAGACAAACATGGAAAGATTAAAAATAGCCACAATGTAAGATAGAACCAGGGCATGACTGAAGATCCATTCCAAGATTGTGTTCTGGAGGAGGAGAGGGAGGAGGGAGAAGGAGAAGGAGAAGGAGGGAGGAGAAGGAGGTGGAGGAGGAGGGAGGAGGGAGGAGGAGGAGGAGGAGGAGGGAGGAGGGAGGAGGAGAAGGGGAGGAGGAGGGGATAAGAAGGAGGAAAGAAGGAGGAGGAGGAGGGAGAAAGAGGAGACAGAGAAGGAGGAGGAGGAGAAGAAGAAGAAGAGGAGGAGGAGGAGGAGGAGGAGGAGAAGCAGGAGGAGGAGGAGGAGGGAGGGAGGAGGAGAATGAGGAGGAAGAGGAAGAGGAGGGAGAAGGAGAAGGGGTGGAGGAGGAGGAAAGAAGAAGGAGGAGGAGGAGGAGCAGAAGAACAAAAGAAGAAGAAGAGGAGGAGCAGGAGGTGGAGGAGGAAGAGGAGGAAGAGGAGACAGAAGGAGGAAGAGAAGAAGAAGAAGAAGAGAAGAGGAGGAGGAGGAGGAGGAGGAGGAGGAGAGGAAGAAGAAGAAGAAGAAGAAGAAGAAGAAGAAGAAGAAGAAGAAGAAGAAGAAGAAGAAGAAGAAGAAGAAGAAGAAGAAGAAGAAGAAGAAGATTTTCTCCAGCACACAGAATTGTTTCTGCGCACTGGAATGTATCCAGCATTTAAATTATACGGTAGGTATTAGAAGTGATTTCCAATCTCTCTAAATCGAAGTGTCCGCAAATCCTTCTTTTCAAACTTTTCTAGCAATGCCGTGTCAATCAGGGCAGACAAGTGAAGGCAGCCAGTTCTTGAATTCTTTCTGATGAATTATGGCCCTGTCACCATACTGAACTTTTTAAGGGCAGAAGCACTCTTGATTTCCATCCAAATAAAATTGCGCAAAAGAAGACATTTTTTTTGTTATTTTCTGCTTTTTTTACAAATCAGGAAAAAGAAACGCTGAAAAAATAAACCAACTGGTTACCAACCAACCGGAGTCATATTTCTGATTTATGAACTGCGGTGGCCGTTTTCTTGAGAAAAAGGGCTCTCTGAAGAGTGCTACTGATTTGGGGAGATGACCTTTGAAAATTTATTTATTCGTTTATTTTTAAAATAGAAGAGAGTTGGAGAATTCGAACTTTCTGGTAGGAAAGGATGAGAAGCTCCTGTGTTGATCTTCTCCCTGGTGTTTTTTTTTATCATCCCCAAAAGGCAGCTGGTTGCCCCCAAGATTTATCTGTACAATGGGCTCAGAAGTATCTCAGATAGTTTAGAGAAGGATGGACCTCAGGGAGTGGAGGTCTGCTTTGGATTCAGAATGTCCAAGATTGAATCTTGGGCATTTGGAAATTCTAGAGGACGCCACCAGTCCATACAGATCAGCCCACTGTCCTCCAGAAGTTACTGAAGTCCAGTTTCCATCAGCACTAATTAAGGATGGAAAGTGAAGGAAGCATTCATGTAACAACATTCTGAAGGTCCAGCTAGAGTGGATCGTTCCCCCCCACCCCACTTCTCTCTTTCTTCTTTCTTGCTCGCTTCCTTTGTCTCTCTCTCCTTCTCTCTCTTTTCTCTCTCTCCGTTCTTTTATTTCTTATTCTCTCTTCCTCTTTTCTTTCTTTTTTTCTTTCTTTTTCTTTTTTCCTTCCTTCCTTTCTTTCTTCCATCCTTCTTCCTTTTTTCTTCCTTTCTTCCTTCTCTCTTGCTATCTTCTTTTCTCTGTCTTTCTTTCTCTCACTACCTTTCATTCTCTCTCTTTTTTCTCTCTCTTCTTTCTTAGTTTCTCTTCCTTCATCTTTCTGCTTTCTTTCCTTTCTTTTTCTTCCTTTCTTCTTTCTTTTTTCTTCCTTCATTTCTTTTTTCTCCCTTGCTATCTTCCTTCCTCTATCTTTCTTTCTCACACTATCTTTCATTCTCTTTTTTCTCCCTTCTTTTCTTTCTTATCTTCCTTCCTTTCTTTTTTTCTCTTGCTATCTTCTCACTCTTTTTCTCTCTCCCTTCTTTTCTTTCTTAGTCTCTCTTCCTTCATCTCTCTTTCTTTCTTTCCTTTCTCATGTCAATCTTGCTTTAAGACAGACAAGCTTCCTTTGAAAACCAGGGATGATGGGGGAAGTTTTTCATTCATCCAAAGACAGTCCCATCTCTAAACAAGAAGCATTCAATGGTCTTTTCCCATCCCCTCCCCTTCCTTTGGCAAAATCTTCATCAGATGATCTCATCTTTGGAGAGTTTCCACCGCACATCAACATGAAGACCAAAAAAAGAAAGAAAGAAAAATGCTAATTAATCATTAAAGGACTTCCGCAAAACCTCATAGGCTAACAGAACATTTGGTGAACAATTGCCTTTGTCTGCAGAAGGGGCCAAAAGTTGCTTTACTTCTCTCCCCTGGCACGCTTTTGAGATGGACAAACATGAGATCTTCTGTTCCACTTCATTCACGTCTCCTTTCCTTCGTTGTGACTTACACTATAAACAAGGGAAAGTTGTCTCCATCCAACGAAACAGCCGGCATCCTCATCCTAAGACTGTGTGTTCTCTTTCGAGACTTTGTGAAAATTCACAACACAACACTAACGAGCTCTACTGGGCACCTTCTTACTGGTTTTGGATGCTTTGTCTCATTAAAGGGTTAGGGTGGGAGTCTACATTTTTCTTCTAAAGAGCTCTATCATGGGTGGCCAAAATGTCTAGCTATTCCTCTTCTCTCCCTTCTCTTCCAGGAGAACAAAATTTAAGATAGTACAATAGAATAGAATAGAATAGAATAGAATAGAATAGAATAGAATAGAATAGAATAGAATAGAATAGAATAGAATAGAATAGAATAGAATAGAATAGAAGTCTTTATTGGCCAAGTGTGGTTGGACACACAAGGAATTTGTCTTTGGTGTATATGCTCTCAGTGTATGTAAGGAGAATAAAATATATTCACCAAGAATAAAAAGATACAACACAGTGATAGTCAAGGTTACTAATAAGCTATTAAATCGTACTAGGAAACAAGTAAAAACAATATAAATTGGAAGATACAAGCAACATGGTTATAGTCATAAGTGGGAAGAGATAGATACTAGGAAGGAAGATAAGAATAATAGTAATACAGTCTTAGTAAATTATTTGACAGTATTGTGAGAATTAGTTGTTTAGCAGAATGACGACATTCAAGAAAAAACTGTCCTTGTGGTTTAGTTGTTCTGGTGTGCAGTGCCCTATAGCATCTTTTTGAGGGCAGAAGTTGAAACAATTTATGTCCAGGATGCGAGGGGTCTGTAGATATTTTCACAGCCCTCTTTTTGACCCATACACTATACAGATCCTCAATGGAAGAAATGCAACAAAGAAGGTATTTTCGAGAAACCATCCAGGTGTGTCTGACGTGCATTTCCAGACATTAGGACAGAGAACAGGGAGATGAGTGATCAACTCCATGGAAACAGTTGACATAACCATTGTCTGAATTCCCTGACGACTGGCTGTTATTGTCTTTTCAGTAACCACAATCATAACAAATCCAATCCAATGGTCTACCGCTTCCATACAGCTTCTTCTCCGAATAAAGAAGAACATTTGAAGCTCAGGGCTGAAAGGAGAGGTCCTTGGTGCTCTCTGAGCTTGGCTGTTTGCCTGCAGATGTCTCATGACCCAACTAGGTAACATCATCAAGGCTAGAAATGAGTGGGCTCTGTGGAAAGGGAAAAGAGGAGGAGGACTGTGAGGTCCTCGAAGCTCTCTGAGCTTGGTGGTTTTCTTACGGACCTTTTATTACCCAAACTAGATGCAGAGAAGAGCAATTAAGATGATTAAGGACCTGGAGGCACAAAAAACATACAAAGAACGGTTGGAGGAATTGGGTATGGCCAGTCTAGAGAAAAGAAGAACTAAGTGTGACTTGATAGCTGTCTTCCAGTATTTCAGGGGCTGCCACAAGGAAGATGGGGTCAATCTATCCTCCAAAGCACCTGAAGGCAGGACAAAAAGCAACGGATGGAAACTAATCCAGGAGACAAGCAACCAGGAATTAAGGAGAAACTTCCTAACAGTGAGGACAATTAACCAGTGGAACAGCTTGCCTCCAGAAGTTGTGGCTGCTCCATCACTGGAAGATTTTAAGAAGAGACTGCACAGCCACTTGTCTGAAATAGTCTAGGGCCATGATGATGAACCTATGGCATGCGTGCCAGAATTGGCACACAGAGCCATCTCTCCGGGCATGCTAGCCATCGCCCGTTGCTCTTCCGGGTTCCGGTGAGCCGGCCAGCTGGTCATCACATGTGCGGGAGCACCAGAAACTGGAAAAACAGCTGTCTGATGTGCATGCGCGCGCTGGGAAGATGATCTTTCAGTTTCTGATGTGCGCATGTGCACTGGCCACCTGGTCTTCATGCGTGCATGCACGCCAGAAACTGGAAGACCAGGTGGCCAGTGTGCATGCATGCATCATAAACTGGAAGATCATTTTCCCAGCACGCGCATTCACGCTGGGCGGCTACTCTTCCTGTTTCCGGCACGCGCATGCACACACGCACCCCAGGTTCGCCAACACTGGTTTAGGATCTCCTGCTTGAGCCGAAGGTTGGGTTAGAACAGGGGTCACCAACCTTTTAGACCTCAGAGACCACTAAATTCATACTTTTAAATCCTGCAGACCAGTAATATGAACTGCCTAATGGCTGGCTGGGTGGCCATGAGTAGGTGGTCACGTGACTGGGTGGGCGGGGCCAACTCGATGTCATGCATGTCGAGGGGCACCTTGCCAACCTCTAATTGCCTCTCCTTTTCTGCTTCCAAGCAGAGGGAAGGCCTCTGGGAGTGCAAGGCCAGGTACCGGTGCCTTGAGGTTCAGCGGGCTGAAATGGTCAGCCAGTTCCAGGCCATGAGGCAGTCCCACTGGAACAAGGCCCCCCGGCTCTTTGCCACCAGCAGTGCTTCCCTCCAGCCTTCGCCCAAAGCCCCGCACCAGGAGGCTGAAGCAGACCCCATGTCAGAATTTCTGCTTCCCTCCGACCCACACAAAAAGACCCCAAAGGGGGAGACTCTGCAGCAACACAAACATTCATTGCATATATCTTTCCCAGGGGCCGTAGTTTAAGGACCCCTGATTTGGTGCAATATAAAAAATGCAAATAATTTTTCTGCAGACCACCAAAATTTTCTCACGGACCACCAGTGGTCCACGGACCACCGGTTGATGACCGCTGGGCTAGAAGACCTCCAAGTTCCCTTCCGGCTCTATTCTGAGTTGAGTTGAAAGGACAAGTCCACCAAGCAACATCTATCTACAGCTTTAGAGTAGCTTTAGCCTCCTTGAAATAGCCCCATAAGCAGCTGGTGGGATTCAGCCAATTCGCACCACTTCGGGAGAACCGGTTGTTAACTTTCGGAGCAGTTTGGCAAACTGGTTGTTGGAAGAAATCATCAGGGCAGAGAACCGGTTGTTCAATGATTTGAATCCCACCACTGCCCATAAGATTATACACCCAAAGATTACCCTGATCTGTTCTTATTTTTCATCTTCTCTCCAGGTTCTTATATTTTATCTTTTGCGTCCCCATCTTCACCGCAGACCCTCTCCTAGCTACCACAGAGAGCGTTCAAGAAGGACCATCTTTCTGGTTCTGCCTTCGCAGGCCTCATCTCGGCGAGGAGCTTGGCACAAATCAGGCATTTGAGGCCTATGAGATCATCTGTTTAAATTTGAAAGGCTCAGCAAACGTGATTAAAAGGCTGCTTAACCCCTAACCAGGGGTGGGAGAAGCGGTGGTTTGAAGGCTTGGCATCTTTCGAGCCGTTTCAGGAGGAAGGGATAGCCCGTTTCTAAGGCAGCCGAAAAACTCTCAGAATTGTTACCGGCCGTAATTTCAAGCCATGACGCTTTGGCGTTTAAAACAAACAAAAAAAAAATCATTGGATTATCTCTTCCAAATCTATTCTAGAACATGAAACTTTTTTTTCCCCCAAAGCAAAAGCTAGATTTGATTTTTGAGTGACGTGCTCAGGCCTCGGTCCAAAATATAACATCCAGTACACAGAGAAGGGTCTGGAACTGTAGCAAGAAAAAAAAAGTGAAAAATAACCACAGGTATGGCACCAATTTGAATTTAATGAGTGCCACCCACTTTTCCCATAAATAACGGAACTCTCCATAATCCAAGTTGAACTGGAGTCTTTGCAAACCCCCCCAAAAGGGGAGAAGGACGGAGGCTACATATTGATGTAGTTATGCCCCCGTTCTGGCATAAGACATCGCCTTATATTTCTAAAAAGAGAAACAGCCAAAGCACAAACGTGTGTAAGCCATAAAAAGACCTCACAGTTTGCATTTTAGCCTCCCTGTCTTCTGGAAAAGCCATATATATGTAAGGAAATAGATATACTGAAATACTAGAATTAGTAGAAATTAGTAGAAACTTGCTAATTGTTTCCTGTAACACACACACACACACATATATATACAGCTGCAATCTCACATTGTTCCTGGAAGCACGAAGCCGAGAACACCAGCCTGAAGATGACAAATGAGACTTCGTCGAAACGTCGCCAAGATACTTCCAATTCTACGTGGGAGAAAACCTGAATAACCAAAGACCTACATATATATATATATATATGTGTGTGTATATGTGTGTGTGTGTGTGTGTGTGTGTGTGTGTGTGTGTGTGTGTGTACAGGTAATATCTTGGGTTTCTTCCTGTGTAATTGTAAACATATCTTTAGAAGGATAGTAGCGACGTTTCGACGAAATCACATTCGTCATCTTCTGGCTGATGTTCTTGGTTTGATGCTTATGGGCAAACTGTGTGATCTTAACTGACATTTTTCTAAGAAAAGAGGCAAAGGTGTATTCTGATTGATTGACAGTGTTGTTGTATTCTGATTGGCTGATGACATAGTTGTATTTTGATTGGGTGGAAGCACTGTTGCTGGGTTGTGGGTTGATGGATAAGTTATGTTGGAAATGGTGGCAACATAGGCTTTTTGATGAACCTTTGATCTATGGTTTATATTTTGTGTTAAGATTCGTCTATCTATCTATCTATCTATCTATCTATCTATCTATCTATCTATCTATCTATCTATCTATATACACATACATACACAGTCTATATATATGTATGTAGGTCTTTCTTTATTCGGGTTTTCTCCCGTGTAAAATTGGCAGTACCTTGGCCAAGGTACAAATCAAAGATGCCAGAATTGGAGGTTTATGACTTTCCTAAACAATATAAAAGGAATTCACATTCCCTCTCTTGTTTGTAGTTGTTATTTGCATGTATCTTGTATGTGTTTGGAACAGCCAACCATTTAAGCTTGATCAAGATTAAATGCTATTTTACTCAAGCCTCTGTTTAAGTTTCTTGTTCTTTGAAACAATCATCCTTATATCCAGCAACTCAATGCGCAGACTTCGGCCGGGATGGCGTAAGCACAGACTGTTGAGTTATGAATATTATTCAGAGCTGCTGAGGTTGCTGGGGAAAATATCTCCATTCAGTCTGTTCGGCACAGTTGGACCAGCGTGTTCCTATAAAAGGATGTGATTTACGAGCTGGGATGGGGGGAGAAAAAAAATGAGCTTGCTAGACTCCAGGTTCTTGGTTGTATTATTCATTGTAGCTCATAAAAAAAACAAGGACTTTGGTGCAATTGTGTTTCACACCGATTCTTTGCCAGGTCTCAAATGTCCATATTCCACACTTGAACAGACACACTTTTGAGAATTCATTGGGAAAGGGGGGAAATCACCTTCACTGGCTTTCATTTACCTCTCGTGAAGCACCACGTGGTCCAATGAACAGTAGTGGCCAAAATTGTGGAAACCTTTTGGGGAAAAGTGTATTTTCTAAAACTAGCTAATAACACCACGTTTTTGGGGGGGAAGGGGGGAAGTAGTACCATAAAATTCTATATCAATGGAAAGAGAATTTAATCAAGAATGTAATGCAATAACTTTGATGAAGGATTTGCTATTAGAATAGCAGTTACAGTCTAAAGAAGAAAAGTGAAACACATAGAAAAAATGAGATTATACAAAAATGATCAGCATAGAAAAAACGAGATACACCAAAATGATCCCTATGTCAGTTAATCCTTAGTTGGGTAACCTTTAGCATGAATGATGGCCTTACAACATCTTCCCATGGAGTGAACCAAGTCTTTTACTTCCGCAGCTGTTCTAATGTGAAACCAAGATTGAATGATGGCTTCTATTAACTGGGTTTTATTGCTGGGTCACTTTTGACTAACAAGTTTCTTTCGTCGGCTCCATAGATTTTCAATTGGGTGAAGGTCTGGGCTATTCCCAGGCCATTCCAGCAGTGGAATAGGATTATCTTGAAACTCCAAAAAATTATTATTAGTGTTATTAGCCATCATACCTCAAAAATACACTTTTCCCAAAAGGCTTCCACTATTTTGGCCACTACTGTAATTAGCTCGCCAATGTTACAATGGCTGCCTGAACCTTGCTTGTTTGCAATTATTACTCTGGCTAATCCAAAAATAGGTTTGTTCCAGGAGATTAACATGTTAATGTAATGAAAGGGTTGTTTATAAATGCATATGCGTTGAAGCGTGATCAAGCCTGCCCCAGACCCTTATAGCAAGGAAGCTTTTGCGTGTAAAATTTGTCCCGTCCCATATAAAGTAAGATTTAGGGATTACAGAAAAAAAGGCAGAGATTTGTTCCCTTGCAAAAGATCTCATCTCTACACAGATCCTTATTCTTCCTCCACGGCTCCATTTATCCTGGCTGTAATAAAAGCGATTCCATTCTGATCCTTCGCCTATAAAAGGAAATGAAAGTTAATACACATGTTTTATTATCTAGTGACTAAGTTCTACGAGGCAAGGGTCTCGAACAAAGAAAGAGTTGGAAAAGGGAGATTGGCACGTCATGCATTCCATAACATTGGCATCATATAGAGTTCGGAAGTTGGAAGCTGGTAATTCCATTTTTTTTTCTACCTCCGTGGGAACAATTTTGCAATGTGGATTTATGGAGCAATGCTTCAAGAAATGAAGCATTGCTCCATAAATCCTCGTTGAACTTCATTTGTGATCATCCACATATTCTATGGCTTTCTCAAGTCTGTTGGTAGGAAATTTGAGGGAAGGGAAGGAGAGAGGAGAGAATTAGAATAGAAACCGAGAGAAAACCCTATTCTCTACTAGCACTGATGATGTTATCTAGTTGGGTAATGAAATGTCTACAAGAAAACAAACCAGCTCAGAGAGCACCAAGGACTCCTCATTCTAGAATATTTCCAAGGGGATCATAGCTCACTCTGGAGTGGAATGGAATGGAGTGGAGTGGAGGGGAGGGGAGAGAGAAGAGGGGAGGAGAGGAGAGGAGAGGAGACTATAAATCTGTTGAACAAACTGTTCACAGTATGTTTCATCTTATAGAACATTTTTATCCTTCGTTTCCTTCTTTCGAGCTGAACAATAGCTTTATATTGTTTATACTGCATATTCTCACTGCGTGCTTCCTAATTTAAATCAAGATGTCTATTCCCAGAGAGATTCAAACTCAAGAAAATTCATTTTCCAGTTCCATTATTTTTTTTTGACAGTGTCAATAATGAAATTTGCTCTGCTGGTGGCTGGAAAAACCATTATATTTATTTAAGGGTTTTTTTGTGTTTTTTTTTTTTTTTGTTTCCAGGGTTAGGGGATTATGTCTGACATCACTTTACAAATTTGGGATGAGCTATCAAATCTGTCCATTTGCAGTCACCGGAAAGGAATTCGCTTCATTTACTTAGACTCAATATAGATAAACAAAGACAAGAGTTACAGGACTTTTCCAAAGAAATATGATGTACTCTGGATGATAACAGTTTTCCTAAATTGCAAAAAAAAAAAAAATGGTCCTCTTTAGGGATGCTGGAGAAAATTTTCCAATGAATGTCTCTCCCTGGGTTTTTCTCTTTTTCATCTCTATCTTGTTTCTGAAGTATAACCGGTACATTCTATTCTTCCTATGAATAACACAAAGACCAACTCTATCACCCAAATCTGAATGAAATTTAGAATATAGAATAACAGAGTTGGAAAAGACCTTGGAGGTCTTCTAGTCCAACCCTCTGATTAGGCAGGAAACCCTATACTATTTCTGACAAATGGTTATCCAACATCTTCTTAAAAGCTTCCAATGTTGCAACTTCGGGAGGCCAGTTGTTCCACTGATTAATTGTTCTAATTGTCAGAAAATTCCTCCTTAGTTCTAAGTTGCTTCTCTCCTTGATTAGTTTCCACCCATTGCTTCTTGTTCTGCCCTCAGATGCTTTGGAGAATAGCTTGACTCCCTCTTCTTTGGGGCAGCCCCTGAGATATTGGAAGACTGCTATCATCTCTCCCCTAGTCCTTCTTTTCAGTATCATTAATTTCTCCTTAGTTCTAGGTTGTTTCTCTCCTTGATTAGTTTCCACCCGTTGCTTCTTGTCCTGCCCTCAGGTGCTTTGGAAAATAGCTTGACTCCCTCTCCCCACAAATATTGGAACACTATTACCAAGTCACTAGTCAGGGTGGAATTCAGCCGGTTCACACCAGTTAGGCAAACTGGATATTAATTTTAATCTGGTTTGCAGAACCGGTTGTACCAAGGACTGGCTGACCCCACCCACCCCACTCGGCCCCTCCCAGGAGTCTCCATGCGGCCCGTTTTAGGTGCCAGGTAAGTGCAGGGTGCACGCAGAGCCTCTGGGAAGGTGGGTCAATTGAGGACCCAGTTTGTGGGGGCAATAAGCTGACTTTGTATAAATATACAAAAGTATGAAGGCTATTGCTTAACACATTGTAAGCCGCCCTGAGTCTCCGGAGAAGGGCGGCATATAAATAAAAATAAAATAAATAAAATAAAATAAATAATGGGCCTATCAGAAGTCCGGAAATGGGCCTGTATCCAGCCTCCGGTGCCCAGAGGCTCGAGGAAAGTCTCTGGAGCCTGGGGAGGGCAAATAACGGGCCTACCGGAAGTACTGAAAGTACCAAAATGGGCCTGTTTCTGGCCTCTGGAGGGCCTCTGGTGTCCAGGGGAGGCTGTTTTCACCTTCTCAGAGGCTCAAGGAAAGCCTGGGGAGCCTGGGGAGGGTGAAAAACAGGCCTACGAGGAGTACCAGAAGTCAAGAAATGGGCCCATTTCTGGCATCTGGAGGGCGTGCGAAGTGAACCAGTTGTTACAACCGGTGAATCCCACCACTGCTCCTAGTCCTTCTTTTCATCAAACTAGACACACCAAGTTCCTGCAACCGTTCTTCATATGTTTTAGCCTCCAGTCCCCTCATCCTCTTCGTTGCTCTTCTCTGCTTCTTTCTAGAGTCTCCACATCTTTTTTTACATCCCAGCAACCTATTTTTTTTTTTACATTGTGGCGGCCAAAAATTAATTTGGAAGTGTGGCTGAATCCGCTTTCAAACCACAACAGGACTGACTGTCTCCGGAGGTGTGTGGTGAATGAATTCTTGGACTTTAGGGATACAGATGAGTAGGATGGAGAATCTCTTACAAATGTTTTATGTCAGAAACAAAACAAATTATGCAGGTGCAGACAGGAAGAATCTCATTTGTGAACCTGCCAGATTTTGACAGTAGCCTCTTTGGTATGTAGGAAAGAGCTTTGTGTTGACTCAGCTTAGGACTGTCTGGATCTTCAACGATCCTGTGATGTTGCTGAATAATATCTCCGAAGTTCCAGCTGGCCAGTGGTGACAAATGTTGGACAATGTTTGGCTTGATCTCATTAGACCGACTCCAGATGTGAAGGAAGAAGTCTATATACAGTGGTGGCCAAAATTGTGGAAACCTTTTGGGGAAAATGTATTTTTGAGGTTTGATGGCTAATAACACTACTTTTTTTTTTTGAAGTTTCAAGATAATCCCAGACCTTCACCCAATTGAAAATTGATGGAGCCGACTAAAGAAACTTGTTAATCAGACATGATCCAGCAATAAAACCCAGTTAATAGAAGCCATCATTCAATCTTGGTTTCACATTATAACAGCTGCAGAACTAAAAGACTTGGTTCACTCCATGGGAAGATGTCGTAAGGCCATAATTCATGCTAAAGGTGACCCAACTAAGGATTAACTGACATGATGATAATTTTGGTATATCTCATTTTTCCTAGGGTGATCGTTTTTGTAAATCTCATTTTTTCTATGGGGATCATTTTTGTATATCTCTTTTTTTTCCTACATGTTTCCCTTTTCTTCTTTCTGCTGTAACTGCTATTTTAACAGCAAATCCTTCATAAAAATTATTGCATTACATTCTTGATTGTTGGGCGCCATAGGCTGAAGAGGGAGTCAAGCTATTCTCCAAGGCACCCAAGGGCAGGACAATAAGCAATGGATGGAAACTCATCAAGGAGAGAAGCAACTTAGAACTAAGGAAAAATTTCCTTACAGAGTCAGCCTATGGCGCCCAACAATCTGGATCCTTATTTTACCCACCTCAGAAGGATGGAAGACTGAGTCAACTTTGAGCTGGTCAGGATTGAGCTGATGGCAATGGGCAGAATTAACCTACAATACTGCATTCTAATCACTGCACCAACATGGCAAGGGAGGGAGGGAGGGAGGGAGGGAGACAGGAAGGAAGAAGAAAAGAGAAGGAGAGAAAGAAGGAAGAAAGGGAAGGAAGAGGAGGAAGCAAGCAATGGCAATAGCACTTAGACTTATATACTGCTTCACAGTGTTTTTACAGCCCTCTCTAAGCGGTTTACAGAGTCAGCCTCTTGCCCCCCAAAAATCTGGGTCCTCCTTTTACCCACCTCGGAAGGACGGAAGGCTGAGTCAACCTTGAGCCTGGTGAGATTCGAATTGCCAAATTGCAGGCAGCCGGCAGTCAGCAGAAGTAGCCTGCAGTACTGCCCCCTAACCACAGCGCCACCTTTCTAAATAGAAAGGTAGTAAGTAAAATAAGGCACTCAAATAGCAACCTAGCAGATCAGTAAACTTCAAAAGCCTGGCCTTAGAGAAATGGGGTTCAGCAGCCTTGTAGAAAGCCAATAATGATGATTAGATGTATCTCTCAGGATTGGGGGTTCCAAAGCATTGTGGCTACTACAGAACAGTCTTGGGGCCGAGTAGATTTTGACTCCGAGTTCTGTGAATTGACTCGTCAATTCTAAACTTTCAGGGTCAGGAAGAAAGAATGCATCTTCAGGCACCTATCTGAAGTTCAAAATAGGATGTTCTGTACTTCCTGGGATTCCTCTCGCAGTGTTCTGATGTTATCACAAATAATCTGCATGCGAAACACTTTGCACATGTTTAAGACTTGCTGATGAGGAGTTCACCTTTTGCTCTTTTAGGCCGGCACTTTAAATTCCTGGCAGCCAACCGAACTTCTGTTTTCTAATGTTGGCGCACTTTGGGAATGAATGAGAGATGGAAGAAAGAAAGTCCAGTTGCTTTTTGGAAAAAGCAGGAAAAACTGCATAAACAGGAGGTCTTCTTCTTCTTCTTCTTCTTCTTCTTCTTCTTCTTCTTCTTCTTCTTCTTCTTCTTCTTCTTCTTCTTCTTCTTCTTCTTCTTCTTCTTCTTCTTCTCCTCCTCCTCCTCCTCCTCCTCCTCCTCCTCCTCCTCCTCCTCCTCCTCCTCCTCTTCCTCCTCCTCTTCCTCTTCCTCTTCTTCCTTCTCCCTCTCCTCTCCTCCTCCTCCTCCTCTTACTCTCTTCTTCTTCTTCTTCTTCTTCTTCTTCTTCTTCTTCTTCTTCTTCTTCTTCTTCTTCTTCTTCTTCTTCCTTCTCCTCCTCCTCCTCCCTTCTTCTTCCTCCTCCTCCTCCTCTTTCTGCTCTTCCTCTTCCTCCTGTTCCTCTTCCTCCTTCTCCTCCTCCTCTTCCTCCTCCTCCTCCTCCTCCTCCTCTTCTTCTCTTTCCATCTCCTCATCCCCCTATTCATTTCTTCTTCTTCTTCTTCTTCTTCTTCTTCCTCTTCCTCTTCCTCTTCCTCTTCCTCTTCCCCCCTCCTCCTTCGTTTCCTCCTCCTGCTCCTCCTCCCTCTTTCTCTTGTCAGAAAGGAGACCAAAAGTTTAGACTGAGCACCTTCACTGAGAGTTATCACCTTCCACATTAGATCTGCTCCTGATTTACAGCTGCCCCCCGTTGTTTATCCAGCCATATTTACAAAACTTCTGGAGTTGTGCATATAAACCCAGGGTGGCTGGTTTTGTTAAACAGATGCCCTGTAAAGACATACCGTAGGCTTAGGCAGCCACAACCAAGGGTCGTCCCTGATTAGCATCTGGTGAGCAATCTCTTAAGCAACAGAAGAGGAAAGTTTGAAAATGGGAAAGCAGAAATGCAGCCAACAAATGTTCCATTGTGACATTAATCCAAGACAGAACTTTGGACAGAGAAATGAATAGGTGTTGCGTCTATGAACACAGCCAACAAGCCAGCTACGTGTGGGTTGTCTGATGTATTACAGCAGCTATGTGGAACTGGGCCTCCGTTGTGGGCTTTCTTCTCCAGAATGTTGTGTTTAACTGAGTGTTACCTGACTTTGATGTTCTCCATGCAGGCTTTGGCATTCTGATATTTATATGAGCTGACAAGGACAAAACAGATGTGTTTAGTTTCCTTTGCCTTGGTCTGCAAAGACTTAAAAAGATAACATCACAAGTCACCTCCAGAACCAGCTAGATATGAAAGATGGTTAGTATAGCTAACGTGGTTGTGGACAATTTTTAGACTCGGGGAGCCCTGGTCCTTCCTACCCCAAATCCCTCCATCTGAATTGTGAGGCACTACACACAGCTTAGACAAGGGGTGGATTGCTGGAGGTTCGCAGGGGTTCGGGAGAATCTCTAGCTGTTGTGGCCCATCAGTGGCTGATTCTGACAGCGAGGAGGCTGGTGTGGTTCTGTGCCAGCAGCCTGTGCAGCTGACACTCGAGTTGGACAGTGAGGAGGCTGGAGAAGATGTGGTGCCAGAGGCGGGGATTCAGCCTGGGCCTTCAGAACCTCTAGAAGCTTCCATGGGTGAAGAGGAAGAAGAGGAGGAGCCTCTTCTCAATGTACCGGCGCGCAGAGCTGCCAAAAGGCAGGAGTGGCTCCTCAGGAGGAGGTGTCCTCGAGAGTAAGGCTTGGGGCTAATTGGCCACTCCCTTAGCCTATTTAAGGAAGGAGGACGACTGAGGCAATTTGCAGGGAACAACTTCATTCACTGTCTTTTGCGTCCTGATCTTAGTTCTCTGCAAATTGCTTCTGGGCTTTCTGCCAACCCTAGTAAGATTAAGATTATTTATTTTTTGGATTCTTGTAGGCTGTTAAGAAAGTTAATTAACAGCCTTTATTTGAAAAAGACTGATTTAATTTAATAAACTAAGGTTTGTACGGACTTTGTGTGTGCTGCATTCTTTGGGTCCATAGCTAGGGCAGAACACTAGCTAAGATTCTGTGCAGTTCAGAGAACCCCCAAATCCCACTCCTGGCTGGCCCTGGCCACCTGCCCCACCCCTCCCAGAAGTCCCCACACAGCCCGTTATAGATGCAGGTAAGTGCAGAGCATGTGTGAAGGCTCAGAGAGAGCAAAAAACAGGCCTACTGGAAGTTTGGGAAGTTTCCAGAGGCTCTCCAGAGCCCAGGGAGGCTGTTTTTGCCCTTCCAGAGGCTCAAGAAAAGCCTCTGGAGCCCGGGGAGGGCAAAAACACCATACCCCACCCCCACTGTGGTGCAGGAGGCTGACTAGGCCATGCCCAGCATGGCCTCGCTGACCCAGCAACCAGGCAAAGAACCCCTTGCTAAAATTTTTGAAGCCCACCCTGGCTTAGACCCAAGAGGCAGACATGTCATGGAACCAGTTAAAAAAAGAAAAATCCAATCTAGAATTGAGGAGAAACTTTCTGACAGTGAGAACAATTAACCAGTGGAACGATTTTCCTCCCGAAGGAGTGTGTGCTCCACAGTGGTGGGATTCAAGTAATTTAACAACCGGTTCTCTGCCCAAATGATTTCTTCCAACAACCAGTTTGCCAAACTGCTCAGAAAGTTAACAACCGGTTCTCCCGAAGGGGTGCGAACTGGCTGAATCCCACTACTGGTGCTCCATCACTGGAAGCTTTTAAGAAGACAACCAGGTGGCCATTTGTCTGAAATGGGGGTAGGGTCTCCTGCTTGAGCAAGGAGGCTGGATTAGACGACCTCCAAGGCCCCGTCCAACCCTGTTCTATGTTCTGATTCAATAGAATAGATAATTGGATAGCTCAGCAGTCTAATGCATTGTAATTAAACTCCAGCTGTCTGCAATTACTGTAAGTTCGAATCTCCCCAGGCTGAAGGTTGACTCAGCCTTCCATCCTTTCTAAGGTAGGTCAATTGAGGACCCAGTTTGTGGGGGCAATAAGCTGACTTTGTATAAAATATACAAAAGTATGAAGGCTATTGCTTAACGCATTGTAAGCCGCCCTGAGTCTCCGGAGAAGGGTGGCATATAAATCAAATTAAAACAAAAAAATACCTGAACCACCCCACAACATGGCCTGGTTTACATCTGCCAAGCTAGACAAACAAAGCAACAGATTTGCTTCAGGCGCCTAGAGCAGATATCAAGGAATCTTCAGATAAACATTCCAGTTGGGGATACACACACACACACACACACACACACACACATACACACACACACACCAGAGTCCTTCCAGACTTGATCCCATCAGAATAACAGACTAACAGAACTGGAAAGGAAGCGAGAGGTCTTCTAGTCCAGGGGTGTCAAACTGGATTTCTTCAACAACTGGATCAGCATTGTAGTTCTCCTCCATGGGCCAGCTACAGGGTGGGGAGATGGGATGGATGATCCCTGCAGCACTTTGCTGTTCAAACCAGGGTGTGGAGCGTTCCTTTGCTATTTCCCAGCAGGCACCACAGGCCAGATTCAAGCAGCCCATGGGCTTTGAGGTTGAAACCCTTGTTCTAGTCCAAGGGTCTGCAACCTTCAACACTCAAAGAGCCATTTGGACCCATTTCCCACAGAAAAGAAAACACCGGGAGCCACAAAACCCTTCCTGTGCCTGACTATTTCTTGAGCAGCCACAAAACTAGACTATGTCGTTGAATTAAACGTTCTGAAACTTTTTTCTTTTCTTGGATTTATCCGTGGTTGGCCTACTGGGGGTTGAAAAACTCAATAAATCGCGTGCTGGCGGGTGTCACACATATTTTGAGTGACAGGGAGCCACAGCAGAGGGGTGAAAGAGCCACATGCGGCTCCAGAGTCACAGGTTGCTGACTCCTCTTCTAGTCCAACCCCCTGATCAAGCAGGAAACCCTATATCATTTCAGACAAATGGTTGTCCAATCTCTTCTTAAAAGCCTCCATTGATGGAGCACCCACAAACATCTAAAGGCAAGCCATTCCACTGGTTCATTGTTCTCACTGTCGGGAAATTTCTCCTAAGTTTTAGGTTGCTTCTCTCCATGATGAGATCAATCACCTTCTCACTCTACAAGGTATGCAGCTCCAGCTTTTGGAACAAATGGAAAACATCTCTTCATCTGACCCAAGATGACAGGGATTGGGGGAGGGAAGACAAAGTCCAGCTTGTGGAATTCAGAGCTGAGTCTACTCGCAGCTGAACTCCTTTCTCTCTCCAGCGTCCTTCTTGCTTGGAGACGGGAGCTGGAATGCTTGAGCAGTGAAGTCACCTGGCTTTTCCACAGAAACTACTGAAGTTTTTGCTTCCATTGTGACTCAGTGTATTCTGAGGGCAGTCAGTGGTGTGTCTCTTGGGTATTACCCCAAACATGGATCTGAGGAAGAGAGAGAGGGGGAGGAAGGGAGGGAGGAAGCAGGAGGGAGGAAGGACGGAGGAAGGGAGAAAAGAAAGGAAGGAAGGAAGGAAGGAAGGAAGGAAGGAAGGAAGGAAGGAAAGAAAGAAGGAAAGAAAGAAGGAAGGAAAGAGGCAGGAGGGAAGGAGAGATTAAAAAAGAGGAAAGAAAGAAAGAAAGAAAGAAAGATAGAAAGAAAGAAAGAAAGAAAGAAAGAAAGAAAGAAAGAAAGAAAGAAAGATAGATAGATAGAGACAGGGAAGGAAGGAGGGAGGATAGAGGAAGGGAGGGAGGAAGGAAGGAAGAAGGGAAGGAGGGAGGGAGAGAGGATGGAAGGAGGAAGGAAGGAAGGATGGAGGAAGGGAGGGAGGGAGGGAGGGAGTGAGAAATAGGAAAGAAAGAAAGAAAGAAAGAAAGAAAGAAAGAAAGAAAGAAAGAAAGAAAGAAAGAAAGAGGGGGACAGAGGAAGGAAGGAAGGAGGAGGGAGGGAGGGAGGAAGGATGAAGGAAGGGAGGGAGAGAGAGAAGAAGCGAGAAAGAGGGAAGATGAAAGAGGAAGAAAGAAAGAAAGAAAGAAAGAAAGAAAGAAAGAAAGAAAGAAAGAAAGAAAGAAAGAAAGAAAGAAAGAAAGAAAGAAAGCGGGAGGGAGGGAGGAGGGACAGAGGAAGTAAGGAAGAAAGAAGGTGGGAGGGAGGGAAGGAGAGAAAAAGGTAGAAAGAGAGAGAGAATGAATGAATGAGAATCAACTCCGTTTTGCAAACCAGCGATTACCAAAGGCAAAGAGGTTTTGCTCACCCCACAGAGCGGAGTGGTGGGAGATTGAAGAATGATTCAGTTGTGGCGTCTCAAAGATGGGTTGCAGCGCATCTTGGCCAGACTGCGTGGATGAGGACCAGACCGATGTTTAATTGAAAACACTTGAAAAAAGGTGAAATTTACCGAGTCAGAGTTATTCATTTCTTACAGGAACGGTGGCAGAGATGTTATCTGATCCCTTACTGTTTGCTGAACGCCTTTAGCACAAGCGGGGAAACTGGGTTTCATGCCAGAGGCTCTACACTCAAGACGTTGGTATGGTTTGTTGGCTCAGTGGCCTCTGATTTAAAAAAAAAAACCTGGAGGTTTTAAAGGAAAGATTGGACAACCCTTGGTCCGAAATGGCATAGGGTCTCCTGCCTGAACAGGGGGTTAGACTGGAAGACCTCTGAGGTCCCTTCCAACTCTCTTATCCTGTTATTCTGATGTCTGGTGGCTTCTCATGCATTCTCACAATGTTTCCAAACTCTCTTATTCTGTGGATTGTCTCCAGAAGTTGTGGCTGCTCCCTCACTGGAAGTTTTTAAGAAGAGATTGGACAACCATTTGTCTGAAATGGTAAAGAGCAGGGGTCAGCAACCTGCAGCTCCGGAGCCTTATGTGGCTCTTTCACCCCTCTGCTGCGGCTCTCTGTCAGTCAAAATATTCCCCTCACACATATGTGCTAGTCGTTCCCGACTCTAGGGGAACGTTTCAAAGCCGAGGAGCCAGATCTGTCTGAAAATGTCTCCGTGGTCATGTGGCCGGCATGACTCAACGCCAAAGGTGTACAGAACGCTGTTACCTTCCCACCAAAGTGATCCCTATTTATCTACTTGCATTTTTTTTAATGTGCTTTCAAACTTCTAGGTTGGCAGAAGCTGGGACAAGTCATGGGAGCTCACCCTGTTACGCGGCACTAGGGATTCGAACCGCTGAACTGCCGACCTTTCGATCGACAAGCTCAGCATGTTAGCCACTGAGCCACCATGTCCCTTTTAACTTTCTACTTGAATGCTAATTGCATTAATTATCATTCTAAAAGTAAAGGTTCCCCTCGCACATATGTGCTAGTTGTTCCCGGACTCTAGGGGGCGGTGCTCATCTCCGTTTCAAAGCCGAAGAGCCAGCACTATCCGAAGACGTCTCCATGGTCATGTGGCCGGCATGACACAACGCCAAAGGCGCACGGAACGCTGTTACCTTCCCACCAAAGGTGGTCCCTGTTTTTCTACTTGCATTTTTTACATGCTTTCAAACTGCTAGGTTGGCAGAAGCTGGGACAAGTCACAGGAGCTCAGCCCGTTATGCGGCACTAGGGATTCGAACCACTGAACTGCCGACCTTTCAATCGACAAATTCAGCATCTTAGCCATTGTGCCACCACGCCCCTGTGAGTATGTGAGTATGAGTAGAGATGAGTACATTGCTATGATGGAAATATCAAAAGAAACTCAAGCATTTATACCTTCGTGTACTCTCTTTGCTGGCTAGACGTAAGCTTAGCAGCTTTGTCCTCTCACTGTAATTATATTTACTGGAGAACCATGCATAATCCAGAAGAAAAAAATCAATAAGAGATTGTCTACCTCTGTTGTGCGATGAGAATGTTTCCACTGTTCTTACCAGGCCAAGTGCATGTATATATATTTTTTCCAAGAATATCTAATACCGATTCAAATTATTAGCAGCACTGCGGGAATTCTCAAAGGTATTTCTTCATATAACTTTCAGTCCGGTTGCGTATTTGAAATGTTTCACCCTACAAAGTGAGTTGCAAAAACGCTGTAGCCAAAAATTAAACTGGGCCTCTGTTTTCCCTATAGTTCCGACGAGCGAAAATATGGAATTGACAAATCCATTTCAACCTCTGATTGTTCAGAAGTGGATCATACTGTATTTAAGGCTCTCTCCAGATATCTGGTTGGGTAACATAGCTTAAATCATTCATCCATGTACATAGAGTTGAACCACTGAAGCTGCAGTCAGCAGTCAGCAGAAGTAGCTTGCAGTACCACATTCTAACCACTGCGTCACCACGGCTCATAGAAAGTGCTAGATGCTAGAAAGTAGATAGAAATGAGATATGTGCACCTATATTTCATCCATGAATTTTCAATTCTTCTGCACATTTGTGAAAAAGCATACAAAATGGAAACCGCCATTAATGTAAATACTTAGCAAACGACTAAGAGCTGAGTTAGAATATTTTTTGAAGCAACACCTGTATTTCACTGGAGCTCTCCTTGGTCCTGTAAGATGCGTTGCTTCTCTCCTATCAGGGAATCCGGTCATTAAATGAATCCAGTCAACATATGCTAAAATAGGTCTTGAAGTTTCCCAATATTTTCTTCTGTTTCTTTCTTTTTGTCTTTTAGTGGGGTATCTTCACCCTTAAAAGGCGGTGGAAGGTAGAAATCTACTTCCCACTGCAACTTGTCTCTATCTTCTTGATTGGAAGAAGACCAATCTCTAGGGGTGGGCTGCTGAGGGTTCGCAGGGGTTTGGGAGAACCTCTAGCTAAGATTCTGTGCAATTCTGAGAACCCCCAAATCCCACTCCTGGCTGGCTCTGCCAGGAGTCCCCACATGGCCTGTTTTGGATGTAGGTAAGTGCAGGGTTGCGCGCGGAGGCTCAGCTCAGGGAGGGTGAAAAACGGACCTGTTTCTGGCTTCCAGAGGACCTCCAGAGCCTGGGGAGGCCATTTTCATCTTCGCGGAGGCTCGAGAAAAGCCTCCGGAGCCCGGGGAGGGCAAAAATGCACACACACACACACACACACACACACCGTGTGGTGCAGGAGGCTGACTAGGCCACACCCACCAGGGTTACGCCCACCCAGCAACCAGGCCAAGAACCCCTTGCTAAAATTTTTGAAGCCCACCCCTGCCTATCTCCTTGCTTCCCTTAAACCGTCATGGAAGCCGTGAAAACAGGAAACTGGCAGACCCTCTGAGAGATGATTTAACGGAATAGCACACTGACACACATCCCGTCTAATCAAAGCTGCGCAAGCAATCTCACACCGTTCTTCATGGAGAATTCGATTCCCAGAAAGCATACTTCATCATTCCACTCCGATGATTTTCCACGGGTCATAATCCCCACCTCCCCACACGCACGCCTGCTCGCACACAAATGCACACACGTGCATGTCACAAGTCATGTGCCCAAACTAATTCGTAGCTATAGCTAATGATTCCAAGATGTGCTCGTAAGCTGGAGATGGGAGCTGTACATAAAATATTTAACTGTGGGGAAGCTTGAAAGGATTCTTGGTGGCTCATTAGTATGTTTTGATTCGTTGAAGGTGAGTTGAAGGGGTGAAAAAAGCAACTGAGCTGCATACGAAGCAGCAGTTCCAAGCAAGGACAGTGCTCGAAAGCGATTTGCAAGCGGAGGTCAAGATTAATAATGGAACATAGAATTTGGCTTTAGCCAATGTTCCATTAAGCTCAGTAATGTGAACATTGGTTATATAGCAAGTGTTCTTGAGTTCTTCTCAGTCTTTCCAGAAGATCTGGGAGGGAAATCTGGATCGTTCTGCCTGTAGATAACAGAATAACAGAGTTGAAAGGGACTTTAGAGGTCATCTAGTCCAACTCACTGCATAAACAGGAGAACCTACTTCATTCTGGACAAATGGCTGTCCAGTCTCTTTTTAAAAGCCTCCAGTTATGAGGCACCTATGACAGACAGACATCCCCTGATAATAAGCCCAATCGGGCTTTTGAGTGCTGCCATGCACTTATTGCTTTATTGCCATATAAGGCCAAGCGATTATTTTAGGGTTCAAAAAAATATAAGACAAGGTCTTATTCTCGGGGAAACACGGTAGACAGACAGACAGACAGACAGACAGACAGACAGACAGACAGACAGACAGATAGATAGATAGATAGATAGATAGATAGATGATGGATGGTGGATGGATGGATGATGGATAGATGAATGGATGGAGGGATGGAGGGATAGATAGATAGATAGATAGATAGATAGATAGATAGATAGATAGATAGATAGATAGATAGATAGATAGATAGATAGATAGAGTATATATGTTTGATTCTATATATACTGCTGTGTTTTAGGGCTAAAGGTAAACATAAAGGTCTCCTCGCACAGAGGTGCTAGTCATTCCCGACTCTAGGGGGCAGTGCTCATCTCCGTTTCAAAGCTGAAGAGCCAGTCCTGTCCGAAGACGTCTCCGTGGTCATGTGGCCGGCATGACTCAATGCCAAAGGCGCACGGAACGCTGTTCCCTTCCCACCAAAGGTGGTCTCTATTTTTCTACTTGCACTTTTTACCTGCTTTCGAACTGCTAGGTTAGCAGAAGCTGGGACAAGTTATGGGAGCTCATCTTATCCCTTATGCGGCGCTAGGGATTCGAACCGCTGAACTGCCGATCGACAAGCTCAGCGCCTTAGCCCCTGAGCCACCATGTCCTTTTAGGGTTTTAGGGCTACATATATCCAAATTCGATTCCCATTGACTTTCCCAGTGTAATATTGGACTTTTTAAGCCAAGGATAAGGACTATCTCAGGAGCACCTTCAGGAATTGGCACCTAAACTTGGCCCTGTGGATGTTGTGTCTCATTCAGTTCTATGGCACCCTCGTGCCCAGAAAAAGGAAAAGAGTTATTAGCAGCAAAGATGTCAAAACACCCCCTTACAACATTTCCCCAACTGCCCATCCATCAACACTGAAGGATGTGATTCATCCCATCCCCATTATGTTAAGTTGCACATTGAAAAGATGTCTCCTAGCAGCGCAGATGGACAGCTTCCTGCTCAAGGATGTCTGAAGAGTAAATTCCTGGTCACCAGTTCAGTCCCAAGTCTACCATTTGTATTTCTCTGTCTTCCAATACAAAGGGGGCAGCCCGTGAGCGTGCGCAGTGGGATCAGGTGAGGTATCATGCACCGGGTCCACCTGGATCCAAGGATGGAAAGGTGGGATTTGGATCTTAGCATCACGTTACATGGTATCACTTCTGCATCTTTTGCAGAAGAACATATGAATGAAACTCCTTTTATCAGATATTTGAAGGAAAAGGGAGATCTAGCATTTCTTCTTCTTCTTCTTCTTCTTCTTCTTCTTCTTCTTCTTCTTCTTCTTCTTCTTCTTCTTCTCCTCCTCCTCCTCCTCCTCCTCCTCCTCCTCCTCCACCTTCTCCTCCTTCCTCCTCTTCCTCCTCCCTTTTCTTCCTCTTCTTCTCCTCCCTTCTCTTCTCCTCCTCCTCCTCCTCCTCCTCCTCCTCCTCCTCCTCCTCCTCCTCCTCCTCCTTCTCCTCCTTCCTCCTCTTCCTCCTCCCTTTTCTTCCTCTTCTTCTCCTCCCTCCTCTTCTCTTCCTCCTTTTCTTCCTTCTCCACAACTTTTTCCTCCTCATTCCTTTTCTTCCTTTTCTTCTCCTCCCTCCTCTTCTTCTCTTCCTCCTTCTCCTTCTCTTCTTCCTTCTCCTCCCTTTTCTTCCTCTTCTTCTCCTCCCTTCTCTTCTCCTCCTCCTCCTCTTTTTCTTCCTCCTCCATGACTTTTCCTCCTCATCCCTTTTCTTCCTCTTCTTCTCCTACCTCCTCTTCTCTTCCTCCTTTTCTTCTCCTCCCTCCTCTTCTTCTCTTCCTCCTTCTCCTTCTCTTCTTCTCTTCCTCCTTCTCCTTCTCTTCTTCCTCCTTCTCCCTTTTCTTCCTCTTCTTCTCCTCCCTCCTCTTCTCCTCCTCCTCCTCCTCCTTTTCTTCCTCCTCCATGACTTTTTCCTCCTCGTCCCTTTTCTTCCTCTTCTTCTCCTCCCTCCTCTTCTCTTCCTCCTTTTCTTCCTTCTCCACGACTTTTTCCTCCTCATTCCTTTTCTTCCTTTTCTTCTCCTCCCTCCTCTTCTTCTCCTCCTCCTCCTTTTCTTCCTTCTCCACAACTTTTTCCTCCTCGTCCCTTTTCTTCCTCTTCTTCTCCTCCCTCCTCTTCTACTCTTCCTCCTCCTTTTCTTCCTTTTCCACGACTTTTTCCTCCTCATCCCTTTTCTTCCTCTTCTTCTCCTCCCTCCTCTTCTTCTCCTCCTCCTCCTTTTCTTCCTTCTCCACAACTTTTTCCTCCTCATCCCTTTTCTTCCTCTTCTTCTCCTCCCTCCTCTTCTTCTCCTCCTCCTCTTCCTCCTCCTCCTCCTTTTCTTCCTCCTCCATGACTTTTTCCTCTTCCACCCTTTTCTTCCTCTTCTTCCCCTTCCTCTTCTTCTTCCTCCTCCTCCTCCTAACAGATTTAGTGTGGACCTTAGCATACATTTCTTCATATAACTTCTGAATAAGAAAAAAAAAAAAACCCAACCCACAATTCTGCGTCCCTTTTCACAAAGCGCCAACCAACCACCAGGAAACCATAGATTGTCACAAAGATAGAACGAGACTGAAAATGGGGTGCAATTTTTCATCCGTCGAATAAAGGAAAGAGGCATGTGGGGAGTGGGGGGATGGGGTGGAGGAGAGGGGAAAAAATCCACACATGCATCACACATGTGGATAGTGGAGTTGATTCGGGAGGTGTTGGTGTATCCCTGTGGTGGAGAAATCCTGACCCACTTCACTAGGGAAGGGACATCAATATTCAAAACTTAAATCATGCCGTGTTGTGTGGAGAACACCCACTGCTAAAAACTCCTGGAGGAATTCTTTCTCCTCCTCCTCCTCCTCCTTTTCCTCCTTGAGTCACTTACAAACTTGAAATGATTTTCCCTATTCACACATGGCTTGGTGCTGAAGGAGGGGAGGGGGGCGAAAGGGGAGGTGTGGTCATTTTTCCTTCTGGCCATAAACTACATGCAAATCCTCTCGGGTGTCTGGCCCTATATATATAAGCGTGTGCCTGTGTAATTTCAGAGGGAAACTGTGCCTTTAATTTAACTGACTGTCTGTGTCTCCAAGGCATCCCGTTACAGTGGAAACGAGCTAAGAAGGACCTTCGGTTACAGACACCAACAGAAGGTTGGGCGCTTTCCTTGCAGTTTCTGTGGCTCTCAAACTCTTCTTCTTCTTGCTTTCTCATCTACAAGATGGGACAACTCGGCTGACTTCGGGAGCAACCAAGGACCATAACACCCCACGGAGATCTGACCGAGCAAGAAGAAGATATAACAACATATCAAAAGGCAAGGAGGCTTTTTCTTCCCCTTTTTTTCTTTCTCCCTTTCCCTCCTCTTCCTCACCCATCCATCCATCCATCCATCCACCCACCCACTCACCCCACAACATTGTGAGTTTTAGGACTGTGGGTACAATTTTGTTAAAAATGCCCCTTTGGTGGTGGTGGTGGGGATGAATAGGACTCGTGCATAACGGTGAATCAGGTTTTGCATCTTTGATGAGATGTACAGCTTACATTGGACTAGAAGACCTCCAAGGTCCCGTCCAACTCGGTTAGTCTGTTTTTCTGTCTGAGACATGATTCCCACCCACCCACCTTCCGATTGTGTTTTGTTTTGTCATGTTGGATGGGATTAGTCCTCGGTTGTCGGGTTGCTGCTGTGGATGCTTGAATGAGCCAGGCAAATTCGTACAGGAACACAAGCCACTAAGAAGGATGCTGATGTTAGAGAGCGGATGCTGTGAGTCCATCCGGCTATTCTGACTTGCTCTGTCTTTCAGAAAGGTGGGTGGTACGGTGTCAGGATAACTCTGGCTTGTGGAGCAAAGTTGTGTTGCGGTAGCCCACTTTCCATCCTGTGCTTGGGTTTCAGAATGGAAGAAAAACCAGCATCCCGCCTTGCAGAATAAAAGAGGCAGCTCCATTTATACCTCTTTCATTTTCCCTTTTGTTTTTTCTTTTGTTTTTCTTTTTTCCAATTAAAACCAGAAAAATGAGTTCTCGGACAAGAGTGTGCACACACCCACTCACACACACACCCTCCCGATGCAGAAAAAAAGAACAAGTCGTTAGGTCCGCCCTATCTGATCCCATCCATGATGCTTCTCCTGGTTGAATGGTTTATCTGTGCCAATGGGGGCTCTGAGAAGGCTGGGGTGGATGCTCTGTAGCGTTTGGCTCGGCTTCTAAACTCGCCAGACATGTGTTTTCTGCTTTCGTGGCAGATGGTGGGTTGTGTCTGCAGAACATTTCCATATTCCTCCCCCCGCCCCCAAAGAACTGCTTCAAATGTAATATTACATGGTACAAGCTTTGCAATGAAAGTGCCCCATGCTAAGAACAGGGATGTACAAAGAAGTTGCAGCTGAATTGTTCTTGAGTGAATGTTTGCAGTCGTCAGTTTTTAATTTAGAAGGGATGCCTGTGGCTAAACCATTCTAAGCATCATCCACTTTGGGAGAGGCCATCTGATTTTGTCTCTCTGAAGTCGGACAGTTACCTGTTCTTGCAAATATGTCAGGAAACAATGTAAAGAGATTTGGTTTCCTTGCTTCTCAGGGACTCCAAGGAATGCTAAATTCAGAATCTGTATCCTTCTAGAGGTTATTTGATTCCAGCTGTCATCAGTCCCGGCCAATAGTCAAGGCTGATGAATGAAGTAACCCAACATCTGAAGGACATTCATTCCAAAGCATATGGCCAAATGTCTGTGAAGATTCTCAGTCCTCCAGGTCATCATTCTATCAAAAGTGGTTATAAGTAGTGGAACTTCCAGGAAAGGAATAGAATAGAATAGAATAGAATAGAATAGAATAGAATAGAATAGAATAGAATAGAATAGAATAGAATAGAATAGAGTAGAGTAGGGTAGGGTAGGGTAGGGTAGGGTAGGGTAGGGTAGGGTAGGGTAGGGTAGGGTAGGGTAGGGTAGGGTAGGGTAGGGTAGGGTGAAATGGAATGGAATGGAATGGAATAACAGAGTTGGAAGGAACCTTGAAGGTCTTCTAGTCCAACCCCCTGCTTAGGCAGGAAACTCTACACTACTTCAGACAAATGGTTACCCAACCTCTTCTTAAAAACTTCCAGTGTTGGAGCATTCATAACTTCTGGAGACAAGTTGTTCCACTTATTAATTGTTCTAACTATCGGGAAATTTCTCCTTAGTTCTAAATTGCTTCTCTCCTTGATGAGTTTCCACCCATTGCTTCTTGTCCTGCCCTCAGGTGCTCTGGAGAATAGTTTGACTCCCTCTTCTTTATAGCAACCCCGCAAATACTGGAATACTACTACCATGTCACCCCTAGTCCATCAAACTACACATAGCCAATTCCTGCAACCATTCTTTATATGTTTAAGCCTGCAATCCCCTAATCCTCTTTATTGTTCTTCTCTGCACGCTTTCTAGAAACCAAAAATTAACTTTTGATCCAACATCTGAAGGATCACCCTTCCGTTCCATCAATCCTTCCGATGGAAGAGTTTTGTCCATTTAGAATTAGATTAGAAGAAGGTGAGAAGTTAGTTCACCTTGTCCTTACCAGAATCTTCTTGCATGGAAACATGAAGCTTACCTATCACTATATAATCTGAGCAGACGGAATTTATTTATTTATTATTTATTTATTTGGTTCGATTTATATGCTGCCCTTCTCCAGAGACTCAGGGCGGCTTAAAATGTGTTAACTCCACATCTCTCTCTCTCTTTCTCTCTCCTCTCTCCTCTTCCTCTCTCTCTCCCTGCCTCTCTGTCTCTCTCTCTTCCTCTCTCCTATTTATTTATTGGTTTGATTTATATGCCGCCCTTCTCCGGAGACTCAGGGCAGCTTACAATGCGTTAAGCAATAGCCTTCATACTTTTGTATATACCTGCTTAGTAGGGCTTTTGCCCCCGCCCCCCAAGCGGTGTTCTTTTTTATACAAAGTCAGCTTATTGCCCCCACAAACCGGGTCCTCATTTTACCTCCCTCGAAAGGATGGAAGGCTGAGTCAACCTTGAGCCTGGTGAGATTCGAACTTGCAGTAATTGCAGGCAGCTGGCAACTAAGTGCTATTTAACAGCTCTTTAGTCCACTGCTCCACCAGGCTCCACTTGGCCCTGTTTTCTTCAGTGTTTCCTGAGAATGCCTGAATATTTTTTTTAAAAAACCCTATGAAAACACTTATCTGCAGCACTGTTGAATTTATTTGACTTAGAAATAACTCCGATCGAATAGGAGTAAGGAGGTGAGGATTGGAACTATCAAGAAACTCTTAAATGTGGAGGGAAATGAGCTTGCTATTTCTTTTCTCCCCATCCCTCCTTTATCAACTAAATCCCATTCCTCTCCCTTGAAGACAGTTGCTGGCATGTCTTCCCAAGCCCTTTGTGTGAAGCAGGCAAGAAATAATTTATTTATGATGTATGCTTAGAATCCACTAAATGTCTTGGAAAGGTTCTGTTTGAGCGAGTGAAAACGCCTCCCTGTGCAACGAAGGAATGGAGAGAACAGATCCTGAGTTATCTTGAATTGCCTTGATTCAATATACCCTCTAGAGATTATTAGCAATGGCAGAATATAAGCATAAAAAGAAAGCAGCTCTTGTATTTCTTAGAAAGATTGAATAGAAGTACTACATCCATCAGCTGTTAAGGTAACCTTAGCTTGACCTCAGTCGAATGGTAGGAGAAAGATTGCAGGGGTGAAATCCAACAGGTTCTGACAGGTTTTGGAGAACCAGTAGCGGTAATTTTGATTAGTTCGGAGAACCGGCAAATACCACCTCCGGCTGGCCCCAGAGTAGGGTGAGAATGGAGATTTTGCAGTATCCTTCCCCCCAGGAGTGGGGAGGGAATGGAGATTTTGCAATATCCTTCCCCTGGAGTGGGATGGGAATGGAGATTTTGCATTATCCTTTCCCTGCCATGCCCACCAAGCCACACCCACCAAGCCACCCCACACCCACCAAGCCACACCACACCTACCAAGCCACGTCCACAGAACCGGCAGTAAAAAAAATTGAATTCCCACCACTGAGCCAAACCCCATCAGATTTTACTGGACTGGTGGAAATAATTGTTGATGGACGTCACACCGATTATTGAAACCTGTGCTACCAAGTGTCTTTTGGTACCTCAACTCCATTCTCTCAAAAGTTCTTGACAATTGATTTGACTTTGTGGGATGGATGGAGACAGAGACGGACTTGACTTCAGAGGATGGCTGGACCATATGGTGGATGAGAACTTCCAACTCGTCAGGATCTTACCTTGACATGGCTTCCCTCTTTCCACTTAGAAATAACATGCACTGATTCTGCCTTCCATGGTTGTTCTTGACTGGGGACATCCCCAAAGTGCTTTTTTCCAAAAGGCAATTGGACTTCCTTCGCTTTTCCTGGAGGACGTTTCACTTCTCATCCAAAAAGCTTTCTCAGTTCTCACATGAAGCTTCTTGGATGAGAAGCAACGAGTCTTCAAGGAAAAACAAAGAAAGTCCAGTTGTCTCTTGAAAAAGCACCTTTGGGACAACCATGACCTGGATGACTGAGAATCACCATAGACATTTAGCTACACCAGAGCTGAAGAAGCTTCTTGGATGAGAAGCAAAACGTCTTCAAAGAAAAATAAGGAAGTCCAGTTGTCTCTTGAAAAAGCACTGTTGGGACAACCATGACCTGGATGACTGAGAATCTCCATGGACATTGACCTGAGATGTTCCTTTCTGTTTTCCTATCTTTCTAATTAACCCTACTGCTAGACAAGTGATTTGGGATCATGGTTTGAACTATCTTGTTTCATGCTGGCAAACCAAACCCTACTGAGATAGCTTTCTTCTGTTCTTCTCACCAACATTGATTAGCCTCCGTAGCTTCACTTGCTGGAATGTTTCCATCCGGAGGATATTCTTTGAACTTGAATGAAAGTGTGGGAGGTGTGCACACCATGGGATTCAGTATTTCCTTCTCTCTGTCTACTGTACTTTCCGGTCTCCTCGGATAATAACTCCTTCTCAGTCTAGAAGAGGGTAGAGGTGGAATAGAAATGTGGAAAGTCCAGGAGGCTACAGGCAATTAGAGAGATGGCCATTCAGTAAAAGGCAGGCAGCTCACCATGCTTCTTGGCCCCTTAAAGTTAAATTAAAAGATTCAACCTATCTGTGCAATCTCAACATCTCTCTCTTTCTCTTTCACTCTCCTCTTCCTCTCTCTCTCTCCCCTCCTTCCCTCTCTCCTCTTCCTCTCTCTCTCTCCCTGCCTCTCTTTCTCTGTCTCTCTCTTCCTCTCTCCTATTTATTTATTTATTTATTTATTGGTTCGATTTATATGCCGCCCTTCTCTGGAGATTCAGGGAGGCTTACAATGCATTAAGCAATAGCCTTCATACTTTGGTATATACCTGCTTAGTAGGGCTTTCGGGCCCCCCTAAGCAGTATTCTTTTTTATACAAAGTCAGCTTATTTCCCCCACAATCCGGGTCCTCATTTTATCTACCTCGGAAGGATGGAAGGCTGAGTCAACCTTGAGCCTGGTGACATTCGAACTCGCAGTAATTGCAGGCAGCTGGCAGCTAAGTGCTACTTTAACAGCACTTTAGTCCTCTTCACCACCAAGGCTCTCCTCCCTCTTTCCCTCCCTCCCTCTCCTCTTCTTCTCTTTCTCTCTCTCTCTCCCTTTCTCCCTGTCTCTCTCTCTTTCTCTGTCTCTGTCTCTCTTCCTCTCTCCTCTCCCTCATTCCCTGTCTCTCTCTTTCTCTGTCTCCCTGTCTCCCTGTCTCTCTCTCTTTTCTCTCTCTCTCCCTGTCTCTCTCTTTCTCTGTCTCTGTCCAGAACTACTTCTTGCAGTTCACAACCAAAATGGAAAGCACTATGAATTAAGGATGGGAAGGCTGAGACTGGTCCAGTCAGAGCAAGCAAAGAATCCCATTAAGTTTCTTTTTAAGTTTCCCCTTGCCAATGAGAGAGAGAGAGAGAGAGAGAGAGAGAGAAAGGGGGAAGGAGGAAGAAAGAGACAGAGAAAGAGAGACAGAGGGGGGAGGGAGGGAGAAAGAGAGACAGAGAGAGACAGAGGGAGGGAGGGAGGGAGGGAGGGAGGGAGTGGGAGGGAGAGAGAGGAAAGACCCTTTTTAATGTATTCAAGGCAACTTTTAGTCTGGCTGCTGCATTTTCTTCCTCTCAGACGCTCCTTGTCCAGGGTGAATTTGTTCCACATGTGGGAAAAATTAAACCTGGGCATGCATCCAAGAAACAGGGAATCTGCCCCCTCTTTCTCAAGTATGATGTAAATAGGGAGCAGGGAGTTCCTTTCCTTGACAAGGGGGTGTCTGTCTGGCTAATAGGAGGTGTTGGGTAGATGCACAAGGAAAACCAGGTGCCCCCCCCCCCCTCCTAATTTGTTTTGTTAGAAATGGATGGAAAACTTGGTGTATCCTAAGCAGTTATGGAGAGTCCCGCCCATCCATCTCATTAAAATTAAAATATACATTCTATTCTGAAGGAACTCCACCTCTGTTTCTCATGGGAATGTTTCTTCTTTCATTAGAAAATCTTACATTGCTTTTCTTTAAAAAATAATAATAACACAGAGACCCACATGCAACATCCAACTGTGGGGCAAGAAATTAAAAAAATCTCCTGTATTCATAGAGTTGACTTTATCCTTGATAAAGGTGCATGGTATATCCTGATGAAGTTTTCATTGAAAATTCATCTCAAATCATCTGAACTATTCCTGTGGCCAATTGCTATCAGCAAATATATATTTGCCAGAGTAACGTTTCAGGAAGAATACAACCATCCTCTTCCATTTTCAGGCAAGGATTGCTTAGCAGATTATTTATTTAGTTAGTTTTTTTCTTCTGAAAAAGCTCCACCAAATTATTTATGTGTTGAAGGCTTCTAGGTCTACTCACCCGTGCCGTAAAACAGGTCAGATGCTGGGATAAATGCAAACTGTGGCTGAGAGAGAGAGAGAGAGAGAGAGAGAGAGAGAGAGAGAGAGAGAGAGAGAGAGAGAGAGAGAGAGAGAGAGAGAGAGAGAGAAGTGAATTGGGATGGATTTGGTATAACTTCTAGCAGTGGGCAGAGTTAGCCTGCATACTGTTTTCTAACCATTGCACAGGAAGGAAGGAAGGAAGGAAGGAAGGAAGGAAGGAAGGAAGGAAGGAAGGAAGGAAGGAAGGAAGGAAGGAAGGAAGGAAGGAAAACAACAATAGAACTTAGATTTATATACCGCTTCACAGTGCTTTTTTAGTCCTCTCTAAGCAGTTTTACAGAGTCAGCCTCTTGCCCCCCAACAATCTGGGTCCTCACTTTACCCACCTCAGAAAGATGGAAGGCTGAGTCAATCTTGAGATGATCAGGATCGAACACCTGACAGTGGGCAGAGTTAGCTGGCAATATTGCATGCTAAGCACTGCACCACCGTGGCTTCAATAGATAGATGGGTAGATGGAGAGGTGAATAGATAGATAGACAAACAGACAGATAGATAACGGACAGACAGACAGGTAGATAGAGCAATAGCAATAGCACAGACTTATATACCACTTTACAGTGTTTTACAGCCCTCTTGCCCCCAACAATCTGGGTCCTCATTTAACCCACCTCAGAAGGATGGAAGGCTGAGTCAACCTTGACTTTAAGAAGAGACTTTGTCTGGAATGATATAAGGTCCCTTTCAGCCCTATTATTCTGTCCTGTTTCCCCCAAAATAAGACATCCCCTGATAATAAGCCCAATCGGGCTTTTGAGCGCATGGCAATAAGACCAAGTGCTTATTTCAGGGTTCAAAAAATATATAAGACAGGGTCTAATTTTCAGGAAAACATGGCAGATAGATGATTGATAGATAGATAGATAGATAGATAGATAGATAGATAGATAGATAGATAGATAGATAGATAGATAGATACCCTGTTTCCCCCAAAATAAGACATCCCCTGATAATAAGCCCAATCGGGCTTTTGAGCGCATGGCAATAAGACCAAGTGCTTATTTCAGGGTTCAAAAAAATGTAAGACAGGGTCTTATTTTCAGGGAAAATAACACGGTATGTTCTAAAAAAGTGCAGTATTACAGTACAGGTAGTGCTCAGCCTAAAATTGTTCCTTTAGTGACCATTTGAAGTTACAACAGCACTAAAAAAAGAGACTCACGACCATGTTTCACACTTATGACTGTTGCAGCATTCCCCACAGTCACGCGATCAAAATTCCAATGCTTCATATTTACGACCGTCGCAATGTCCCGGAATCACTTTATCCCCTTTGGCGACCTTCGGATGAACTAAGTCCATGGAGAAGCCATATCTGCTGAACAACCTTGTTCCTAGCTTCAGCATCTGCAGTGATTCACTCAACAACGGTGGGTGGCAAGAAAGGTCGCAAAAGGGGACAAAGCGCACTTGACGAATGTCACACTGAACCTCCAAAATGGGAGGGTTGGGAGGCTCAATTGTGGCCGTAAGTGGAGGAGCGGCAGAGTCCCATTCCTGAAAAATTGTCCTTTCAATCTTCAGCAAAGAGGTGGAGAAGGTTGAAGAACCCCCTTAGGATGGTGTTGGTGAACCTTTTCGGCACCTTTTTGGCACCGGCGCATGGACACAAGCCAAAAACTGGAAGAGCAGCCACCCGATGCGCATGCGCACACTGGGAAGATAACCTTTCAGTTTCTGGCATGCGCATATGTACCGGTCAGCCAGTCTTCACATGCTCATGCGTGCCAGAAACCAGAAGACCAGTTGGTCAGCATGCATGCACATGCCAGAAACCGGAAGATCATATTTCCGGCATACCAGGAGGCTGCTCTTCCAGTTTCAAGCACTCCTGCGCATGTGAAGATCAGCTAGCTAGAGTGCCAGAAACTGGAAGAGCTACAGGTGACAGCTCGCATGCCCGGAGAGATGGCTCTGCGTGTCACTTCCGGCACGCATGCCGTAGGTCTGCCTGTTGTGGCCCGTATGCAGCCTGTGTGGCTGGTGGCTGATTCGGACAGCAAGGAGGCTGGTGTGGTGCTGCGCCAGCAGCCTGTGCAGCTGGAGCTTGAGTCAGACAATGAGGAGGCTGGAGAAGAGGTGGTGCCAGAGGCGGGGATTCAGCCAGGGCCTTCAGAACATCTAGATACTTCCATGGGTGAAGAGGAAGAAGAGGAGGAGCCTCTTCTCGATGCACCAGCGTGCAGAGCTGCCAAAAGGCAGGAGTGGCTCCTCAGGAGGAGGTCTCCTCGAGAGTAAGGCTTGGGGCTAATTGGCCACTCCCTTAGCTTATTTAAGGAGGAACGCCGACTGACGCAATTTGCAGGGAACAACTTTGTTCACTCTCCTTCGCGTCTTGATCTTAGTTCTTCGCAAATTGCTCCTGGGCTTTCTGCCAACCCTAAATAAGATTAAGATTATTTATTCTTTGGATTCTTGCACGCTGTTAAGAAAGTTAATTAACAGCCCTTTGTTTGAAAAAAAAATACTGATTTTATTTTAGTAAACTAAGGTTTGTACAGACTTTGTGTGTGTTGCGTTCTTTGGGGTACTTGGGGTCCCTTGGGGTCTTTGGGGTCCTTGTCCTTTACGTTCTTTGGTAGCTGGGACAGAACCCTGCCATCACAGCCTTAGGAAGATCTCTAGATGTTCAGTCATGGTGCCTTGTCTTCGTCATGGCACACGGAATGAATTGTTTTCCTTCCCGTTCCCTCATTCTTACTCACAACCTTTTTTTAAAAAAAAAATAAAAATATGACTCGGCAACGCATCTTTTCAACTACATTCCTTGGCTGGAGAGGCTCACATCTAGAGTGCTTCTCTGAATCCGTTCCAGCTTGCCAATTGACAAACCAAAAGAGGCAAAAAATAAAATAATAATCAAAGGAATTCTTTGATGCTGAGTAAGACCCGGAACGTTCATTCCATAGCCCGGGAGACCTGACTTCTGCTGCTGAAGTAGTTCGGTTTTGATCCATCCGTGATAGATTGGCCCAAACGTATTTTTTGCATCATCGGATTTCTTAATCTACTCAATCTGGTTCCACAGTTGCTAATTGGCAGGGTTTACGGAGTCCCAGCTTGGGCTGGTTCCTTCCAACTTAATTGCTTTTTCTTCTTCATTTTTAAGAAGAAGACAGATTTGGAGGGAAGATTGCTAAGAGTATGCACTATACTGGCACTATACTAGCGCTATAGCACTTAGCGCTTAAACTTATATACCACTTCACAGTGTTTTACATCCCTCTCTAACTGGTGTATAAAGTCAGCATATTGCCCTCAACAATCTGAGACCTCTCCCTCCTTCCTTTCCTTTCCTTTCCTTTCCTTTCCTTTCCTTTCCTTTCCTTTCCTTTCCTTTCCTTTCCTTTCCTTTCCTTTCCTTTCCTTTCCTTTCCTTTCCCTTTTTCTTTTCTTTCCTTCCCCTTCCCTTCCCTTCCCTCCTCTTCCCTTCCCTTCTTTCTTTCCTTTCCTTTCTCTTCCCTTCCATTTTTCCCTTCCTTTTCTTTCCCTTCCTTTCCTTTTTTCCTTTCCTTTCCTTTCCTTCCCCTTCCCTCCTTTTCCCTTCCCTTCTTTCTTTCCTTTCCTTTTGTTTCCTTTTGTTTCCTTTCCTTTCCTTTCCTTTTCTTTCTTTTCCTTTCCCTTCACTTCACTTCACTTCACTTCTTCCTTTCCTTTCCTTTCCTTTCCTTTCCTTTCCTCCTTTCCTTTCCTTTCCTTTCCATCCTTTTCTTTCCCTTCCCTTCCCTTCCCATCTTTCCTTTCTTCCTTTCCTTTTCATCCATTCCTTCCCTCCTTTCCTTTCCTTTCCCTTCCCTTCCCTTCTTCCTTTCTTTTTCTTCCCCCTTCCCCCTTCCCTTCTTCCTTTCCTTTCCTTTTGCTTCCTTTCCTTTCCTTTCCTTTCCTTTCCTTTCCTTTCCTTTCCTTTCCTTTCCTTTCCTTTCCTTTCCTTTCCTTTGTCTCAGAGGTATCACTCGAAGCTTACTCCTGATCCGTTCTGGCCTCTTTCTCTCATTTTGTGGGATAGAAAGGAAACCAGTACTTTCCATTTCTCCCCCAAATGGCTGACTTTCCATTCCTCCTTCAAAAAAAGGGAAGGTAAGTTCCTTGATTTCACAAGTTCTGACAGAAGTAGGTCAGTCAGCCATCAAACTGTGAGGCCTGAGGGAAGCATTAACATGGAGCCATTTAGGAAGCATCTCAGTGGCCTCACAATAGCTGGGAAATTTAGTTCTCCTTCAAATTTTAAATATTTTAGGTGCAAGGACAGGAGATTTTGAGTAGTGATAAGGATTATTTAGCCAGAGGAAAAAATGTCTCTTCAGGATAAATTTATTCAGACTTTTTGGAGACCTATAAGAGCACAAAGCGGTACATTTCACGTCATAGCTATCTTTAAAAAAAAAAAACATCATTTCTGGTGCCAGATGGTTCCTCTGGGAGGAATAGACTAATTTATAACCGCTCTCCTCAACTCTATTTTGCATTGAACATTGGGCAGTACAATGCCATTTCCTTGTTGAACACTTCTAAATGAATACCAAAATGTGTTAATTATTCTCTTGAGTTGCAATTAAAGTGAAGGGGGATTTCATTGCCTGGGCACCTGGCCAAAAGATCCCTCACTTAAGTTATTTTTTTCAAAGGAAGCCAGAATGTAGAATGAAGGTGGATTTCCATGAGCAGTAGAAACACCCCTCGAGGTTCAGAAATGAATCCACCAGGCCAAGTGACAGACGGAAACCTGTTGTAATTAAGGCAAGAAGTTATTTCAGAGGACGTTTTATATGAAATGCCCTCATTTCCAAATACAAACTGAACCAATGCCATCTAAGTTATCACTTCTGTCTCCTAGGTTTTTATTTATTTATTTATTTGTAGATTAATAACAATGAGCAAACAGATTGGTTTGGGGACTAAAATAATAAGATCTCACCCTTCTCCTCCTTGTCTGTCTTCTCCTTCTCCTCCTTCTCTGTTTTTTCCTTCTTCTTTTCCTCATTGTCTATCTTTTTCTTCTTCCTTTCCTTCTCCTTCTTTTAATGCTTTATAAAAATCCAGCTCATTTGATTAATTTATGTTTTAGTGCTAAGCAAGGAGTGATCAACTTGTTATTGTGTGTCCATAATACTGGGTTAATGTATCTTTCTTCTACTTATCTATCTCCTCCTCCTCCTCCTCATTGTCTATCTTCTCTTCCTTCCCCTTCCCTTTCTCCTTTTCTTCCTTCTCCTTGTTGTCCATCTTCTCTTCTTTCTCCTTCTCCTTTTCTTCCTTCTCCACCTCATTGTCTTATCTTCCTCTTCTCCTTTTCTTCCTTCTCCTTCACCTCATTGTCTATCTTCCCCATCTCCCTTTCCCCTTCCTCTTATTCCCATTAATTTCCCCTTCTCCCTCTCTTTCTTCCTTCTCCTTCTCCTCATTGTCTATCTATTCTTCTTTCCCCTTCTCCTTTTCTTCCTTCTCCTCACTCCCATTGTCTATCTTCTCCTTTTCCCCTTCTCTTTATTCCCATTAGCTATCTTCTCCTCTTTCTCCTTCTCTTAGTGCTTTAGTTGAACCCTGCCCATTTGATTAATTTATGAGTTAGTGTTAAACAAGAAGCAATCATGCAACTGGTTTCTCTATGCCCCTCTCATTGAGTTGAGAAGATGCTTCCTGACATCCTTTTAACCAAGCCCTGATAACTGCTTTAGGACCATACCGTGACTTGGTTAGGATGAAAAAAAAAATGGACCCAAAAAGACGTGGAGGCTCAGTGGCTAAGACGCTGAGCTTGTCAATCGAAAAGTTGGCAGTTCAGCAGTTCGAATCCCTAGTGCCGCATAACAGGGTGAGTTCCCGTTACTCATCCCAGCTTCTGCCAACCTAGCAGTTCAAAAGCACATAAAAAATGCAAGTAGAAAAATAGGGACCACCTTTGGTGGGAAGGGAACAGCGTTCTGTGTACCTTTGGTGTTGAGTGATGCTGGCCACATGACCACGGAGATGTCTTTGGACAGTGCTGGTTCTTCGGCTTTGAAACGAAGATGAGCACCACCCCCTAGAGTCAGGAACGACTAGCACATATGTGCGAGGGAAACCTTTACCTTTTTTTAATGGATCTAATCACAGTACTTACTCCCCTCTTTTCAAAATGTATAATATCCAATCCGGCTAGATTCACATTATACTTGGCTTACATCCATCCCATTTCCCCATTTTCAGCATGGCCAAATATAGGCTTTCTATCTCTCATTAGTGGAGACTTTTTTTTTCTGCTTCTGTTCCATGAGCAACAAACAGTTAGACAGACTCTCTCTATTGACCCTACAAAGAAGCCATGTGAGTTTTATACAGTAGACCAGCCATTCAGCAACAAAGAAGGTTTAACAGATTTTTTTCTTTCTTTTCTTTCTTTTTTTTTTATTTAAGAAAAGAAATCTTTTCCAAGAAAGGGCTATTCGGAATTGAAACTGGAGTATTTTTGGCAAAACCCCTGAAAGATCCTGGAAATGAACAGCAGCCTTATGTTTAAATTTTGCATTCATGGCTCTGATTTATTGGAGGGAGGGGAGGGAATGAAAGAATTACAAGCTCTGTAAGTATGAAACGGAGGGTCTAACCGTGTTGGCCTGATCCGCTGTGAAGTCATTGCAAACAAAAAGAAAAAAAGAAAAAAAGAAAAAAATGAGGTCCCGACGATGTGTAACTTGGCAGGAGAACTTTCCGAAACCTAAAGTTTTCGAAGCCAGCAAGACATATGTCTTCCCTAAAGAAACTGAGATGGGCTGTAGGAGACCATGGGAAACTTGCACCCCATGTCACGGTGCTAGGAATGCTGATTTGAGTCTCCATCCTGAGCAATAGGCAAAGTTAGTGGGGTGAACAGACCTCTTTCTGTCTCTTTCAAGTGACTAGAGTAGAGTAGAGTAGAGTAGAGTAGAGTAGAGTAGAATAGAATAGAATAGAATAGAATAGAATAGAATAGAATAGAATAGAATAGAATAGAATAGAATAGAATAGAATAGAATAGAATAGAATAACAGAGTTGGAAGGGACCTTGGAGGTCTTCTAGTCCAACCCCCTGCTTAGGCAGGAAACCCTACATCACTTCAGACAAATGGTTATCCAACATCTTCTTATAAACTTCCAGTGTTGGAGCATTCACAACTTCTGGAGGCAAGTTGTTCCACTGATTAATTGTTCTAACTGTCAGGAAATTTCTCCTTAGTTCTAAGTTGCTTCTCTCCTTGATTAGTTTCCGCCCATTGCTTCTTGTCCTGCCCTCAGGGGCTTTGGAGAATAGCCTGACTCCCTCTTCTTTGTGGCAGCCCCTGAGATATTGGAAGATTGCTATCATGTCTCCCCTAGTCCTACTTTTCATCAAACTAGACACACCCAGTTCCTGCAGCCGTTCTTCATATGTTTTCGCCTCCAGTCCCCTCATCATCTTCGTTGCTCTTCTCTGCACTCTTTCTAGAGTCTCCAAATCTTTTTTTTACATCGTGGCGACCAGAAATGAATGCAATATTCCACGTGTGGCCTTACCAAGGCATTATAAAGTGGTATTAACACTTCACGTGATCTTGATTCTATCCCTCTGTTTATGCATCCTAGAACTAAGGGTGACATGATAGTCTTCCAATAAAGTAACAAAGATGAGAAAGTGTTTGGAGATTAAATAGCACGATGAACAATTGAGCAAAGTAAGCATGTCTAGTCTAACAAAGAGAAGGACTAGGATTGACATGATAGTAGTCTTCCAGTATCTGTGGGCTATCACAAAGAGAAAGGGGTCAACATATTCTCCAAGGCACCAGAGAGAAGGACAAGAAGCAACGGATGGAAACTTATCATGGAAAGAAGCAACCTAGAACTAAGGAGAAATTTCCTGATAGTGAGAACAATCAACCAATGGAACAATTTGCCTCCAGAAGTTGTGGGTGCTCCATCACTGGAGGTTTTCAAGAAGAGATTGGACACCATTTGTCCAGAATGCTATATGGTCTTCTGCTTGAGCAAGGGGTTGAATTAGAAGATCTCCAAGGTCCCTTCCAACTCTGTTATTCTGATGTTCTGATGTAGATGACTGTGGGTAAACCCTGGAGTTCTAGTTAGCAGATAAATTAGATCTAATGGTTATGGTGTTTATTGAGAATCACATATACCCAATTTTTGCCACAGAAGCCAGGTTGGGCTGAGAAGGACTGAACCACAGTTATAAAATTGTTGGAGAAAAGGTTAGGCTAGCTGTCTTGAAACTCTTGGAATAACTTGCTCTAACCATTCATCTCAGCCTGATGAAGCAGGTGCTGTCAGCATGAGAAAATTGAACGTTCCTGGGTTGGGAAGAACACAAAGAGAAGCAGCTGAGTTGAAGTTCTCCTACCTTCAATGAGCACCGATTGAAGGACACATTCTGAAAAGTTCGGCACCCCATGCTGCGTTTCCAAAGAGCGGCCAGCAAGAGCAAGAGAAATAAATTTTAAATTAAAAAGTCATCCCTCTCTTACTTTCCAGGAGTCGTTTCCAGTGGCCTATTTCCTTCACTCGATTTCCATTTTTAGAACAAGCTCTTTCTTCTTTTACTCCACTGAGGACCTGCTGTTTTCAATCTATGGGTTTTTATTTAAAATAAGAACCGTCTGGAGCACTTAGGTAGTGGGAGGGAGGGGAGGGAGATTCGTGGAAACTGCAAGATGAGAGAGATTATCTGAATGAGGAAGGGGGGAAAAAAATCTGCCAGTAGAGAATGTGGAATCTTATCACTCTTTGTCCTTTCAGATCGCCTCTCTCTCTCTCTCTTGTGGGCATCCACACTTTATTTGGGTCTCGAAGAATAAAAAAATCAATCCATTCTTGTAAAAATTATAATAAAAACTTTATTTACCATAGGAACTAGCTAGGAACTGTCTCGTAAAAGAGAACGTGTTTTATTAAGTGCCAATTTCTGTACTGGCACGGGAGGCAACTTCCTTCTTCAGTTAAGGCTGAGTTTTCCAGCTTTTGGACAGCCAATTCATTCGCCCCTCTAATTGATTTGCTATCACGTCCTGATTTCAGCTGAATGTCCTGGGGATGACTTGACGTATCGCCTTCCTTCTTCCATCTCTTTTCATTACAGTTCCCAAGCTCGTGTTGTGTTGCAAACTGATCACTTCCCAATTCAGTGCTGATCCCTTCCTGCAGGTCATTCCAGCATTGTGTGGTATCGATTTCACAGCAAATTAACTGAGTCTATATCTCGCATTAACTCTTGCAGGACCGAAAGCAGAGGCAATCCTAAACCTCTCTGTTGCAACCGAGCGGAGTCTCTTCTTTGCAACATAAAACAGCCCTTCGTCTACAAAGAGTGCTCCGGAGGAACTGAGGATGGCCCTCTCCGCATGGGTCATGGCCTCGGTGGCCATCTTTCTGTTCCATCAAGATGCTAGTGGTGGACTCATCAAGAGAATTATTCGGCAGAAGAGAGAAACTGGAATCAACGTGACGCTGCCAGAGGATAACCAACCTGTGGTCTTCAACCACGTCTACAATATTAAAGTCCCCGCGGGCTCCCTTTGCTCTGTGGACTTGGACCCTCCCAGTGGAGACTCAGAATTCAAACTTCCGTCCGAGCCAGGCAAACACTATCAGGAGCACACATTGAATGAAGACAATCAGATTGTGTTCACACACCGGATCAATATCCCGCGACGGGCTTGCGGTTGTGCAGCGGCCCCTGATATCAAGGAGCTACTAAGCCGACTGGAAGAATTGGAAGAGCTGGTATCTTCTCTGCAGGAACAGTGTGGCAGTGGGTCAGGGTGTTGTTCCAGTGCTCAAACGGCGAAAGGTAAGTTAGGAGAACCCAGAAGCAAGGTGGGATGGAATAAAAGAGAAGCACTAGAATTCCCAAACAAAGAAACAGAAGAACTAGAATTCCCAAACAAAGAAATAGAACTAGAATTCCCAAAGAAATAGAACTAGAATTCCCAAACAAAGAAATAGAAGAACTAGAATTCCCAAAGAAATAGAACTAGAATTCCCAAAAAAAGAAATAGAACTAGAATTCCCAAACAAAGTAATAGAAGAACTAGAATTTCCAAAGAAAGAAATGGAAGAACTAGAATTCCCACATATTTCTCCTTTGAACCTTTTGTGGTAGACCTCATTTTGTTCATGTTCCATTTGTATTTAAATCCCCTCTCTACATTACTTTCAAAGTTGAGAAATAAATCAATAAATTTAAAAGGCATCAATAATTTTGTTTCCTGAAGATATTCAAAACTATATACACACACCCGCACAAATATACAGTGCAACAAAATCATTCTGAACTGTATTATCCCAATTTAAGCATATACAATAAAATGAATATGTTGTTTAGCTTATAGCTGGAGAACTACACTTGATTATTAAAGCTTTTAGGGGGGCAAACCCAAATACCACAGGGATATGATAACATTGCTAGAAAGGTATGGTGAACTTCTAAAAAGGTTAGAACAGAAATAAAGTAAATTAAATATGCCTATTACTCAATATTCTGTATTTCCTATTTCGCCCCCAAGTTCCCCAGTAAGATTTGCCACCAAGAATGTAGAAAAGGGAGTTTTACATCTTCTTTCATATCATTACGTCCAGCTTTGCATTTCTTACAGACACGCTGAAAGATTTCCTTGATTTATTGACCAAGAGCCACATAGATCTTATAGGCCATATGTGGCCTGTTGACCAACCATCTCTTACAGGTTGCGTTGTTCATCAAGGATTTGATTGTCCCCATCAGGCAAAGTACATTTTTTTTAAAAAAAGTGAGATAGCTCTAGAACATTCCATTTCAGCACCCTGGACAGCACTACAGGTATTGGCTTGGTTCTTGACTGGCATTCAGAAAGCAGGTCCCAAAGGTGCTTTTTCAGGAAGAAACTGGACTTTCTTGTTGTTTCTTTCTTCAAAGACGTTTCGCTTCTCATCCATCTCTCACAGGATAGTGGGGAATGGAAGGGTTTGTATTCCTTGCAGATTACGTCATTTGCATCCTTTTAGAGCAGGGCTGTCAAACTCCTGGCCCACGGACCAGAGGAATCATGTCCTGGCCACTCCCATGCCCAGTTTAGCAAAATGGAAAAAAGTCCCAATATGTATGTCACGTGATGCCAACATGACGACATGAGTTTGACATCCCTGTTTTAGAGGATCATTGAAGCACCAGCTCAAGGCTTTACTCAGCCTTCCATCCTTCCAAGGTCAGTAAAATGAGGACCCAGATTGTTGGGGGGGGGGGGCAATATGCTGACTCTGTCCTTCCTTCCTCCCCTCCTTCCTTCTTCCTTCCTCCCTCCCTCTGCCTATCCTTCTCTCCCTCCCTCCCTCCCTTCTTTCCTTCCTTGCCATGGTGGCGCAATGGTTAGAATGCAGTATTTCAGGCTAACTCTGCTGACTGCCAGCAGTTCGATTCCCACCAGCTCAAGGTTGCCTCAGCCTTCCATCCTTCCAATGTCAGTAAAATGAGGATCCAGATTGTTGGGGGCAAGAGGCTGACTCTGTAAACCAGAGAGAGCTGCAAAGCACTGTGAAGCGGTATATAAGTCTAAGTGCTATTTTATTTGGACAGGTACCATCGATGCTACTCCCTACTGCAGTGGGCGTGGAAACTACAGCAATGACATTTGTGGCTGCATCTGCGAACAGGGATGGAAAGGACCAAATTGCTCAGAACCAGAATGCCCACAGAACTGCAACGAAAGAGGCCAGTGTATCAACGGCCAATGTATTTGTGATTATGGCTACACTGGCTATGATTGTGGAGAGCTGGCCTGTCCCGGAGACTGCAATGATCAAGGCAAATGTGTGGATGGGAAATGTGTATGCTTCGATGGTTACACTGGGGATGACTGCAGCCTTGAGGTCTGCTTGGTGCCCTGCAGTGAGTATGGCAGTTGCGTGAATGGACAATGCATCTGCATGGAAGGTTTCACCGGGGTGGACTGCAGCCAGTCCCTTTGCCTTAACAACTGCAATAATCGGGGGCGCTGTGTGGAAGAAGAGTGTGTGTGTGATGAAGGATACACTGGAGAGGACTGCAGTGAGCTCATTTGCCCCAACGATTGCTATGACCGGGGCCGTTGCATCAACGGCACCTGCTACTGCGAAACTGGGTTCACTGGTGAGGACTGTGGGGACTTGGTCTGTCCAAATGACTGTCACCATAATGGTCACTGTGAGAACGGTGTGTGCGTGTGCAATGAAGGATTCACTGGAGATGACTGTTCCCTACGGAGGTGTCCCAACGACTGTCACAAACAGGGGCAATGCGTTGATGGGCAATGCATGTGCAATGAAGGCTTCTTGGGACCAGACTGTGGGGAGGTGAGGTGTCTCAATGACTGCCACAACCGGGGGCAGTGCGTGAATGGCCAGTGTGTGTGTGATGAAGCCTTCATGGGGGAGGATTGTAGTGAACTAAGATGCCCCAAAGATTGCAACAACCATGGCCGGTGTGTTGACGGGAAATGTCAGTGTGATGAGGGTTACATGGGGGAGGATTGCGGGGATCTGAGATGCCTCCATGATTGCCACAACCGTGGCCAGTGTGTCAAAGGGCAGTGTGTATGTGACGAGGGCTTTGTGGGTGAGGATTGCAGCCAGCGCAGGTGTCCCAATGATTGCCACAAGCGGGGGAAATGTGTGGATGGCCAGTGTGTATGTGAAGAAGCTTTCACTGGGCTTGATTGCAATGAACTGCGGTGCCCCAATGACTGCAACGAACACGGGCGCTGCGTTGATGGGCAATGCATATGTGACGAAGGGTACGCCGCTGAAGACTGCTCAGAACTGACCTGTCCTCAGGACTGCAACCAACGCGGACGCTGTGTCAACGGGGTCTGTGAATGCAATGAAGGCTTCCTTGGGGAGGACTGTGGGGAGCTAGCTTGCATCAACAACTGCAACAACCGAGGCCGTTGTCTGAATGGACAGTGCATCTGCGACGAGGGCTTCACCGGCATAGACTGTGGTCAACGGAAATGCCCGGATGACTGCAACAACAGAGGGCAGTGCATTGAAGGCGTGTGTCTATGTGATGAAGGATATGAAGGCCCTGCTTGTGCTGAACAGTCCTGCCCCAACAATTGCAATGATCTTGGTCATTGTGTAGCCGGACGATGTGTCTGTGAAGAAGGCTTCATAGGTGCCGACTGTTCAGATGGTAAGTTCTACCAAATCACAGAGTTGAAAGGATGCATGGACAATCTAGATGTGAATCCCTTGTGCAGTTCCTACAATCTTTATCTAACATGTTCATACCATCTTGAGAATAATGGCACTTGTAGACAAATACATCACCTTGCGGATAAGAGGGCTGATAACTCTACATTTATAAATCCAATTGGTAGATTCCATAATTTTTTGCTGGGTCCGTTGATCAGTCTTTCATAAATTGGGTTTTAGTTCTAGGAAGACACGTTCCTTTGCTTCTTGGACTTCTCAGATGACCTTTTTAAAAAAATTTCTTCTTTAAATCTTCACGACAGTATCTCCTCCAAAGGATTTGCTGGTTACGGAAGTGACAGATAAGACCATTAACTTGGAATGGGCGAATGAAAATGTCGTCAATGAATATCTCATCAGCTACATTCCAACCAGCACTGATGGCTTAGAACTTCAGTTCCGGGTACCTGGAAACAAAACATCAGCCACCATCCGGGAGCTGGAACCTGGTGTGGAATATTTCATCCGTGTTTTTGCCATCTTAAGGAACAAAAAAAGCATCCCAATTAATGCCCGGATTGCTACTTGTAAGTACTTTAAAGGCCAAGTGAGTAATTTAAGATGTTAAATTTGGTATAATTATGCTACGTCAGTTAGCCTATAAGTTTTGTGTTGCCTGAAGTAACCGTTGGTAGAGGACATTGAGCAGCTCAAAAATTGACATCCAACACAAGCTAGGCTTAAACTATCTCCAGATTTTGGGTGTGGTTCTTATTGACATGTTCACCTTACTTAATGTAACCATGATTTACCAAATGATCCCAATTATAACAGAATAACAGAATTGGAAGAGACTTTGGAAGTCTTCTAGTGAAACCTCCTGCTCAAACAAGAGACCTTATACCATTTCAGAGAAATGGTTATCCAACCTCTTCTTAAAAGCTTCCAGTGTTGGAGCATTCACAACTTCTGGAGGCAAGCCGTTAAGCTGGTTAATAGTTCTCACAGTCAGGAAATTTCTCCGTAGTTCTAGGTTGCTTCTCTCCTTGATTAGTTTCCATCTGTTGCTTCTTGTCCTACCCTCAGGGGCTTTGGAGAATAAATTGACCCCTTCTCTTCTTTGTGGCAGCTCCTCAAATATTGGAACACTGCTATCATGTCACCCCCAGTCCTTTTCATTTTTTTTAAAATTAGATTTACTTACTTACTTACTTTTGTATATTTATACAAAGTCATTTTATTGCCCCCACAAACTGGGTCCTCAATTGACCTACCTTAGAAAGGATGGAAGGCTGAGTCAACGTTGAGCCTGGCGAGATTCAAACTGGTGTAATTGCAGACAGCTGGATGTTAATAACAGGCTTTAGTCTGCTTTTTGCCTGTTGAGCTATCCAGGCTCTTATGTCATTATGCCAGGCTCCTATGTCATTAAACTAGACGTACGAAAGGGTGAAGATATATTTTAAAAAATCATTTGGATCTATGCTGAAATGCTCTCCTTTGCTTCTGCTTCTGGTTTTCAGACTTGCCTGCCCCTGATGGCTTGAAGTTCAAATCAGTTAAAGAGACTTCCGTGGATGTTGAATGGGATGCCTTTAATTTCCCTTTCCAAGGCTGGGAGATTATCTTTAGAAGCATGGTAAGAAGGATTTCTCATCCAATAAGGGACGAGGTGGCTCAATGTCTAAGATGCTGAGCTTGTCAATCGAAAGGTTGGCAGTTCAGCGGTTCGAATCCCTAGTGCCGCGTAGTGGGTTGAGCTCCCATTACTTGTCCCAGCTTCTGCCAACCTAGCAATTTGAAAGCACGTAAAAAAATGCAAGTAGAAAAATAGGGACCACATTTGGTGGGAAAGAAACAGTGTTCTGTGCACCTTTGGTGTTGAGTCATGCCGGCCACATGACCACAGAGATATCTTTGGACAGCACTGGCTCTTCGGCTTTGAAATGGAGATGAGCACCACCCCCTAAAGTCATGAACAACTAGCACATATGTGTGAGGGGAACCTTTATCTTTAAGAAGGATTTTGCCCTGGGATATCCTGCTTTCCTTTTCTGCCTACCGTCCTATTTTATTTATTATTTTATTTATTTATTTATTAAATTTCTATACCGCCCTTCTCCTTCCGGACTCAGGGCGGTGAACAGCCAATTTAAAACCAATGCAATACAATAAGTTAAAACGTACTAAAATCAATATAAATTTAGGCTGAAATGTAAAACCAAATAAAACTCTAAAACTCTAAAAAGTTTAAAAAATAGTTTAAAAAAATAGGAGAGATCAGGCAAGTCCGGCAAGTTGGAAGAGATGAGTCTTCAGAGCCCGACGAAAAGTCCGGAGGTCAGCGATTGTCCTCAGATCTGGAGGAAGATCGTTCCAGAGGGTGGGAGCTACCACAGAGAACGCTCTCCCCCTGGGGGTCGCCAGCCGGCATTGTCTGGCTGACGGCACCCTGAGGAGGCCCTCTCTGTGGGAGCGAACCGGCCGGTGGGAGGCCATAGGTGGCAGAAGGCGGTCCCGTAAGTACCCTGGTCCTAAGCCATGGAGCGCTTTAAAGGTGATTACCAACACCTTGAAACGCACCCGGAAATCAACCGGCAACCAATGCAGCTCACGCAGGAGAGGTGTCACATGGGAGGGTCCCGTCGCTCCCATAATCCCCCGCGCGGCCGCATTCTGTACCAGCTGAAGCCTCCGGATGCACCCCAAGGGGAGCCCCATGTAGAGAGCATTACAGTAGTCCAAGCGAGACGTGACGAGCGCCTGAGTGACCGTGTGTAGGGAGTCCCGATCTAGAAAGGGCCGCAACTGGCGTATCAGGCGAACCTGCTAGAAAGCCCCCCTGGCCACAGCTGTTGTATGCTCCTCTAAAGACAGCCGTGGGTCCAGGAGGACGCCCAGGTTGCGCACCCTTTCCGTGGGAGCCAATGATTCGCCCCCAATAACCAGCGATGGTGTCAGCTGGCTATACCGGGACGCCGGCAGCCACAGCCACTCGGTCTTGGAGGGGTTGAGTCGAAGCCTGTTTCTCCCCATCCAAACCCGCACAGCTTCAAGGCACTGGGACAGCCCTAGATGCAGTCGCCATTTTCTCATTTCGATGTTTTGCGTTGCAGAAAGAGGAAGAGAACGGGGCCATCCGAAGCAGTCTGAAGAGCCCTCAGACCACCTACCTACAACAAGGCCTTGCACCAGGACAACAGTACAATGTATCTCTGGTTGTCGTGAAGAATGAGATCAGAGGACCTGCTGTGTCGAAAATCGTGACCACAAGTAAGTAGCCATTATCAGAGGTGGGTTGCTGGGGGTTTGCAGGGGTTCGGGAGAACCTCCAAGGGTCAAGGGGAATATCCAAGTGACCAATCGTTGTTGTCCTTATTCACAGTATGGTTAGTGAAGATAGTGTCTATTCAATTATTTTCATGTAATAAATTTATTTATTTATTTGTTTATTTATTTCCTTCTCCGGAGATTCAGGGTGGCTTACAATGCATTAAGCAATAGCCTTCATACTTTTGTATATACCTACTTAGTAGGACTCGCCCCCCCCCTCCCCAAGCAGTGTTCTTTTTTATACAAAGTCAGCTTATTGCCCCCACAATCCGGGTCCTCATTTTCCCTACCTCGGAAGGATGGAAGGCTGAGTCAACCTTGAGCCTGGTGAGATTTGAACTCACAGTAATTGCAGGCAGCTGGCAGCTAAGTGCGATTTAACAGTGCTTTAGTCCACTGCTCCATCATGTTTGGGGAGGTCAGTGAAGAATCTTAAGCTTCAAGAAGGAGTCCACGAGTTGAACAATTTGGGGACTCCTGATATAAAAGAAAATTTTCTCCAGGTGAACATTTGTTGATTTTCTTTCAACAAAATTATCAGGGTTCCAAGTAACACCCCCAACAAAAGAAGACTCCCAGGCTTGAATGTCTTCAAAGTTACATTTTATTAGAGATGTCATATTGGCACATCTGGAAAAACCCGAATCTGAAAATTTCCAGTTTTTCCTCACCCAAGTGAAAGTTCAAGTTGCTGCCCACCACCCATATGTCCATCACATAGTCCAATCATCCACCGTCCAAACTGAAGACACTCCCCAGTCGTCCAACTCTAGGTGCCAAGGCAATGTGTCCTTGACTCTCTGAAAAGAGAATGTTATTTTGACTACATATCATCTACACTCTTGCAAACCCCCCTCCCATTTTCCCACAGAAGATGTGGCAGGCCTGAAGGTCAAAACATAAAAGATGGCTTCCAGATCTGACAGAAATCTTGTTCCACTGCACAACCCTTTTCCAATTCTTTTTTTTTTTTTAATGATAGGATTGTTCTGTATTCAGGGATGTTAAATCTTTGCCTTGTTTTTTCTCCCAAGAACTGGATGCTCCCAGCCAGATTGAAGCAAAGGATGTTACAGACACTACCGTCCTCATAACGTGGTTCAGACCCTTAGCTGAGATTGACGGACTTGAGCTGACTTACGGGCCCAAGGATACTCCAGGAGACCGTACCTCCATTGACCTCTCCGAAGATGAAAGCCAGTATTCCATTGGAAATCTGAAGCCACACGTGGAATATGAAGTGACCCTTGTGTCTCGGCGTGGACTTATGATGAGTGACCCCATCACTGAAACTTTTGTCACAGGTAGGAATATTTTTGCCATTGCTTTTGAGTACATTTCTCCTAGCTCTCAGACTTTGAAGAATGATGTTGGTGATTTATGGAGCTGGACCATTAAAAATCTCAAAGCCTGACACATTGAGATTCATTCTAAGTCCCCAATCCCTAGTCCATGAATCGGCACCAGTCCACAGCATGCCAGAAACTGGGCCATGCAAACAAGTGACGTCCCATCCATGGGATGCAGGCAGCAGATAAAAGCATGCCCCCTTTGGTCCATGGAAAAATCTGTCTCCACGGAAATGGTCCTTTGGCATATATTCATGCTGGGCAGAAACTGAGACAAGAACAGGGGCTCACCCATCACACAGTGCTTTGGTCTCAAACTGCCAACCTTCTGGTCAACAAGCCCAGCATCTTAGCAGCTACAGGATGTCCATAATTTTTTTTTGGAAGTGATAGCTGATATAACCACCTACAAAGTCTTAACAAAACTTAAAGCGTTATAGAGGATAAGGAAGAGGACTTCGATGGAGGTTCACGGCCAAGACAACAAGCAGTAAAACATTTTCCTGTCCAGAACATTAACTGATTAACAAAGTTGGAAGGGACCTTGTAGGTCATATCTGACAAATGGCAGTCCAGTTCCTTTGGTTGATCGTTCTCACTGTCAGAAAATTTCTCCTTATTTCTAGGTTGAATCAGTTTCCATCCATTATTTCTTGTCTGGCCTTCGGGTGCTTTGGAGAATAGCTTGACCCCCTTCTCTCTGTGGCAGCCCCTCAAAAATTGGAAGACTGCTATCATGTCCCCCATGTCCTTCTTTTCCTTAAACTAGACATACCAGTTCCTGCAATTGTTCCTTCATATGTTTTAGCCTCCAGTCCCCTAATCATCCTGGTTGCTCTTCTCTGCACTCTTTCTAGAGTCTCCACATCTTCTTTATGGTGTGGTGACCAAAACTGGATGCAGTATTCTAGGCGTGGTCTTACTAAGGCTTTATAAGGTGGTATTAGTACCTTCCTTGATCTTGATTGTATCCCTTCCTCTGGAGTTTATTTCATAGCTTGGGGCTGACACGTACACATCTGTGTCCCTAATGTTCACAGAGAATGTTAGATTTCTTTCTCTCTCTCTCCCCAGATCTGGATGCTCCCCAAAATCTGAGGCGCATTTCTCAGACGGACCGCACAATCACTCTGGAGTGGAAAAACAGTCAAGCAATGCCAGATGTCTACAGGATCAAATACGCCCCTCTCTCTGGTGGAGATCACGCTGAGGTCACCGTGCCCAGAAGCAATCAGGCCACCTCCAAAGTTACACTCTCTGGTAGGACTTCAGGAAATCCCTTGAAGCTACTGTTCTACAGATGCCAACCTACAGTAGTGGCCGAAATTGTGGAAATCTTTTGGGGAAAGTGTATTTTCTAAAACTAGCTAACAACACCAATTTTGGGGGGAGTAGTACCATAAAATTATATATCAATGGAAAGATAATTTAATCAAGAATGTAATGCAATAACTTTTATGAAAGATTTGCTATTAGAAAAATAGTTACAATATAAAGAGGTGAAACGTAGAAAAAACAAGATAAGAATAAATAAATAAAAAGAGAGAAAAGGAAAAGCAAATCAGAACAACTACAGAAAAGAGAAATCATCTATCCATCATCTCTTGCCCACTTCAATACTTTAATTGCTATGCTTTTTTTTTAAACTTGCCTCTCAAATTCCTCTCCTTGATCTCTATCTCTGTCAAAATCTACTTCTTGACTATTGAATCCAGGTATTTATCCCACCTCTACCCTCTTCCACTGCCTAGTTCCCAAAATTTCTGCCCAGGCCCCTATCTCCCTTATTGTTTTATCCAGTTATTTTTCCTGGTTTAAACTTTATTTTAAATCCAGGTGATATTAGATCTAAGCATCTTGTTTTCTTTCAATTTCGGTGTCCTGGTACTTACTGACATTTTTTACTACTGAAACTTGCTTAACTGAAGTCTGCATATTTCAAGATTTTGGGGAGGGGAAGATTGTTTATTAGAAGCAATATTAATAATTATCCATTCTTTTAAGGCCTGAGACCGGGAACAGAATACGGCATTGGAGTAACTTCCGTGAAAGAGGACAAAGAGAGTTTCCCTTCCACCATCAATGCTGGAACTGGTAAGAAATATTCGTTCATTATGGGGAGAGGAAGAAAGGAAACCATCTGTGAAGGATCTGGAGGCTTAGTTAGGACAATTTATTGAATCTAGTTTAGCGAGCTAAAATAGACTTTGTCTGGACTGTAACCAGTTTTAGGCACCAAAAGGAAATGTTGGACTTGGATGCGGGGTCAAAAAGTGGCCAAAAGGATGGTTTTTGGTGATGTCGTTAAGCCTGGCACTTATGATGTTACCTAGTTGGGTAATGAAAGAAAACTCAAACTCAGAGTGCACCAAAGACCCACAGTCGTCATCCTCCTCCTCCTCCTCCTCCTCCTCCTCCTCCTCCTCCTCCTCCTCCTCCTCTTGCCACCCAGTGTCTGGATTTTCCTACACCTCCCTCCTCCTTTTCCTCATCCCTTCTAGCACTGATGATGTTATCTAGATGGGTCATGAAACATCTGCAAGAAAACCACCAAGCTCAGAGAACACAAGGACCTCCCAGTTCAACCCTGGGCTACAAATATTCTTTTCTTTTGATAGCACAAGCTTCCTTTGCTCCTTAGCCAGTCCAGGCATAAATTCTAAAAACCTGGACAAGAGCTCTCTAAGCTTCAATGCTCCGCTCTTCCCCTTTGGTACTACTGTGAATGAGATGGAGAACATGTTCTCCAGACCTTCCATTCAAGCGTCGCTCTTTGTAGTCTTTTATCTCGCTGCGTAGAACGGGAAATATTGATGACAGATACTCATCCCAAGCTCTCAGCAAAAAAGGTAGCATGCACCGTGGAGTTCTTTCAGGAAGGCTTGAAGATAATTAAATACACATTTATCCTCTTTCTTCTGCTTAACGTCTGTTCTCAAGACTTGGCAGCAGCAGCAAAAAATTTCGATCCACAGCTGTGTGGGCAAATGAATGATGTTTCCATGCTTTTCATTGAGGTTACCCAAACCTTCCTCCTCCTTCCTCCCACCCTCTTTTTTCTTCTTCTTTTTCTTTTTGACATAATTCACAAAACTGGCCCAGAGGCTCCAATTAAGAGACTTTTTCTGATTGGTCAAAAGATAATTATAGGGGGAAACGCATTGGACAGCTCAAAACAAGTGAGCCAAACCAGCAAAAATTGGTGGAAAGAAAAGAAAGAAAGAAAGAAAGAGATGGAACTTGGTAGAGTTGCGTTGCTGAGCCAGAGTTAAGCCTGAACCTGCAGTTAAGACCGAAAAAAAGGACTTAAATCAGTTTTTCCCCTCCACCCTTAATTTGGAGTGGGAAAGGGAAAAGAGACAACCGGGACCTGAACAGGAAATGCACATCTTCTTCCCACATAAAGGCCACCTTCTAAGAGTCATTTGGATGGAGCTAAATGTCATCGGTCCAGTTGTGGCTAACCATGAAGTGTCCAAGAGCCAGTTTTGAGCTCGTGGACTTTCATTTCCTCACCACTGTCTCTTGCATAACAGAACATGTTCCATATGGTGCACATAATGGGGAGAACCAAAATCACAGGATGCTCACCGTGGGTTAAATCCATCGCTGATGGATTTATTTTCCTGGGCAGGAAATATGTAGTTTCAACCATTCAATGTGTCTGCCTCTTGGAGACTTTATAGGCCAGTGTTCTCCAGGCCACCCTATCAAACACAACTTCTTTCGATTGTTGGATGCTTGTCTTTGTCCAAGTTCTGATGTTATCAACCCAGGATGACTGTGATGACCCAGGGCATGGCACAGAGATAACACAGGCACCTGGCAGTTCAGAACGCCCCTTTATTGCTCCAAATTTCCCCAAAACGCTCCCACGATTCTGGCCAGTCCCAGAGCAAAGTGATGACAAACATCCACACACACCTCAAGCAGCCTCTGGCTGCCAATAGTCCAGCCCAGCGCTGCGTACACCAAGGCTGCAAAGCAATAAATCCACAAGGGCAAATCAGGGAGTTCAGAAAGCAAAAGATCCAGGTAATTAACCCAGAAAGCCAGAAAGAATGCAAGGCATCCAGGAAAGTTCAAATGTCAGCATTCAACACTTCAGGAATTCAGGGTTTGTTCCCAACAAACGCCCCTCCCCACAGCATCTCTTTAAGTCTCACTGTGAAGTGATATATAAGTCTAAGTGCTATTGCTGTTGCTCCATCCATCCATCCATCCATCCATCCATCCATCCATCCATCTCTATCTGCCTGCCTGCCTGCCTGCCTGCCTGCCTGCCTGCCTGCCTGCCTGCCTGCCTGCCTGCCTGCCTATCTATCTATCTATCTATCTATCTATCTATCTATCTATCTATCTATCTATCTATCTATCTATCTATCTATCTATCCTGACTATAAACCCCTTAGAGAGGTCTGTAGAGCACTGTGAAGCAGTATATAAGTCTAAATGCTACTTCTGTTGCTTGCTTGCTTGCTTCCTACCCTCCTTTCCTTCTTTCTCTCCCTGCCTTTTCTCCTTCCTTCCTTCCTTCCTTCCTTCCTTCCTTCCTTCCTTCCTTCCTTCCTTCCTTCCCATGATGGTGCAGTGGTTAGACTGCAGTATTGCAGGCTAACTCAGCCCACAGTTCGATCCTGAGCAGCTCAAGTTTGACTCAGCCTTCCATCCTTCCGAGGTCAGTAAAATGAGGACCCAGATTGTTGGGAGCAACAGGCTGACTCTGTAAACCGCTTAGAGAGGGTTGTAAAATACAGTGAAGTGGTATATAAGTCTAAATGCTATTGCTATTATAACTTCGGTCACTAAACAAAGTATTGTAAGTCGAGGATTACCTGTATATGCAATCATGTAGGCCAGCGCCCAGTTCAGCTGTTCTTCGATCAGCTGTTCAGCTGTTCTTCGATCAGCTGTTCAGCTGTTCTTCGATCAGCTGTTCTTGGTGTCCAATTCTCACACTCATCATTATAAAGAAGACTATAACCTATAGCAGAGGTCTCCAACCTTGGCAATCTAAAGACTTGTGGACTTCAACTCCCAGAATTCCTCAGCCAGAAAAGGTTGGAGACCCCTGACCTATAGCCTTTTCCATTACAGGGTCTTAAAAGTAATAATTTAAAAAAACACCTTTTCTTCTCACACACAGATCTGGATAGTCCCAAGGACTTGGAAATCGTTGACCCTACCGAAACGGCTTTTACTTTACGGTGGAAGAGACCCTTGGCCAAAATTGACCGTTACCGCCTTACTTACGTCACCCCACTGGGGAAGAAGAGCGAAATTGAGATTCCAGCGGATAGCACATCCCACATCCTCCGGTCACTCGACGCTGGGACGGAATACACGATCACCCTTGTGGCTGAGAAAGGCCGACTCAAGAGTAAACCTTCCACAGTCACTGGTTCTACAGGTAGGTGAGATTCTTTGTCCTCACTTATGTGCGCTGGTAGATCTGCTAATCATCTACTTTTCTCTGGAGTAGAATCTATGGTAACCCCAAAATAGAAAGAGTGTAGCAGACTAATTTTTTTTAATTTATTGAAAAGGGGAATTGCACCTTATTCCATCAAAAGCCTTCACTCTTGGTCAAATAAATTCCGCATCCATTTAACCCAGGGGTCAGCAACCCACAGCTCTGGAGCCGCATGTGGATTTTACATCCCTCTGCTATGCTCCGTTGCTCAAAATATGCGTCACAACTGCCAATGTGTGACACCTACCGATGTACAGTTTATTAAGCTTTTCAATCCTCGGTAGGCCAATCATGGATAAATCCAAGAAAAGAAAAGTTTCAGAAGAAAACAGAATCTTTAACTTCAACTATATACGCTAGTTTTGTGGCCGCTCAGGCAATAGTCAGGTATGGGAAGAGTTTTGTGGCTCCTGGTGTTTTCTTTTCTGTGGGAGATGGGTCCAAATGGCTCTCTGAGTGTTTAAGGTTGCCGACCCCTGGTTTAACCGTTCCTGCCTGGGATGGAATCCCCCCAAATTTTGCATCTCTCAATAAATCTTGTTAGTTTGAAAGCTGGTTCCTAATTTCCTTCCAAACCATTGCCAAGAAAGTAGAGTCAGCATACCGTAAACCAATACATTTTGGAGAAACGTCTTCTGTATTTTTGGAGGAAAATCAACAACATTCTGAGCTAATCGGGCAATAGCCATTGTCCAGGATGTAAATGTCAGAAGCATCTGATTGTGGGTTTAATCTGAAAAAAGAAATAGCAAAGCTATGCACAAAAAGGGGGGAAAAATCCAAACCTTGGTCTCAATTTTAGGAGTTTTCATAGTTGAAGAAGAAATAAGATCAAAGCTTTACTCTGTAGAGTTTATGAGCTGTGTGCTAATATGCCAATTAACATCTGGATGTTAATTTTTTTTCCTCCTCCCATCTCGTGCCTTTATGTTATATATTTCAGCAAATTACATATGTGTGTATGTAAACAATGATCAGGGGACATGATGGCTCAGTGGCTAAGGTGCTGAGCTTGTCGATCGAAAGGTCAGCAGTTCAGCGGTTCGAATCCCTGGTGCCGCATAATGGAGTGAGCTCCTGTTACTTGTCCCAGCTTCTGCCAACCTAGCAGTTTGAAAGCACGTAAAAATGCAAGTAGAAAAATAGGGACCACCTTTGGTGGGAAGGGAACAGCGTTCCATGTGCCTTTGGCATTGAGTCGTGCCGGCCACATGACCACAGAGACGTCTTCCGACATCGCTGGCTCTTCGGCTTTGAAACAGAGATGAGCACTGCCCCCTAGAGTCGGGAACAACTAGCACATATGTGCAAGGGGAACCTTTACCTTTTACCTTTACCTAAACAATGATCATTGGAATGAGTGAAATTTGCATTAGAACACACATACATATTCACATTTAGTTTCTGCAATCCCAAATTTAGCAATACAGGTAGTAGTCCTCAATTTATGACCACAATTGAGGGCCAAAATTGCTGTGGTGAAGGGAGAGATTTGTTCCATGAAATTTTGCCCCGTTTTACGACTTTTCTTTGCCACCTTTGTTCAATGAATCACCGCAGTTGTCAAATCAGTCACACGGACATTAAATGAATCTGGCTTCCTTGTTGACCCTTTTCAGAAGGTCGCAAAAGGGGTCACGTGACTCCCCCCCCCCAGGGACACTGCAACCATTGTAAATATGAGTCAGTTGCCCAGTGTCCGGAATTTTGATCACATGTCCATTGGGGAGGCTGCTAACGGTCGTAAGTGTGAAAAATTTATGACTAAGTCACTTCTTTAAAGTGCCGTTGTAATGTGGAATGGCCACTAAACGAACTGTTGAAAGCGCAAGACTGTACTGATTTGTCCCCTTGAAAATTAACGTACACACAACATCCAAATCAGCCTCTGACGATTGCGTGGCTCAGCTGGGATCATCAAAGGCTTTTAAAAGAAAAAAAGCCTCTGCCGATCAGGCAACTCAGCTGGGATCGTCAGAGTCTTTTGAAAGCATTTTTAACAACCTCTTTGGCGAAGAGATTGTAGAAAAAATGGTTTAAGAAGTAAAAAAAAAAAAAATCAGCCATGCCCGCCCAGTCACATTACTCACCACCACCAAGCCACGCCCACAGAACCGGTAGTAACAACTTTTAGATTTCACCACTGTGGAGCACCCACAGCTTCAAGTGGCAGGCTGTTCCACTGGTGAATTGTCCTCACTGTTAGGAAGATTCTTCCTTAATTCCAGGTTGATTCTCTCTTGGATTACTTTCCGTCCAGTGTTTCTTATCTGAGTTCTACAAAGCATCAAGAAGGAAATGTTTCTTTTAATGACTTTCCCAGACCCAAATCCAAAACAGTATATTCCATTAAAAGAAAAGAAAAAAACAGATGAAAAAAAGATTTGGAAGTATGCAGGAGGTTTATAGCCAAGGGAAGAGTTTGGAGGAGAAAACATACAAGCCGTAATAACCACACACCTAGAGAGTTGTCAGAGCGGGGAATACGTGTCCCTTCTTGCCCATCGCCTTTTCACCCCCAGACACGTCCTTTTTAGATGAAGAAGATCCGGATTAATTTTCTTTTTAATGGGCACAAACTTTTTAAAAGCTTGCTTGCTTTCCAGATGGCAAAGCAGAAGAGAGAAGTGTCACAGAGCGATTTAAGCTTTACAGAAGGAGACGTTTCTACACACACACAATTTGAAAGCCAACTGTAGAAAAAGTGACTTCAGTTTCCTTTCTATGATCTAGCTAAACCTCAGCTCTTTCTTTCTTTCTTTCTTTCTTTCTTTCTTTCTTTCTTTCTTTCTTTCTTTCTTTCTTTCTCTCTCTCTCTTTCTTTCTTCCTGCCTGCCTTCCTGCCTTCCTGCCTGCCTGACTTCTTTTCTTCCTTCCTTTCTTCCTCCTTCTTCTTTCCTTCCTTCCCACCCCTTCTTTTTTTTCTCCTTCTCTTTTTCCTTCTCCTCCTTCTCCTCCTCCCTCCTCCTCCCTCTTTCTCCTCCTCCCTCTTCCTCCTCCTCCTCCTCTTCCTCTTCCTCCATCTTCTTCCTCCCTCCTCCTCCCTCTTCCTCCTCCCTCCTCCTTCTCCTCCTCCTCCTCTTCCTCCACCTTCCTCCTCCCTATTCCTCCTCACTGTATGCCAAACAGCCTATCCTGTGTCTCCTAGAGTATCCTGCTGCTCTGTCCAGATACTGTCCTAACATCTGGATTAAACAAAGAGGTGTTAGCTGATGTAATGGCTTCTCTACATAAAGCAGGAAGATCCCATTCCTTCCTTGGATTTAAGATAAAACCCATTTTCTGGCTAGATCTGCGCAGTCAGCGATTAAGCAGACGGGGAATGAAAAAACAGTTGTGCTTCCGAGAAAAATCCCAGGGGTAACACGATTATTAGAGCTTTGTCCATCCCTCCTTGGCGTAGTAGGCTTATTATTACAATACCACAACTGCTTGGAACGAGCGAGCACTGCATGGTTTAACGGCTGCCCCCAAAAGCAGAAGTGAAACCCAGGACCATCAAGAGGATTATTAAGTGCTGGAACAAAATAATATGGACCCCCTCACCCACACATGGACACATAAATCAATAATGTCATAATTGTACATTTATTAATTACTACGTTCAAAGACACTTGCAAATATATTAAAAAGAGGACAGGTACTTCTGTAAAAAGATAATAAAAACAATAATACACGTTAGTATATAAACAATAATGAAACACTGTACATAAGCAATGAATTTAATACTAGATTGATTACAAGCTCATAACGGTTATAGTTGAGATGTAACGGCATTTATATTCTGCTAAATGAAGATGCATTCCTAGCCTTTTTCCTGGCAAAATTTGCAAATCGCATCATCAAAATCAATCGTTTTTGCAAATTTTTCCCCTTCATGGGTCTCCTTTTGAGCTCCATGGGCCCCAGAACAATGTACCAGCTGCCCACCCCACTCTCCTCGGGAGTGGTGAAACCCCAAAAGACCTGATGAAATGCTTGTAAAAAATGGACTTTGGCAGAAGCCAAGTCTCCCGATTGCTTTTATTGATGCTGCAACTTAATATCAGGTGTAGATTCGCCTTCTTGTCCCATGTTGCCAAGGAGTCGTGAGGAAACCTGATGCTGGGTATTCTCTCGGATGCGGCCTTGTGCTTCTGAAGTAGATATGGTTTTATAAATAGGTAACCGATACGGACGCAGTGGCTCAGTGGCTAAGGCACTGAGCTTGTCGATCGAAAGGTCGACAGTTCAGCGGTTCGACTTCTTAGTGCCGCATAACGAGCTCCCGTTCCTTGTCCCAGCTTCTGCCAACCTAGCAGTTCAAAAGCACATAAAAAATGCAAGTAGAAAAATAGGAACCACCTTTGTTGGGAAGGTCAGCAGCAGTTCAGCGGTTCGAATCCCTAGCGCCGCGTAATGGGTGAGTTCCCGTTCCTTGTCCCAGCTTCTGCCAACCTAGCAGTTCAAAAGCGCGTAAAAAATACAAGTAGAAAAATAGGAACCACCTTTGTTGGGAAGGTCAGCAGCAGTTCAGTGGTTCGAATCCCTAGCGCCGCGTAATGGGTGAGTTCCCGTTCCTTGTCCCAGCTTCTGCCAACCTAGCAGTTCGAAAGCACATAAAAAATGCAAGTAGAAAAATAGGAACCACCTTTGTTGGGAAGGTCAGCAGTTCAGCGGTTCGAATCCCTAGCGCCGCATAACGGGGTGAGCTCCCATTCCTTGTCCCAGCTTCTGCCAACCTAGCAGTTCGAAAGCACATAAAAAATGCAAATAGAAAAATAGGGACCCCCTTTGGTGGGAAGGGAACAACGTTCTGTGCGCCTTTGGCGTTGAGTCATGCCGGCCACATGATCACGGAAACGTCTTCTGACAGCACTGGCTCTTCGCCTTAGAAACGGAGATGAGTGTCGCCCCCTAGAGTCGGAAATGACTAGCACAGATGTGCGAGGGGGAACCTTTACCGTTACCTTTTTAACCGATTGACAAGCCAAAAGGGTCAATCCTTGGTTACTTGGACCCATAGAGTTGAACATCCAACTGACTTCTTTGTCCTTCTTTAGAAGAAGTACCTGAACTGGGCAATTTATCAATTGCAAAAGTGTACTGGGATGGATTCCACCTCACCTGGACAGCAGCTGATGGGGCCTATGAGAGTTTTGTCATACAGGTGCGGGAATCCAACCAACCAGAAGATACACGGACTCTCACCCTTCCGGGCACACAACGATCCATAAATCTCTCCGGATTGTCACCAAGTACTCTTTACACAATCACCATCTACGGAATAACTCAGGGCTACCAAACAAAACCCATATTTGTTGAATCTACCACAGGTATTTTTTCCGTGATTCTTCTTCCAGTTCATGTTCCTGCCTTGCTTTCTTCATTATTATTTTTTTTTCCCCAGAAAAATCCACATCCACGTTCAATCCTGCCTCAGAATTTCCTCTGGCCCCCTATTATTCTAAATAATCAGCAAATTTTCCACTTTGTTTGAAGGTTGCATTTCGTGGCAATTTTTTTTTTTTTTGCATCTAGCCAAAGCTTGCTGGTTGGGAAGTGGGGCAGAGAAAGATATTAACTCATACACCATTTGGAAGAGGAGGAAGTGGGAGAGAAATAAAATGGGAAATGCTTTTCTATGCTAAATGTTTTTCATTTGAAAAGAATTGTCTGGGGAGGAAAAATAACATCTAACGTGGAAGTTTTCCTCCTGAGCCTGCAAAGACTGAGCTCAAAAACATCCTCCTTTTAATTTGTCCGATTAATTTTATTTAGAGTCAGCTTCTGTGCCAACTTATATGCTTTTTGCTTGGCTCATTATATGTTTTTTTGGCGGGGGGGTGGGTGCTTGGGACGTGGTGGCTCAGTGGCTAAGACACTGAGCTTGTCAATCGAAAGGTCGGCAGTTCAGCGGTTCGAATCCCTAGTGCTGCGTAACGGGGTGAGCTCCCGTGACTTGTCCCAGCTTCTGCCAACCTAGCAGTTCGAAAGCATGTTTTTTTAAAAAAATGCAAGTAGAAAAATAGGGACCACTTTTAGTGGGAAGGGAACAGCGTTCCGTACGCCTTTGGCATTGAGTCATGCCGACCACATGATCATGGAGATGTCTTCGGACAGCGCTGGCTCTTCAGCTTTGAAACTGAGATGAGCACCGCCCCTTAGAGTCAGGAACAACTAGCACATATATGCGAGGAGAACCTTTACCTTTACTTTATCTATCCTCCATATGAACTTTGGGCGGTTCAGAGGTTCAATAGTCTGAAAGATGGTAAGCCAGCTTGATTGCTGACTGGGGAGTTGAACTTGAATTCCTCTACATCGTGCTGCCCTTCTTTGATTGATTCTGAAAGAATAATTGGTATTAGAAAAGTAAAAAAAATTGCCATTGAGATGTTCTTGAATATCGCTTCCTTTTTGCTTCTAAGTTCTTAAGATGCTCACCTCGCCTTAAAGCTTCAACTCTGCTCATCCTGCGATTAATTGATTTGGGTTCTGCTTTCCATCCTGTTTCTTTTGTTCTTCACTCCTTGAGACTTTCTTGCATCATCTAACATGCAGCACTAATCCTGGGATGGAGCTCTAAAGATTGAACAGTCTGCAAAACCAGGTCCATTGCAAAACACATCAAGAAGCAACCCTCATTCCGTTCTTCTCTGCATGTGATTTTTGCATTCTTTGTCTGGCTTCTTCCCTCTCTGGGAGATAAGCGGGAAATTGTGCTTCTGTCAGTATGATGGAAGCATACTTCCCTTCTGTCTTCTTGAAGGAAGCAAAAAAATCTCTGAGTTCTCATCTTGCCACTGAGCTCTCGTAGCAGAGTGGTTAAGTGCAAAATAGCAGGCAAATTCTGCCCACAGCCTGGAGTTCGATCCCAACTGGCTCAAGGTTGACTCCATCCTTCCATCCTTCCGAGGTTGGTAAAATGAGGACACAAATTGTTGGGGGTGATAGACTGACTCTGTAAAACTCTAAGAGAGGGCTATAAAGCACTGTGAAGCAATATATAAGTCTAAGGGGTATTGCTGTTGTCCTTCCTTTTTTCCTTTTCTTCCTTTTTTCCTTCCTTCCTTAGAATACTGCATTCTAACCACTGGGAGGGAAGGAAGGAAGGAAGGAAGGAAGGAAGGAAGGAAGGAAGGAAGGAAGGAAGGAAGGAAGGAAGGAAGGAAGGATAAGTGCTATTGCTATTCTGCTCGAAAATCCATCTATGCTAGCATTTCTTTCTTGGACACCCCTTGAAAACACAAGTTGCCACACAAACACACACACACACACACCCTTCCTTAAACTTGGAACGATCCAACTTTTCTTCCTTTCCAACCCCAAGAAAGCAGATATCCTACTACAGCCCTTTTGTTCCTTCCTAACGTGCATTTAAGTTTGGCATGGTCAGCTTTGGGCTTTCTTCGCTTGGATGCTTGCTTGAGATCCTCTTCCACCGCACGAACAAGGGACATCAACATTTTAAGCAAACATTCTACAGCTCTCAATCACCCCCAAATCACTCCAAATCACCCCAAATGTTGTTTCTTTTCTCCAGGGGCAAAACCCGAAGTTGGAAACCTGACTGTCCGGGCTGTGACCCCAGAAAGCTTCAACCTCTCATGGACGACCTCCAAAGGAGATTTTGAGATCTTTACCCTTGAAATCATTGATTCTAACAGGTTGCTGGAACCCATGGAATACAACATTTCGGGCAGTTTAAGGACTGCCCATATCTCAGGGCTTCCCCCTCAAACCAGTTTCATTATCTACCTCTACGGAGTCACTCGTGGCCTCCGCACTCAGGCGTTAAGCATAACTGCCGTAACAGGTACATTTTGATGATCCTCAAAAATTAACCAGCCGTTTCTTAATTTTCAACTTTCTCTTGCAGACGAGTCACCCCACCATTCCATCTTCTCCTTGACCTAGCACCCCTTGTTTTCTGGTCTAAATCTTGTACATAGTGGCCAAAATTTTGGAAACCTTTTGGGGAAAGTGTGTTTTTGATGCCTAATATCATTTTTTGGGAAGTTTCAAGATAATCCTATTCCACTGCTGGAATGGCCTGGGAATAGCCCAGACCTTAATTCAATTGAAAATCTATGGAGCCGACTAAAGAAACTTGTTAGTCAGAAGCGACCCAGCAATAAAACCCAGTTAATAGAACCAATCCTTCAATCTTGGTTTCACATAACAGCTGCAGAACTAAAAGACTTGGTTCACTCCATGGGAGTGAGGCTGTAAGGCTGTCATTCATGCTAAAGGTTACCCAACTAAGGATTAACTGACATGGTGACCATTTCTGTATATCTCGTTTTTTCCTAGGGAGATCATTTTTGTATATCTTCTGTTTCCCTTTTCTTCTTTCTACTGTAACTGCTATTCTAGTTGCAAATCTTTCATAAAAGTTATTGCATTACATTCTTGATTAAAATTATCTTTCCGTTGATATATAATTTTATGGTACTACTCCCCCCGAAAAAGTGGTGTTATTAGCTAGTTTTAGAAAATGCTTTTTTCCCCAAAAGGTTTCCACAATTTTGACCACTGCTATAGTGTGGATTTTCATGTAGACTTCGGAGGGAAAAAGTAACTTTTTTTTTTTTTTTTGCTTGTTTCAGCTTAAGCTTTGGAAAAATGAGAAAACATACTTTTGGGGCCCTACTGGCAACCTCGAAAGATGCGTCTGTGAATTTTATGATCACATAAAATCCAGCTAAGTCTCCAGAAAGTCTATTCTTAGTTGCAATTAGATGAGTCTGCAAATTACCCACTAATAGTTTGGGTTTGACTGAGATGGTCAATGTGGTGCTGGACTATCTTATTTTGAGCTACCGTATTTTTCGGACTATAAAACGGACCTAAATTTAGAAGAGGAAAACAACAAAAAAAGGTTTTTGGTCTCCGTGCGCCCCATTTTTGCCCCCCTTTTGCCCCTTTCTTTTCTGGCCCTTTTTTTAGCTAGTTTGTGAGGCTTTTTTGGCCCGTTTTCAAGGCTTTTTTCAGCCTCTTTTTGAGATGCTTTTTTGGCCTGTTTTGCCAAACAAATGGGACGAAAACAGCCTCAGAAACAAGTCTGGAAAACGGGCTGAAAAAGCCTCAAAATGGGCTGTATATAAAGGCCTGGAAAAGGCCAAAAAAAAGGCCCGAAAACAAGATGTGCTGAGGCCAAAAAATGGTGAAGCTTTGGCAATATTTGGTCTATAAGATGCACAGACATTTTCACCCCCTTTTGAGGGACAAAAAAGCCTGAAAAATACAGTAAGTGGAAGGACTCACATGATAAAATATTACCCTCCACACAAGATGCAGATCCATCAGTTTACATGGACATCGTTAGGAGAAAGACAGAGATTTTTTTTCCCCCTGTCCAAATATGTGTGATAAGTGCAATGAGTACACTTAAGAGACATGCAATGAATTTCTACTTCCAGTCACTCTCATGATTTTAAATTTACACTGTTCTTTTCAGAGGTGGGTTTCAGCAGGTTCTGACCAGTTCTGGAGAACCGGTAGCGGAAATTTTGAGTAGTTTTGGAGAACCGGTAGTAAAAATTCTGACTGGCCTGCCCCCATCTAGTCTCTGCTCCCAATCCCAGCTGACCAGGGGGAAATGGAGATTTTACAGTATCCTTCTCCTGGAGTTTGGAGGAATGGAGATTTTACAGTATCCTTCCCCTGGAGTTCGGAGGGAATGGAGATTTTACAATATCCTTCCCCTGTCATGCCCACCAAGCCACACACACCAAGTCATGCCATGCCCATCAAGCCACATGCACAGAACCAGTAGTAAAAAAATTTGAACCCACCACTGGTTCTTTTCCCTCAGAAACTCAAAGGTCCTCTCCCCCTCCCAAAGACATTTTTGAGTTGGGATGGAGAGAGAGAGAATGACTGTCCCAAAGTTCCTCAGAGGAGTTTCCATGGCTGAGGGAGACTCCAAATGGAGACTTCAAATGTAGACAATAATAACACCAGTACCAGTGGCTGGTTTCTCAGCTACAAGTTGTTCCAAGGAGCCATGTGAAGACTTGCTATTACTAATATAAGATCTCATGGCCAGGTTGATGGGCAAACTCAACAGGCATTGACAATTCCAATTTTTAAGGAGGTGTCATCACCATTTGCTTTTTCTGTGATTCCTTTATAATCTTTTAAGACCATCTCATCTAGTTCCTCTTGACTCGAGGAATCAAAAAAATCTAGGAACCTGAGTGAGCTTACCAGGCAAACTAGTGCTTGCGTTCCCACAATTAAGGCAGTTGGATGGATGGAACTTTTCTTCTCTTGTGGATGCTCTCGTTTCAACCAACATGCATTTTCTTTCTCTAGATACATATATCTAGAAGGATTATGTGCAACATAATGCCTAGGACAATATATGTATCAATGTTTGTTCTACTTGGCACCTCTGTGGAACATGCTTGGGATTGATTCCAACATCCATCGTCCTACACCTACTGTATCTTGGGTTTCTTTCCGGTTGCTCGTCTTGTTTCTCTACATCGTGAAGTCAGGCTCTCCCAAAGATCTTGACTTCTTAGGAAATGGTCCTTTGCATGCAATGTTCTTTGCACTTTGTGTTACGAACCAAAGACCCGCTAAGGAGTGTAGAAGGCCTCCACGTTTTCAGTATTGCAACCTATCAAGCAAAAAAAAAAACTTGCATGCATTTATTTCCCAAGCATCTTCTCTGTTCCGGGCATTCTGCATACCTTTGAATACCAGAATTGTCTCCAGAACAAAACAAAAAAAAAAACCCAAAATCTTCCTCTTCCTTAAAGCTTTCATGGTTGCTTCATAAACCATCAAGTGGGATTGCGACACAGATTGCGGGGGGGATTCCAGACAATTTTGCGGTATCGTTGGTATCTCTGAGAGAGATTTTCTTAAATCCGATTGCATGTCAGAATCTGGGAGGCCCAAGGATGATACCTGATCTGAATGCAAGTGCATGCTTCGAAGAAAGCCATAAAGAGTATGAATTCTGAGAAAGCCATCTTCAAACCGCATGACCGTCTGATGGGAACATGTCTCCTGTCTATGTGTTGTTTTCCTTTTAAGGAACCTAGCCATCTTGCTGGGTTCATGCTTCCGTGAATCCTGAGCGTTACAGCAGGAACTCTTTACCTGCTGGCTTTTGCTGGTCGCTTTCTGACAACCTGAATCTCTTGCATGTCTCCTTAATTGAGGCCACTCCAGCACTCTTCACCCAAAATAGTCACACATACATCTTTTTGTAGTACATCTTTCAGACAAATCTCTTCTTAAAAGACTCCAACGTTGGAGCGCCCACAACTTCTGAAGGCAAGTTGTTCCGCTGGTTGATTCGTCTTGACATGGACAATGTTCTTGAAACAACTCCACTTGAATCCTGACATCAACCTGATTGATGATCACAGCCCAACAGCAGATCCAAGAATGGCCTGTTGTAGTTCTGTAGGACACCTCCTTCACTGGTTTGTCAGTCAGATCTCCACCTATAATGGTTGTCTCTTTTTTCCTCCTTTATGTCCCTTCTCTCTTCAGAACTCAAGCTACAGTTGAGTACATTCACACTCACAAATGCTCGTTTGAGTGAGTTCTCCTGGACTACAAGAAAGGAAGCGTTCGCACACATGACAGTCAATGTTAGAGGCCTCCGCCGATCTCAGGAGCCTCTGAAGTTGGCAATCTCAGAAGAGGTTCATGACACCTTCATCTCAGGCATGGTAGATTATTTGGATTATGAGGTTAATATTCAGGGCACAACCACAGGTTGGGCCCATCAGGATCCCCTCCTGTCTTTGATACTGACAGGTATCCTTGCAAAGGATTTTTTTCCCCATCACTTAACGACCTCATAATCCCTTGTGGGGTGGAGTCGAGGCAACTGAATGGAGCTGAGTGTTTACTGGCCAGATGCCTTTCCTGTCGCCAGTGCAGAGTTTTGTTCGGCAGATAATATTTTCATTGTGCCCAGAGAGAGAAATATCAGCCTCTGCCTAGGATCGAATTCACAGCCCTCTGATTGAGAGGCCAACTCTCATGATCCTATTAGAAATGATAGAAAAATATTTATAGCTTGGGTGATAGATGTTGGTGATGGCTTGTTCTCTGAGCTTGTAGTTTAGCTTCCAAACATTTCATCAGAAGCCTAGGTGACATCCTCAGCGGGATTTTGGTGGAACAAAACACTTCCACTGAGGATGTCACCTAACCTGGCGGTAAAATGATCAGAAGCTAAACAGCAAGCTCAGAGAACAAGCCACCATGGCCATGAAAGATCCTGGTATTTCATGGTAGCCCTTGCAATAATATATGCTTACTCCGGCTTCCAAATGTACTCATTTTGGAATTTACTCAATCTCTTCCGTAATTATAATGTCCTCATCTGGACAAAAGTCTGTTGTGGCCCGTATGTGGCCTGTGCAGCTAGTAGCTGATTCAGACAGAGAGGAGGCTGGTGTGGTGCTGCACCAGCAGCCTGTGCAGCTGGCACTTAAGTCAGTCAATGAGGAGGCTGGAGAAGATGTGGTGCCAGAGGTGGGGATTCAGCTAGGGCCTTCAGAACCTCCAGAAGCTCCCTTAAGTGAAAAGGATGAAGAGGAGAGCCCCTCCTCAATGCATGGGTGCACAGAGCCACCAAAAGGCAGGAGTGGCTCCTCAGGAAGAGATCTCCTCGAGAATAAGGCTTGGGGCTAATTGGCCACTTCCTTAGCCTATTTAAGGAGGAACACCAACTGAAGCAATTTGCAGGGAACAACTTCGTTCAAAACCTTCCTGTCTTATCTTGCTTATCTTATCAGCTTCCTACAAATTGCTTCTGGGCATTCTGCCAACCATAGTAAGATTTCAGTTATTATTCTTTGAATTCTTGGCGGCTGTTAATGCAGTTAATTAACAGCCGTTGTTGTAAAAGACTGGTTTATTTAGTAAACTAAGTTTTGAATGGACTTTTTGTGTGCTGCGTTCTCTGGGGTCCATAGCTGGGGCAGAACAAAGTCTGGGTTAACACAATGTGTTGACCTAGCCAAGAATAACAAAAACCAAACTCTGTGTGCAGCCACTACACCAAACTCCTTGTAATTACTCCAGTCAGTGAGCTCAACGGAGGCTGTAGTTGCCAGTTCACACACTTGGCAACCTACAAAGATAACAAGGGACATGCACAACCAATGACTTTCCCATAGCGAATCCCACAGCCCAGGCATTGCATCATCATTACTTTTATAATTGATCCCTTCTTTTGGTGGTGGGAGACTTGTGGTTTGTATCAAATGGCATCCACAACTCGGTCTAACACAGCCCTTCTTATCCCTTCTCCCCTTTCGCAGAAGTATTGCCCTCCCTGGAAAACCTCACGGTTTCCCGGATTAATCCATATGGGTTTACGGTATCCTGGATGGCATCAGAAGATGCCTTTGAAAGTTTTCTGGTCATCGTGGTGGATTCTGGCAAACTGCTAGATCCACAAGAATTCCTTCTTCCTGGAAGCCAGCGCCAATTAACCCTTAGAGGGCTCATAACAGGCATTGGGTATGAAGTCCTTCTTTACGGCTTGATCCACGGCCGCCAAACAAGACCCTTAAGCATTGTAGCCTTAACAGGTATTTTTATTTTTTTTAAAAAAATCATGAAAGTGGAATGCTCGTCCCTTCTCACCATTGTCTTCCTCCTCTGGAAGGTCTTTCATGTCTTCTCCATTCACCGTGGAACCATGACGTCCCTTACTCACTCTTTCACTAATATATACCTCTTTCTCCTTTTCATTCCTGTCTTGGTAATGGACCAACATTTTAAAGAGCAGCAGAAGGTGGAGACTCATCAAATCATTCATAGAACATAGACTAGTAAAGTTGGAGGTCTTCTAGTCCAACGCCTTGCTTGAGCAGGAGACCTCATCCCAGTTCAGATAAACGATTGTCCAGTCTCTTGTTGAAAGCCTCCAGTGATGGAGCATCCACAACATCTGAAGGCAAGTTGTTCCATTGTTCCTTTCAGATACTTTGTCATCCTAGCCAAAGAGTAAAGTCAATATTTTTATTAGTCCTTGGGTTTAATATCTCAACTCTGTCTTTGAAAAAGCAATGTCTATAAAAGAAGGTCAAGAAAATGATATAATCCAGAACGATCAAGCTGATGTTTAGGTTAGCTCCTAAACTTCTTTATCGTTGTACTAAATAGGGGACGTGCTTTCCAAAATTCAGGACTCCATCTTTTAAAGAACCTTGGGATCCATCATCGTGTCATCTTCATTTAGCATCATTGTTTCCAAGCTCACTATCGTCTAAAGTTGAACATCATGAAAAAGGACATGTTACTTGTATGTTGCAGAAGGTCGTCAGCTCTGGACCGACCTGGTTTCAAAGAAGAATTTACTTTTGGAAAGCTTCATTATACCATCTCAGCTTTTTCTAGTTTATCATTGACCCCTCTGATCTTCAACCGTTCTTCTATCACAAAGCAAGCAATTTAAAGACTGAATGTGGGATCTCGGATGCTTCATCAGTGAGCCTCAAACCTACAGCATATTCTGACTATCAGTTAAACCCTGTACGTGATCACTCGTCAAGGGTTTATCCACCATCTTCTCATTCCTGATGGTGCTTTATAGGATGAGGGGTGTAGCCTAGCTGAGGACACATATAAGAATTTACTGCTTCCTTAAGTACAAGCATCAAACTCTCCGCACGCTTTTAGAGATGATTAGTATAGGTAGTCCTTGATTTACAGCATTCATTTAGTGACCGTTGGAATAACAACACTGAAAAAGGGCTTGGAACAGACCTTGGAGGTCATGTAATCCAACACCTTATTCAAGTAGGAGACCCTATGCCTGTGATGGTGAACCTTGTGGCGTGCGGAGCCATATCTGTGGGCATGCGACCATTGCCCTAGCTCGGCTCTGCCGTGCATGCACACACCAGGCAGCTGATTTTTGGGCCTTCTGGAAGTCAGGAAATGGGCTGTTTCCAGCCTCCGGAGGGCCTCCGGGGGGGGAGGCTGTTTTTGTTGTCCCCAGACTCCTAGAAAACCTCTGGCGCCTGGGGAGGGTAAAAATGGGCCTTCCGGTCCCACCGGAAATCAGGAAATGGGGCATTTCTAGCCTCCAGAGGGCTTCCGGGGTGGTAGGGAAGGCTGTTTTTGCCCTCCCCAGGCTCCTAGGAAGGCTCTGGAGCCTGAGGAGAGCAAAAAGCAGGCCTACTGGGCCCACCGTTCCAAAAAGGGGAAGCATAGAGGGTCACATGGACATGCACAATGGGGTGGGGCGCATTGAATAATGGGTATGGGCACGTGCATGCATGACCCCCTCCCGCCTCTCCCCGCTTTTGGCACGCAATGGCAAAAAGGTTAGCCATCGCTGCCCTATGCCATTTCAGACAAACGGTTGCCCAGTCTCTCCTTAAATGCCTCCAGTGGTGGAGCACCCACAATTTTTGGAAGCAAAGCCATTCCACTGGTTAAACGTTCTCCCTGCCAAGAAATTTCTCCTTGGTTCTAGGTTGCTTCTCTCCTGGATTAGTTTCCATCCGTTGTCCTGCCTTCAGGTGCTTCGGAAAACACTTTGAACTCTTTGTCTACCTAGGAGCCCCTCCAATATTGGAACACCGCTATCATGTCTCCCCTCGGGAATGAAATGAACATCAGTCCTACTACTATCAGCATGTTTCATTTTGCATGGTAGGGGAAAACGTGGGTTTTACACATTGGTGCAAGTTTGAATCCCGTGAAGCTCGGCTGTGCGACCTCCATCTTCGGTTTGGAATGTCTCTTTCTATTAATCACTGAATGCCTTTTCCTCTCCACTTTCCAAATAGCAGAGTGGACTTGCGGTCGGAATGCTCACCTCCTAAGCTAACCCGGACTAGATTCTCTATTGGATATTTTTCTTTCTTGTTCTCTTATTTTTCCCCCAAAAAGGACATTAAAAAAACAACAACCATCCTTTGCCATTGCAGAAGCCGAACCCGAAGTAGATCACCTTTTGGTATCGGACGCTACACCTGAAGGTTTCCGTCTGTCTTGGACAGCGGATGAAGGAGCCTTTGACAGTTTTGTCCTTAAAATCAGGGATTCCAACAGGCTTTTAGATCCTCTGGAGTTGATCGTACCAGGTCACCAACGAACTCAGGACATCCATGGGCTGAAAGAAGGGACCGAATATTATGTAGATCTCTATGGAGTGATCAGCGGACGGCGTTCTCAGCCTGTAAATGCGATTGCTATGACAGGTACCTCGGTTCGCCTCTGGCTTGTCGAAGAACACAATCACACCGTTTGGTCACATGCATGCCTATATACGTATTTGTGTTTGCATTTGTGTGTGTGTGTGTCTATTGCATTTACGGCAGGGGTGAAATTCCCATACCTTCCCTATCAGTTCGCAAAGGTGTGTGTGCTGTTGTCCTCACATGCGCGAAGCCTTCTGCACATGCGCGGAGGCTGAAAATGGTCGCAAAAAAGAGACGTCACGACATCCGTGCGGGTGGGCAGGTCAGCCCTACCGTATCACGCGATCCGGTAGGAACCGGCTGAATTTCACCCCTGATTTACAGGTAGTTCTCAATTTACCACAGTTCGTTTAGTGACCATTCAAAGTTGCAATGGCACTGAAAAATGGGATTTATGATCGTTTTTCAGATTTTTCAGACTGTTGCAGCATCCCCATGGTCACGTATTAAAAGTTGGACGCTCGGCAGCTGGCTCATATTTATGACGGTTGCCGTACCCAGGGGTCACATGAAAAGCTTTTGTGACCTTCTAACAAGCAAAGTCTATGGAGAAAGTCCATAGGCTTTGTTTCTAATTTAGCAATATGGTGATTTGCTTAACAACTGTGGGAAGAAGGGTCATAAAACGGGGGCAAAACTCACTTAACAAATGCCTCATTTAGCAACAGAAATTTTGGGCTCAATTGTGGTCATATGTTGAGGACTACCTGTATTTTTCCAAGCGATATTGTTGAGCACAATCCTCAGATAAACTCTCATTGCAGGCCTGGTAGGAATTATATTTATATAAAGCGCCAACAAAGCAAACAAAAGAGTACAGTCACCATGTTCTTTACTGCTCAACTGTTTTAACTGCAACAGGAAACAGGAAACTCTACTGAGAACGAACGATCACAGAGTACATACCATAGATCCAAACTTGTAAACACTGCCATCTACTGGCTGAATACTACTGTAGTTGTTGCATAAAATTACATTCCAACTATGAATTCCAAGAAGGCCCCTTGTATACAAGGATAAACAGAATTACGGGGTGTTCATTTTTATTTATTTTAACTCTTAAATTTCGATACTTCCCATATAACTCTCAGTTATCTAAATTCTTCCTTTTTTGTGGGAGAAGATTGTCCTATCTTCCGATCCAGAAAATCTACTTTTTGTATCTGTCTGCTCTAACTTTCACTTAATGTGTGCTATGGTTTAAGTAGCCAAAAATGCACTGGCTTACCTCCCAATCTTTTCAACAAGACTTGTGTGTTGGAGACTCTGTTGTATTGTGCTCAGAGTGACAAATAATCCAGCGTTTTCTTTCTAGGGTGCCTTTATTTCTTCCTCTCTCCCTCTTTATGTCTTTTGACCAAACTAACCCTTCTTAATCGTCTATATTTCAAAGGTTTCTAATACGGTTTTCTTTTCTTTCTTGCTGTATGAAAAAAAAATGGGCACCAAACATGATTCTTGTCTAGGCTAAGTGGCATGCAGAGAAGTTTAGGAAAAACCCGTGAAATAATTTTGTGGAAATTCCCCACCCCCTCTCCCAACCAACCCAAAGAGTGTGTTTATTGTTATTTAAATTGGTGGACTTGGAAAGCTTATTTCCGGCAGGGGGTGGGTAATGGTTATTTCAGAGATGGACTATGGAAAGGTTGAGATTTTGTGCACATCCAACTTGTCCTTTAAAATCATAAACAATAAACAAACAAGCTAACAGTAAACAGCCTGTTTAACCACTCATTAAATTGGATGTAGATGTTTCAACCTTATTTCTTCCGGGCAATTCATTCTTTCTTTCTTTCTTTCTTTCTTTCTTTCTTTCTTTCTTTCTTTCTTTCTTTCTTTCTTTCTTTCTTTCTTTCTGTAATCAAGACACTACCATTTGAAATACAAATATTTCCAAATCAAAGATTTTAAATCTTGGTCTGTCTGTCTGTCTGTCTGTCTGTCTGTCTCTGTCTCTGTCTCTCTCTGTCTGTCTGTCTCTGTGTCTCTCTGTCTCTGTCTCTGTCTCTGTTTCTCTGTTTCTCTGTTTCTCTCTCTCTCTCTCTCTCTCTCTCTCTCCCCCTCCCTCCCTCCCTCCCTCCCTCTAACTTTCATTTGGGGGGACATTGAAAGAAAACCTTTAATTCACTTTTGGAGACAGACAAATTAGGAAAGAGGGGTAGAAGAAATCTAAGAATATTCAAGCAACATATTTTTTAAAAAATTCTGCATCTTTAAATGTACAGCTACAATGTTTAAGGTGTCTCTATACCTCGGGGATGACATAATACTCAGCATTGAGATTATCCGTAGTCCAAAATAGAGATTATTTGTTTTTCTGTGGTGTTTATTCAGCCCTGGTATTTCCCCTTGCCAAAACGTTTACTATTAAAAGTCAAAACTGGGCTGTCAAGGGACTTGTTTGCAAACAAAGACTTTTCTTTTATGGAGCTTTTCATTTTAGTCATAACACTGGAATTAACACCATCTTCACTGTAGCTCCTGTTCCCGAGATTCCCTGTGAGTTTTTCCCAGCTCAGCGAGCTACTGAAAATGTGTGTTAACTCCTTTTCTTTGTTTCTCTGCATACAGCAGTGGGATCCCCGAAGGAAATCTCTTTCTCAGAAATAACGGAAAGTTCAGCTGTGGTTAGTTGGAAGCCTCCCTTGACGCGGGTCGACAGTTTCCGAATTTCCTACGGTCCAGAACCTGGAGGTAAGAAATAGGACTGGCTCCAGGGGTGGGTTGCTGGGGGTTCGCAGGGATTCGGGAGAACTTCTAGCTAAGATTCTGTGCAGTTTGGAGAACCCCCAAATCCCACTCCTAGATGGCCCTGCCTACCCTTCCCCACCCCTCCCAGGAGTCCTCATTTTGGATGCAGGTGTGTGCCCACCTGCGATTTCCACTATTGGTTTGGGTGAACAGTCCCGAACTGTCTCGAACCAGCTGAATACCTCTGCTTCCAACTCTGTTATTCTGCTTCCAACTCTGTTATTCTAACAGGCCTTGAGAGGAAAGTATCTGTAAATTGAGGATTTGTCCCTAACAAGAATAACAGAGTTGGAAGGGACCTTGTAAGTCATCTACTCCACCCCCTCCATCCAAGCAGGAGACAGATGGCAGTCCAATCTCTTCTTGAAAGCTTCCAGGGATGAAGCTCCCACAACTGCTGAAGGCAACTTCTATTCCATTGGTTGATTATCCTCACTGTCAGAAAATGTTTCCTTATTTCCAGGTTGATCAGTTTCCATCCATTGTTCCTTGTCTGGCCTTCAGGTGTTTCAGAAAATAGCTTAACCCCTTCCTCCTCTCTGTGGCAGCCCCTCAAATATTTGGAAGACTGTTATCATGTCTCCCCTGGTCCTTCTCTTCACTAGACTAGCCAGGCCCAGTTCCTGCAACCGTTGCTGGTTGGTTCTGTTTTGTCCTGCCTTTTTTAAAGTTTACATGCAACTGGAAGGATAGGAATTTAAAAAAAAAAAAACCCTCTGTGAAAGCCCAAACTAACAAGTGTTATTCATCCTCTATTCCAGATGACCTCAAATCTCTGACCGTGGATGGCAACAGGAGTAGAATCAAGCTAGTCGATCTGATCCCTGGCATAAAATATATCGTCAATGTTGTAGCTATCAAAGGATTTGAAGAAAGTGATGCTGTCTCTGGATCTCTGCTTACAGGTACGTACGGGGCAGAAACTACTGTGATTTGTCCATCTTCGGTGTTACAAGGGAATGTGGGGGTCTGTGTAGAGGGAGAGGAAGAGAAAGAGGAGAAGAAAGAGGAGGAGGAGGGAGCCTCTAAGTCAGTGGTGGGATTCAAGTCATTGAACAACCGGTTCTCTGCCCTAATGATTTCTTCCAACAACCGGTTTGCCAGACTGCTCAGAAAGTTAACAACCGGTTCTCCCGAAGTGGTGCGAACTGGCTGAATCCCACCACTGCTCTAAGTCCTTCTTTTCATTAAATTAGACACGCCCAATTCCTGCATCCACTCTTCATAGGTTTTTAGCCTGTGGTGAAATCCAATTTTTTTTTTACTATTGGTTCTGTGGGCGTGGCTTGGTGGGCATGGCTTGGTGGGCGTGGCAGGGGGAGGATACTGCAAAATCTCCATTCCAACCCCACTCCAGGGGAAGGATACTGCAAAATCCCCATTTCCTCCCCACTCCTGGGGGAAGGATACTATCAAATCTCCATTCCCTCCCCACTCCAGGGGAAGGATACTGCAAAATCCCCATTTCCTCCCCACTCCTGGGGGAAGGACACTATAAAATCTCCATTCCCTCCCCACTCCAGGGGAAGGATACTGCAAAATCCCCATTCCCACCCCACTCCTGGGGGAAGGATACTATAAAATCTCCATTCCCTCCCCATTCCAGGGGAAGGATATTGCTAAAACTCCATTCCCTCCCCACTCCAGGGGAAGGATACTGCAAAATCCCCATTCCCACCCCACTCCTGGGGGAAGGATACTATAAAATCTCCATTCCCTCCCCATTCCAGGGGAAGGATACTATCAAATCTCCATTCCCTCCCCACTCCAGGGGAAGGATACTGCAAAATCCCCATTTCCTCCCCACTCCAGGGGAAGGATACTATAAAATCTCCATTCCCTTCCCACTCCAGGGGAAGGATATTGCAAAATCCCCATTCCCTCCCCACTCTAGGGACAGCCAGAGATGGTATTTGCCAGTTCTCTGAACTATTCAAAATTTCCGCAACTAGTTCGGCAGAACCTGCCAGAACCTGTTCACCCCTAGTTTTAGCCTGTGGGGTCCTTAGTGCTCTCTGAGCTTGGATGTTTTCTTGCAGACGTTTTATGATCCAACTAGGTAATCTTATCAGTGTTAGAAGGGAGTGGGGTCTATGGAGAGGGGGGTGAGGAGGAGGAATCAGTGTTGGGATTCAGCCGATTCGCATTGGTTTGGTAGAGCCAGTAGCTAACTTTTTGTGCAGTAGTTCGGCAAGCTGGCTGAATAGCATGCTTCGCCCCTTCCCTCCCAGCCACTCCTCCCCTCACCCTAAGGAGAAGAGGCACCTGCTTATACGCATCTCCAACCTTTGCCCAGATGAAGGCAAAGAAAGGTGCGTTCAAAGGAGCAAAGGTCATTACACCCAGGAGAGGGAAGGGAGAGAAGCCAGAGGAGGCAGAGGGTCACCTGGCCAAGGAGAAAGAGTGGGTATTTGGGAGTCTGTGTTGCTCCTCGGAAATTAACACCCCATGACATAGTCTCAGGAGGAGCTCTGGGGGGCTAAGGAGGGGTGAAATCAAGGGAGACTCTGCCTGGAGACCAACGATGCTACAGAAGGGAGAATTCCAATTGGTCGTCCTGCTCTTTCTGGACACTCCCAATTTCAAAGTTCGAGGAAAACGCCCTCTCCCCACCACCACCATTATCCAGACTCAGTGATTCTGCCTTTGGGGCTGGAAGCATCTGCATTTTTCTTATTTGGGAGCGCTTGAGGGACAGCATCCATGGGGTCTGGTGGGCTGCCCCTGATGCTGCTGGTGGGGGCGCTGGCCCAGATCCCTGGAAGTGAAGGGGGGAAGGAGACCCCTGGTAAGGAGGAGGAATTTGGGGGAAGGCGGGGGGGGGGGGGAAGGAAGGACCCCTGGAGAGAAGAAGAAATCTGATGGATCAGAACCTGCAACGGCCTTGATCTCTGTGTGGTCTCCTCCCTCTTTCTCCCAACATCCCTTCCAGGTGGATGGAGAGGGACCCCCTCTTCCCCGATTGTAACCACAGTGGGGAGTCGCATCTAGGCCCCTCTCTCACTCCCCCCCTCCACACCCAATGTCTGGGTCGGAGTCGGCTGCATCTAAAGAAGAAGGAGAGCAAAAGTGAAAGCGAAAGAGGGAAACTGAGGCATTTTCAGACCTGAATCCGCACAAGAAAAAAAGATTTTAGCAAAAGTATTCTTGCTTCTTCAGAAAACTTCAGTTTTTCTTCTGAATCTCAAATTTGAGTCTTGGGGAGACTCTGAATTTGGGTAGGAGATCAAGGACACACACACCTCCTACCCTATTCCTGCACCCGTTCTTCATATGTTTTAGCCTGTGGGGTCCTTAGCGCTCTTTGAGCTTGGATGTTTTCTTGTAGACATTTTATGAGCCAACTAGGTAACACCATCAGTTGTAGAAGGGAGTGGGGTTTGTGGAGAAGGGGAGGAGGACGAGGAAAATGAGGAGGAGGAGAAAGAAGAGGAGGAGAAAGAGGACGAGGAGGGAGACTCTAAGTCTTTCTTTTCATTAAACTAGACATACCCAATTCCTATAGGGACGCAGCGGCTCAGTGGCTAAGACGCTGAGCTTGTCGATCGAAAGGTCGGCAGTTCAGCGGTTCGAATCCCTAGTGCCGCATAATGGGGTGAGCTCCCGTGACTTGTCCCAGCTTCTGCCAACCTAGCAGTTTGAAAGCACATAAAAAAAATGCAAGTAGAAAAATAGTAGTGGGAAGGGAACAGCGTTCCATGCGCTTTTGGTGTTGAGTCATGCCGGCCACATGACCACGGAGACATCTTCGGACAGCGCTGGCTTCTCGGCTTTGAAACAGAGATGAGGACCGCCCCCTAGAGTCGGGAACGACTAGCACATATGTGCGAGGGGAACTTTTACCTTTATCTTACCCAATTCCTGCAACTGTTCTTCATACGTTTTAGCTTGATCTTCGTTGCTCTTCCCTGCCCTCTTTAAACGTCAGCGTTCAACACTTTTCATTCCTATCCATTTGCACAGGGGTTACTCTTTGAGAGTGGACGGCAAAACAGATGTGGAATAGTTTAAGCCATAAGCTGTTCCCTTGGCAATGGTGAGGCCATAACTCAACCCTCCTGCCAAACTGATGCAGCCTGAACCCAGACGGAGATTTCACCGGCTTTAAAGCAAAGTATGACAGCTCCTTTGATTGAGCACCAAGGAAGCTGGGAGCAGAGGATGAAAAATCGCCACTGGATTTTGGCCTTCTGTTCAACCCTTCCCACGCCATCCCCAATCTCTTGTTTTGTTTTCTCCAAGAAATGACTTGGGGTTGGAAAGACAAACAGAGGAGCTGTCCTGCGAAGACAGATTGATGAGTTCAGGCTGAACTTTTTTTAAGCCAGGGCCTCTTTTTACGAGGGAATATAAGCCAGGCTGCTTCGGTTTAACATGTTTTTTTAAAGTCCCTTGTCCCATTCCTTTATTTTTTAAAAAAATTTGGACTACATGTCCACATACTGCATCTTCTTGAACTTCACACATTCCGGGAGCTGCCAAAGGAGAAATTTAGGAGGGACTACATGGGCCCTTCTGTCTGTCTTCTTTATCGGAAACCTTATTATTGTAGAGCTGAAGAAGCTTCTTGGATGAGAAGCGAATCGTCTTCAAAGAAAAACCAGAAAGACCACCAGGGACACGGTGGCTCAGTTGCTAAGACGCTGAGCTTGTCGATCGAAAGGTCGGCAGTTCAGCGGTTCGAATCCCTAGCGCCACGTAACGGGGTGAGCTCCCGTGACTTGTCCCAGCTTCTGCCAACCTAGCAGTTCAAAAGCACGTAAAAAATGCAAGTAGAAAAATAGGGACCACCTTTGGTGGGAAGGGAACAACGTTCTGCGCGCCTTTGGCGTTGAGTCATGCTGGCCACATGATCATGGAGATGTCTTCGGACAGCGCTGTCTCTTCGTCTTAGAAACAGAGATAGAAATAAAGTCGGGAAGGACTAGCACAGATGTGCCAGGGGAACATTTACCTTTATGTGGGTCCTTCTGTCTTCTTTATTGGAAACCTTATTATTGTAGAGCTGAGGAAGTTCTTGGATGAGAAGCGAAACGTCTTCAAAGAAAAATCAGAAAGTCCAGTTGCCTCTTGGAAAAAAAAAAAAAGCACCTTTACTGGGACTTATTTATTGTATGTTCTATGCGCTCAACCAGGGAGTTATTGTTTATTGTAATAGTGTCGCTCTCTTTCTAGAATTGGATAGTCCGTCTGGACTGAGGGTCGTAAACATAACGGACTCCAGAGCTTTAGCTGTTTGGCAACCAGCCCTCGCTGCAGTGGACGAATACCTGATTTCCTATATTGCAGAAGGAGGTAAGTTCTGGTGAAAAGCTGCAGCTATATTCCAGCCACTCTGGGAAAACTGTCTCTGTCTGCCACTCTCTGTCTCTCTCTCTGTCTCTCTCTCTCTCTCTGTTTCTCTCTGTGTGTTTCTTTTTCTCTCTCCCTCCCTTTCTCCCTCTTTCCTTCTCTCTCCCTCTCTCTCTCTCTCTCTCTCTCTCCTCAAACCCTCCTCCCCAACCTTCCAATGCCATCTTCTACAGATGATAGACCACACTGAGCCTACCAGAGCTCTACTCTCCCCGCCACCGATCATTCCAGCATGAAATTTGTCAACATCCACAAGCACTGGATGAATGAATGTCTCTTAAAATAAGCAAAGCAAGAAGAACAGCAATCCATGCTTTGTTCATTTATCATATGTTTCTCCTTCTCGGTCATTTAGAGACAGAAGTGACTCAGAAGGTATCTGGCAATACCATGGAATATGATCTTGTTGGCCTTCGACCAGCTACTGAATACACCCTCACAATTCAAGCCATCAAAGGCCCTCAGAGAAGCAGGGTCCTCTCTACCAAATTCATTACAGGTAATCCGGCTGGGTTTTGTCTCATTTGCTGGGATCCCTGAAGCTGGATCAAATTATGACATCTGATCCAGTTTTCTGTGTCCCGAAGCAGCCTGCTATTCAGGCTGGGGAATATTTGGGGAGCTCCCAAAACAGTAAAGGAAGATATAAATTTGTACCATATAGTATCAGCCTTGCTAACCCTCAAGACTCTTTTTCTGCTATGTATTCAAAATGGACTGTGAGATAGATAGATAGATAGATAGATAGATAGATAGATAGATAGATAGGGAGGGAGGGAGGGAGGGAGGGAGGAGGGAGGAAGATGGAGGGTGGGAGGGAGGGAGGGAGGGAGATGGATAGATGGAGATGGAGGGAGGGATGAAGGAGGGAGATTGAGGGAGGGAGATGGATGAATGGATGGATGAATGGATGGATGGAGATAGATGGAGGGAGGGTGGAGGGAGGAGGGAGGGAGATGGATGGATGGATGGATGGAGGGAGATAGATGATAGATAGATAGATAGATAGATAGATAGATAGATAGATAGATAGATAGATAGATAGATAGATAGAGGGAGAGAGGGAGGTGATGTGGTGGAATGTAGTCTGGATTCCTAGAAAGGAAGAGCTGCTTTCCAGAGAGCAAAGAGAAAAGTTTGGTTGATAGGAAGAGGGTTAAAATAAGAGGTGAGTTTCAGCAGGTTCTGACCAGTTCTGGGGAACTGGTAGCAGAAATTTTGAGTAGTTCAGAGAACCAGCAAATACCATCTCTGACTGACTCAGCCCCCATCTATTCTCTGTCTCTGGAGTCCCAGCTGATTGGGAGGAAATGGGGATTTTGCAGTAAATTTCCCCTGGAGCTGGATGGGAATGTGGATTTTGCAATATCCTTCCCCTGGAGTGGGGTAGGAATGGAGATTTTACAGTATCTTTCCCCTGCCATGCCCACCAAGCCACGCCCACAGAACCGATAGTAAAAAATTTTGAATCCCACCACTGGTTAAAATGGCTTCTCCTTAGCAATTCCCAGAATATATCTGTAGTTATGCTAATAGTTGCTTTAGTCTGGCAAGATTCTGTCTTCAGGTGAAGAACAATAAAGGGAACTGCTTGAGCAATTATACATGTCATTCTTGGTTCTTGGGGATTGATAAGGATGTGGTTGAAACGTCATCTCTACTTCGCCAGATCTTGGTGACCTGTTTCCAGATAGATTTGTGCTGATGGGGTTCCATCAATCTGATTCCTGTCACCTGTCTCACAATATTAGGTCCTGATGCTCCCAGATCTCTGACTGCTTCTGATGTCCAGTTTGAAACAGCCCTGCTCACATGGAAGCCACCCCAGGGCTCTATCACAGGCTACCTCCTGATCTACGAATCCGCTGATGGCAAAATCAAGGTAAGGAAGTGTTTAGGTCCAGAATTGGTCCTCTCTTACATGCAGAAGCATCTCTGCTCTATCTGCGGCATTTAAAGGACTTTCTCCTGACTTGTCCATTTCCCGGTGGCTAGACTGGGAAGTAAAGGGACAAAATGGAAGACAATGATGCTTCCATAATGTTGTGAAGAAAAAACAGCATGGAAGGAAGCAGCGGAAATTAACCTTAACTCCAGGGTCCTGAAGATTTATATGCCGCCCTTCTCCGGAGACTCAGGGTGGCTTACAATGCCTTAAGCAGTAGCCTTCATACTTTTATATATATATATATATACAAAGTCAGCTTATTGCCCCCACAAACTGGGTCCTCAATTTACCCACCTTAGAAAGGATGGAAGGCTGAGTCGACCTTGAGCCTGGCTAGGATTGAACTCACAGAAATTACAGGCAGCTGGTGTTAATTGCTGCCTTTAGTAGGAGGCATTAGCCCCCTACGCTACACAGGCATTTGGTGATCATTTTTGTCTATCTCCTTTTTTCTACATATTTCCTTTTTCTTCTTTATATTGTAAGTGCTATTCTAATAGCAAATCCTTCATAAAAATTATTGCACTTACATTCTTGCTTAAATTATTGTTCCATTGATATATAATTTTACGGTACTTCTCCAAAAAGAAAAAGTGGTGTTATTAGCTAGTTTTAGAAAATACATTTTTCCCAAAAGGTTTGCACAATTTTGACCACTCCTGTATTCAACCAGCTTCCATCTTCAATTTTTTTTTTTGTCTTCTGCTTTTATTTCTCTGGCAGGAAGTGGTCCTGGGGCCCGAATCGACTTCTTACACCTTGGTGGACTTGAGTTCCTCCACATTGTACACGGCAAAGCTACAGGCCCTGCTCCACACTTTAAAAAGCAACTTCATCCAAACCACGTTTACCACAAGTAAGGGACGAGCGTTTCCGAAGAAAGGCGTATCCATGTTCTTTTCGATGCCAGTTATATGGGGGAATGGCAGGGCTTCCAAGAAAGATAGTCCTTGACTTATGACTTGTTCTGACCTAGGCTTCACCAAACTGCGAAACAGACTCCTTTTCCCAAAAAAAAAAAAACCTATCCCCTTTTTATTTGGCTAATGTGAATTCCTAGCATTTGCATCCAGCAAAGTCCCAGCAAACAGTCTTTCAAGGGTGAATTGCAACCACAGCCCTTATCAGTCCTTGGAGAGTTTCCAGACCGATAGCTTCCAGGCGCAACGCTGTACAGTGACATACGTGGCAAGGAGTCTCTGTGAGGCACCAACTCAGATAAGGAAATCTTCCCACTAATAAATGAACTAATTGTCTCCTGCAAACACCACTCCCCTTTTGCTCCTATTTATTCCCTATGGGAGGGGCCATTCAGTGTCCCCTTGTGCCTTTACTCCCGAGTTGACCCTTGTTCCTTAGCTGTTCCCTTCTCCTGACGGCTCTGTTCATGCGCACATCGGGAACAGTCTCCAGCTGTTCTTCTGCCCCACTTATCTCTGATTCCGAAGGCAGCTGATAACTGTCAGACGGCCCTGGCCTCCTCTCTGCCTCTGACGCAGAGCACTCATCAATCCTTCTCCAGACTCCAGGACTGGCCCATGTTCCTCCCCAACAGGGGTCTGTTCCTCAGACTCCTCACTGTCTGAGTCTGCCTCCAGCTCCACTGGTGGGCCACGACATGTCCTTTCATTTAGTAACCGTCTGGAGTTACCACAGCACTGGAAAAAGGGAATTATGTCCATTTTTTTCACGATGGTTGAAACATCCCCCCACGGTCATGGGATCAAAATTGAGATGCTTGGCAACCGGCTCGTATTTACGATGGCCACCGTATCCTGGGGAGGTCACGTGATTCCCTTTTTGCGACCTTCCGATGAGCAATGGGGTCAATGGAGGATTAAGATTCACTTAACAACTGTGTTACTAATTAAACAATTGCAGTAATCCGTTTATCCACAGTGGCCAGAAAGGTCATAGAATAGGGCAAAACTCACTTAACTGTCTCACTTAGCAACAGAACTTTGGGGCTCAATTGTGGTTGGAAGTCGAGGACGATCTGTAGAGGGAAATTCTGTTTGGGGTGGGTGGAGGATAATATTTAAAAAAAAAAAAGGAAGGGAGGAGATAGAAAACGATGAGCCAAAATGAAATTTGCTTTTCAAAAGTATCTCGGCAGCCTCTGAATGAGTGGGGTATAATAGAACGCAATTCCTTCTTTTCTATGACTATTGTGTTGCACAGGGAGCCTGATTTTGTGCCAGTGGGAGACAGAGGCAGACATTATGCAAAGCAAAATCCTCCCATTTCCCCATTGGCATAGGCCTGGAATGATAGGTCAGGGTTTTGCAAAAGGACAACGATGCATAACGATGCCGTTTCATAATGGGCCAGAAGGCGCTTGGAGAAGAGTCAAAGAAATTAAAATAACCGGGGAGGGATAGAACAGCATCCCACACACCCCCATGTTTGAACCGCAGCCCCCATGTCTAGCTTTCTTTAAAAAAAAAGCGCACACACATCCTAATGGTTGTAATGCAAAGACTATGTGAAGAGAGGGAAGAGACCGAGAATGTCAATAGGGAGGAGGAGGAGGGGGAGAGGGAGAAGGAGAAGAAGAAGAAGAAGAAGAAGAAGAAGAAGAAGAAGAAGAAGAAGAAGAAGAAGAAGAAGAAGAAGAAGAAGAAGAAGAAGAAAGGAGTAAGAGGAGGAGGAGGAGGAGAGGGGGGGGAGAAGGAAGAAAAGGAGGAGGAGGAGGAGGAGGAGGAGGAGGAGGAGGAAGAGAAGAAAAAGAAGAAGAAGAAGAAGAAGAAGAAGAAGAAGAAGAAGAAGAAGAAGAAGAAGAAGAAGAAGAAGAAGAAGAAGAAGAAGAAGAAGAAGAAGAAGAAGGGAGTAAGAGGAGGAGGAGAAATAGAGGGAGAGGGAGAAGGAAGAAAAGGAGGAGGAGGAGGAGGAGGAGGAGGAGGAGGAGGAGGAGGAGGAAGAAGAAGAAGAAGAAGAAGAAGAAGAAGAAGAAGAAGAAGAAGAAGAAGAAGAAGAAGAAGAAGAAGAAGAAGAAGGGAGCAGTAGAAGCAGGGGGAGTGGGAGCAAGGGAGAGAGATGGAAAAAGAGGAAGAAGAAAGAAAAAGCAAAAGCAAAAGGAGGAGGAGGAGGAGGGAGGGAGGGAGATGGAAGAAGAGGAAGAGGAAGGTGGGGAGGAGGAGGAGGAAGAGGACGATGCAAGTTTCCCTCTTTGCAACATGCCCTGACTTCCCTTCCTTTCTCTGCAGCTGGCCTTCTCTACCCTTACCCCAAAGACTGCTCTCAAGCTCTGCTGAATGGGGAAATCGCTTCTGGACTGTACACCATCTACCTCTACGGCAATCAGTCACAGCCTGTTGAAGTGTACTGCGACATGAATTCTGACGGAGGCGGATGGATTGTACGTATTTTCTCTCGTTGGCTTTTTCTTCCCTTCTTAAAGGTGTTTTGTGTGTGTGTGTGTGTGATTTGCACCAGTGCATGGAGAACCATGCACTCCGTGTCTTAGCCACTGAGCCACATAGCCACTTTTGCACGCATGCATACCTGAGGCGCGCCCACGCAGCGCTAAAAAAGGAACATTTTGAAGCCTTCCGAATCTGCTAAGGTAAGTAGAATAGCGAGGGGTGGGGGAATCCGCTGTGCCACGTGATTTAGATTATCTAAAAAGCAGGAAATCCCATGGTTCTAGCTAGTATCAATCACATGTCACAGCTGATCCATCTCCCAGCTGATTGTCAGAACTGGTAGCATTTTTATTACTGGCTCAGGAGAACCGGTCCGAACCGGTAGCATTTCATCTCTGGGCTGGACCAGAAGACCTCCTAGGTCCCTTCCAGCTCTATTCCATTCTATTCCATCCCATTCCATCCAGGGGTGAAATCCTCCCAGTTTGGACCGGATCGGGTGATCCGATAGCGAATGTGGCAGGTGGTTCAGAGAACCGGTAGCGATGGCAGCACAAGGCTCCACCCGCCCGTCTGGGTGTCATTCCTTCCTGGTTTTAACCAGGAAATAATTTGTTTTTTACCCTCTGTGCATGCGCAGAAGGTTTTGCACATGCGCAGAGGGTCTGTGAGTGCATGTGATGCGCACGCATACAAGCACTTCTGAACTGGTAAGGAAGGTAAGTAGATTTCACCTCTGATTCCAACCCATTTTATTCCTATCTAATCTCCATTCCATTCTATTCCCTATTCCATTCCATTCCATTCCATTCCACTCCACTCCACTTTGTTCTATTCTATTATTCTATTCTATTAAGAACCCACATTAAGGAAGGTTAAGTAATTCATACTTGCCAGCATCCTGTTCAAATCCCGTTTACAATCCTCTAAAATGACCATGATTGCATTGGGATTTCCCCAGGTCTTTTTAAGAAGGCAGAATGGCGAAGTGAACTTCTACCAGAATTGGAGGACTTACGAGAGTGGCTTTGGAGATCCCAACAATGAATTCTGGCTAGGTAGGTGGCTACAAAGATTATTGAGTCAATCGAGATCTGTTGGTTCTTTTAAATGAATATGCAGTACTTCAAGCTCCTGCATGCTTCACTAGAAGGGTAACATCCAATATGGTTTCCTGCCATGGTGTTACTACTTCTTCCAAGCTTACGGTACTTTGTAAAGTCTTCCAGATATGGTTCCAAACACACCTTCTCGGTAGCGGTGAGTTTCACTGTCTCAACTCCCTTTTTGCAGGACTGGAGAAGCTTCACAAAATCACTTCCCAAGGCCAGTATGAGCTGAGGGTGGATCTGCGTGATCGCGGAGAGACTGCGTATGCTCTCTACAACAAGTTCAGTGTGGGGGATGCCAGGACACGCTATCGGCTGAAAGTAGATGGCTACAGTGGTAATGCAGGTCAGTTTTTCTGTTTGTTTTGTGAAAAGAAGGTATAATGGTCCGCCAGCAGCCTGCAGACAGTGAGGAGGCTATGGAGGAACATGGGCCAGTCCTGGAGTCTGGGGAAGGCCAAGATTAGGGCTCTGCATCGGAGGCAGAATGTGGGCCAGGGCCATCTGGGGGTGATGCGCTGACTCTGGAGCCTCCAGAGTCGGACATCAGCAAGGCAGAGGAACAGGGGGAGCCTGTTCCCAGTGCATGCAGGTGCAGAGCTGCCAGAAGGCAAGAGCAGTTAAAGCAAAAGGGACGACTCAGGAGTAAGGCCAGGAGATGATTGGCCCCTCCCATAAGGCTTAAAAGAGAAAGAAAGGCACTTGGGCCTTTTGCAGGAAAGCAACGTTGTTAACTCTGTTTCCAGTCGGCATCTCTTGTTTGTTTCTGAATTTACGTGGGGCTTTGCCAAGTAAGGCCTTTGTCAGGGTGTCAAAGAAGATAAAGGTGGGTGATTATCCCGAAGGACTTGTTTTGCAACTAATTGGGACTCAGCTGGGAATGAACGTAATTCTCAGCTATTACAATAAAAGAGGTTTGTTTGGGACTAATTGTGTATTGTAATTACTCAGTAAGCCTAGGTCACAACAGAAGAATTGGCAGCTATTCCTTTGGGGTGCTCGGTGCTCTCTGAGCTTGGTTGTTTTCTTGCAGACATCCCATGACCCAGCTAGGTGTCATCTTCAGTATCCCACCAGTGCACCATCAGCACTGATGATGTTACCTAATCGGGTCATGAAACATCTGCAAGAAAACAGCGAAGCTTGGACAGCACGGAGGACCTCAGAGTCCTCCTCCTCCTCCTCCTCCTTCCCCCTTCTTCTCCTTCTCTCCACAGTCCCCATTCCCTTCTACCACTGATGATGTTACCTAGTTGGGTAATAAAATGTTTGTCTGTGTCAGAGTGTTTACAGTGTGATTACTAGTTTGAGACAACCCAAGAGCAAAATACGGGACAGAGAGGTTTTGTCATTACAAACAGTGGTTTATATACAAGACTTCTATATACAGACATACACATAGTAGGCACATGCCAGGCAAGCAATCAGCCTTCTTCAACTCTACATGGAGAACACAACTAAGCCTAGAAAGCACCAAAAATACTGCACAGTCTTACTACTATTACTATTACTACTACTCCTGCTACTACTCCTCTCTGCAAATCCCACTTCCTTCTGACATTGATGATGTTACTTAGTTGGGTAACGCAACATCTGTGAGAAATATTCTCTTCTGTCTCTTGTTCTGAAAATGCAGTGCTCCATGACTTGGTAGCCATAATAATCCCCATAACTATATGACTCTCCTTATTTGTGGGTCAAAAATATTCTCCTCTTCCCATCACACAGGTGAATCCATGAGTTACCACAACGGACGGCCGTTCTCCACCTTTGACAAGGACAATGACTCCGCCATCACAAATTGTGCCTTATCATACAAAGGGGCGTTCTGGTACAGAAACTGCCACCGAGTCAACCTTATGGGTCGGTACGGAGACAACAGTCACAGCCAGGTAAGTTGTTCTGGATGAGCCTATGTGCATCCATTAGCCTAGAACCGTGATGGTGAACCTATGGCATGCCATATTGGTGGGCACGCGAGCTCAGCTCTGGCGTGCATGCGTGTGCTGGCCAGCTGATTTTTGGGGCCTTCTGGGCGCACCAGAAGTAGGGAAACAGGCTGCTTCCTGACTCCGTAGGGCCTTGTGGGCGGGGAGAAGGCCCGTTTTTCTCTCTCTCCAGCCTCTAGAGCCTTTCTAGGAGTCTGGGGAGGGTGAAAACAGCCTTCTCCACCTCTCCGGTGGCCCTCCGGAGGCTGGAAATGGCCCGTTTGCTGTTTTCAGCCTCCAGGGTGTGGGAAAGGCTGTTTTTGCCCTCCCCAGCCTCCTGGAAAGGCTCTGGAAGCTGGGGAGAGCAAAAAGCTGGTGTACTGTGCCATTGCATGCCAGGAGTGGTGGGAGTGGTGGGGGCGCATGCATGGGAGCAGGGTGCTTGGAATTATGGGTGTGGGCACGCACACACGACCGCCCCCCTCCCCACTCCTGGCAAAAAGGTTAGCCTAGAAGATGTTCCCTAGCATTGTCTTCAAGAAAAACAACCAAGCTCAGAGACCACCAAGGACTGCATATCACTCACCATGGCTACCTACCTACAGCCAACTTGCCATGATCAACTTGCTCTGTTAAAGAACTCGCTGCGGGACAAGAGTTACACTAATACCAAGAATCGGATGAAATAGAATCATTAAAGAAAGGATGCAAAAGGAGGAACAGAATGAAATGTGAATGGCAAAATTTGAACTTAAGTTTTATCCATTTTAAATAATTAAATAGAATTGGTAAATTGTCCTGCGGCGAGTTTTCCCACAGCGAGTTGGCTGTGATGAGTTGGCCATGGTGAGTTGGCCATGGTGAGTTGGCCATGATGAGTTTTCTTGTTCTTGTTAGTTGCAAAGTTGTGTCCGACCCATTGTGATCCCATAGACAACATTCCTCCAAGACTTCCTGTTCTCTACCATCCTCTGGAGTCCATTGAAGCTCATGCCGACTGCTTCAGTGACTCCATCCAGCCACCTCGTTCTCTGCCGTCCCCTTCTTCTTTTGCCCTCCATCGTTCCCAGCATTAGGCTCTTCTTCAGTCAGTCCTTCCTTCTCATTAGGTAGCCAAAGTATTTGAGTTTTATCTTCACGATCTGGCCTTCTAAAGAGCAGTCAGGGTTAATCTCCTCTAGGACTGACTTGTTTGTTCGCCTTGCACTCCAAGGGACTCGCAGAAGTCTTCTCCAGCACCAGAGTTCAAAGGCCTCCATTCTTTGGCGCTTAGCCTTCCTTATGGTCCAACTTTCACAGCCATACATTGCAACTGGGAAAACCATAACCTTGACTATACGCACTTTTGTTGGCAGGGTGATGTCTCTGCTTTTTAGTATGCTGTCTAGATTTGCCATAGCTTCCTCCACAGGGGCAAACGTCTTTTCATTTCTTGGCTGCAGTCCCCATCTGCGGTAACCTTGGAGCCCAGGAAAATAAAATCTGTCACTACCTCCATTTCTTCCCCATCAATTTGGGGAAGAATGAGTTAGCCATTGTGAATTGGCCATGATGAGTTGGCCATGGTGAATTGGCCATGGTGAATTGTCCGTGGTGAGTTGGCCATGATGAGTTGGCCATGGTGAATTGTCCGTGGTGAGTTGGCCGTGATGAGTTGGCCATGATGAGTTGGCCATGGTGAGTTGGCTGCAGCAAGTTGGCTGTGGCAAGGTGCCCCATTACCCTCCCCATCATGTTGCTGGTCTGATCGACCCATCCCTAACTCCAACCTCACCTTACCGCTTTTGTATTTTGCAGGGAATCAACTGGTTCCACTGGAAAGGCCACGAGCATTCCATTCCATTTGCGGAGATGAAGCTACGACCTTCCAATTTTAGGAATTTGGAAGGAAGGCAGAAGAGAGCATAAAGGATCTCTCCTTTCCCCCCCCCCTTTTTTTTTTTTTGGCATTGACCGAGAAAAACGGAACAAAAGGGTGGGAAATAATAATAATAAAAAAATGAGCTTTTCTCCCCACTCACCCCAGAAAAATTGAGAAGAGAGAGAGAGATAGAGAGATTGGCGATAAAGCTGGAAATGTGTACCAAAGCATCTGTTTTGTGTGAAAGTCCACTTGGTTCTTTTTGACCAGTTTCAATTTTTATTTCTTTTTTTGTGGGGTGGATGGGGCTGGGAAAGCCTTATTCCAAACGTAGCATGCTCAGTGGAGCATTTTTTGTTTCCTTGTCCATAGATGGCTTTCTTTGCACCAAAGAAGATAATCTTGGAAGGGGAGAGAAGGAGGGAAGGAACATATTTCTATACAGTTTTCCCCCCCCCTTCTTTCTCTCTCTGTCAGAGGGCTTTTGTTGACTTGAAAGTTTTCTGGGTGGCTCGGAGGAACTGCAAGAATGGAAGGATTTCTCTCTTTTTTTCCCCTTCTCCTCGCTTAACAAACCAGCCACAACAAAAGACAAAATAATAATAACAATAATAATAATCGTGTTTGTGTCCATTCCAAATTAGTAGTTCACACTTTGGAATCTCTCTTCGTCTCCATCCCTTCATCCGTCCATCCATCCATCCATTTCTCAGTACCAGGAAAACAGGAGGAAACAGTTCAGCCTAAAAATTAATATTATTAATATAAATGGGGGGGAGGGAGGGAAAGGAAGAGTATAAATAATAAGCTAAATTTGTGTCATTTTGTAAAAAAAATAAAATAAAACAAAATAGAAGCCCATGCTTTCTGAAACCCAACGGGACGGTGTCTGATTGTAATTTTTTTTTAATTAATAAATAAAAGCACAAGTTTACTTTTATAGACATTTCTGGTTTGGTTTTTTTTTTTTCCGCAGGGCTGTACTCTTTGTATGCAAAGCCAGGGTTGTGTCGGAATAGGAGTGCAATTGTGCGCTTTTGTGTGTCTGTGTAATTGTGTATTAAATGGACGCAGATCAGTTTTGATTCAAAAACACCGATTTCACTCAGACATAAAGCAGCAGCTTTAATTTTCTCTTGGACTATGGCTCCTTCCTTCCCCCTGTCCTCCCGCCCTCATCTTTCTTCTTCCTTCCTCCTTACTTTCTCCCTCCGTCCTTCCCTCCTCTTTCTCCTTCCTTCCTCCTGTCCTCCCTCCCTCATCTTTCTTCTTCCTTTCTCCTTCCTTTCTCCCTCATCTTTTTTCTTCCTGCATTCTTTCCTTCCTTCCTCTCCATCCTCTTTCCCTTCTTTCTTTCCTTCTTTCCTTCCTTCTTTTGTTCCTTTGTTCCTTCCCTCCCTCCCTCCCCTTTCCTTCTTTGATTCCTTTGTTCCTTCCTTCCTTTCTCCCTCCCTCCTTCTCTTTCTCCTTCCTTCCTTCCTCCTGTCTTCCCTCCCTCCTTTCTCCTTCCTTCCTTCCTCCCTCCTGTCCTCCCACCCTTATCTTTCTTTGTACATTCTTTAGTTCCTTCCTTCCTCTCTGTCCTTTTTCTCCTTTTCTTTTTTCCTTCTTTCCTTCTTTTGTTCCTTTGTTCCCTTCCTTCCTTCCTTCCTTCCTTTTTTTCTTTCTTTCTTTCTTTCTTTCTTTCTTTCTTTCTTTCTTTCTTTCTTTCTTTCTTTCTTTCTTTCTTTCTTTCCTCTCTCCCTCTCTCTCTCTCTCTTTCTTTCTTTCCCTGTCTCCAACTAAACAAAGCCAAGAGAAATAGGGGGTGGGGTGGGAACAAGAATTAGGAGAAAATGCCAGTGCCCCCATCCCACCCGTATTACATACTGCCATTTGGAAGAAGTTGGACTATTTCCAATTTACAGAGTTTACTTTGTCTTCCTCCGCCTTTCCAACACAGTTTTTTAACAGGGGGTGGCAGTAAAGCAAGGCTTAGTTGGACAAAGAATTGAGGCGGGCAGCACAGTGAGAGGTTCACGGATTCTTCTCTAGTTTCTCGGGGTTGTTTAAAACAATGATAGCCTTCCTTAGAGGCATGACCCAGCTCTAAAATTTCCCAGTATTCATCTCATCAAATGGCACGAAATGCCCTCAATCCTCGCTGAAATCTTAAGAAGCCTACAGTACTTGGAAAAGGACAATGTAACGGGGGTAGAACAGGATTGAAACTGTAATGGATTGGGTTAATCATCATGGAAACTCTTGGCCAAGATGATTTAAACAACAAGAAGCTGGCCGGGAAGGAGAAGACAGAAAGGCACATAAAAGGAGAAGAATTGTGAATCATTCAAATGACTTAGCACCTGTAGTGAAATCCAAATTTTTTTTTTACTACCAGTTCTGTAGGCGTGGCTTGGTGGGCTTGGTGTGGCTTGGTGGGCGTGGCAGGGGAAGGATACTGCAAAATCCCCATTCCCTCCCCACTGCTGGGGAAAGGATACTGCAAAATCTCCATTCCCACCCCACTCTGGGGCCAGCCAGAGGTGGTATTTGCTGGTTCTCCGAACTGCTCAAAGTTTCTGCTACCGGTTCTCCAGAACCTGTCAGAACCTGCTGGATTTCACCCCTGAACCAATGGGAAAAGAAGTTGCAGAAGGAAGGATGAGCTTGAGATAGATGAACTCTTAATTTAAGATGGAAATCAACATCGTTGAGACTCGAAGAAAGAGTGCACAGAAGAGCAAGAAAGATGATTAGGAGACTACCATTGTGAGGGACCTCTTGTGTTTTTTCCATCTGTTATGCTCAGATGTCTTGTGAAAACTCTAAAGCCTTGCTAGGCTCACCAGAAGCCCTTCTGGAATTCAGGTAACCTGAATAGGACCAAACATTCCATCATTTATGCCAGAATTCCCAAAACTTGACAACTTTAAGACTTGTGGACTACAACTCCCAGAATTACTCAGCCAGCCAACCAAAGCTGCCAGATTGGCAACTTTGAAACTTCTTGTGGACTTCCAATCCCAGAAGCCCTCAGCCAGACTGGTGGACTTCAACTCCCAGAAGTCCTCAGCCAGACTGGTGGACTTCAACTCCCAGAAGTCCTCAGCCAGACTGGTGGACTTCAACTCCCAGAAGTCCTCAGCCAGACTGGTGGACTTCAACTCCTAGAAGTTCTCAGCCAGACTGGTGGATTTCAAATCCCAGAAGCCCTCAGCCAAACTGATGGACTTCAACTCCTAGAAGTCCTCAGCCAGACTGGTGGACTTCAACTCCCAGAAGAACTCAGCCAGGTTTATGAATTTCAACTCCATGACTTCACGGCTGGCTGAGGACTTCTGGGAGTTGAAGTCCACAAGTTGCCAAGTTTGGAGACCCAACTCATATGTGATCCACCATTATTTCACTATCTCCATTATCTGTAACTATAATCCCAGAATCATACACAGGAATTGAGGTGTAGACTTATCAGAATGCAATACAGGGGAATGAGTACACCTAGCACTGATGAGGTTACCTAATTGGGTAATGAAACGTCTGCAAGAAATAAATCAGCTCAGAGAGCATTAAAGATCCCACAATAAGCACTTCACACCACTTTCGTGTGAAACTTCTTTTGATGTTGTTCAGAACTGCTTCAGCAGCAAAAACAGCACCGAGAAGGCACGTGCACTGGGCACCCAAATACAGATGTAGTGGTTTCGTTTTAAGGTGCTTAAAATCAAGATGTGCTAAATCCGCTATTATTTCACCTGTAACTATATTTTGCCAAATTGCCTTGATGAGAAATTTCTGTTTAGAACCACTAGATGGCACTGCAACCCCACGTTTGAGAAATGAGCCACCGGTAGCAAAAATACAGAATACTATAACTTTATTGTCATTGTAGGTATATACACAGTATACCCATACAACGAAATAGCAGAGCTGGAGGGAACTTTGAAGGTCATCTAGCCCAACCCCCTGCTCAGACAGGAAACCCTATACATTTCAGACAAATGGTTGCCCAGTCTCTTCTTGAAAACCTCCAGTGATGGAATATGGACAGCTTCTGGCAGCAAACCCTTCCATTGATTAATAATTCCATGTCAGGACATTTCTCCTTAGTTCTAGGTTGGATCTCTCTCTTTAAGGATTTTCCACTTTTTATTTCTAGTCCTGCCTTCAGGTGCTTTGGACAATAAGTCAATTCCATTACCTCTTTGATAACCACTTCAACTGCTGGTAGTTATCAAGTTTAAGACTTATGGACTTCAACCCCCAGAATTCCTCAACCAGATTTGTGGACTTCAACTCCCAGAATTCTTCAGCCACATATGTAATTTCAACCCTAAGATGTCATGGCTGGCTGAGGAATTCTGGGATTTGAAGTCCACAAGTTGCCAAAGTTGGAAGCCCAACTCCAATCCTCCAATTCCTTCTTGAATGTGATAACCTGTGATAATGATTAGGGGACTGGAGGATAAAATATAAGAACGGTTGCAGGAACTGGGTATGTCTAGTTTAATGAAAAGAAGGACTAAGGGAGACATGATAGCAGTCTTCCAATATCTCAGGGGCTGCCCAAAGAAGAGGGAGTCAAGCTATTATCCAAAGCACCTGAAGGCAGGACAAGAAGCAATGGGTGGAAACTAATCAAGGAGAGAAGCAACTTAGAACTAAGGAGAAATTTCCTAACAGTTAGAACAATTAATCAGTGGAACAACTTGCCTCCAGAAGTTGTGAATGCTCCAACACTGGAAGTTTTGAAGAAGATGTTGGATAACCATTTGTCTGAAGTGGTGTAGGGTTTCCTGCCTAAGCAGGGGGTTGGACTAGAAGACCTCCAAGGTCCCTTCCAACTCTGTTATTCTATTCTATTCTAACCCCTTAAGTAATGAAGACAGTTATCAACTTTGAGACTTCAACTCCCAGAGTTCCTAAGCCAGACTTGTGGACTTCAACTCCCAGAATTCCTCAGCCTTGTTCTGTTCAACAAAATTTATTTGACTGTAATTTACACCTATTATTTCAGGTCCTAGTTTGGGGGCATTTTTCTTACACCACCTATTCATGCATCTTATTACAGTTGCCTTCCATCTAGATGAATGGATGAATTTCTCCAGGTGAACAGACCAGGATTTGTTTTTATTCAGTCTACCCAATAGAGCAGGTCTCCAAGTCCCTGTATTATTTCCTTGTTTTAACCAGTCAATAATCCCCAAATCATGCACAATAATTGAGGCGTCGACTTATCAGAACACAACAGAGGTTGAACGAGTACACCTAGCACTGATTAGGTTACTTAATTGGGTAATGAAACATCTGTAAGAAACAATGGATTGGATTCATGTGTGATCCATCATTATTTCACCTGTAACTATAATATTTTGCCAAGTTGCCTTGATGGGGAATGTCCATTCAGAACACTAGAGGACGCTGTAACCCCGCTTTTGAGAAATGAGCCATTGTAACACAAAAAATACTGAATAGTAAATTGGAAAAATGAGCCACAGGTAGCAAAATACAGAATAGCAGAGTTGGAGATCATCAAGCAGGAAACCTGTACCATTCCAGACAAATTGCTGTCCAGTCTCTTCTTGAACTCCTCCGCTTTTGGAGCACCCAGCGTCTGGAGGCAAACCCTCCCACTGATTCATCGTTCTGTAGGAGGTTAGCACCCATCCCTGTCCTAGAAGAATGGAATGTTTTAGGAAATATTAAAAAGAGGCAGAGTATTATATTTTCCTGGATGAGAAATGGATAAGCATGTTTTGAAGCTGCTCCCATCTTCCTGCCCTGTCAATGGGCCATTAAGGCCTGAGCCTGTCTATTCTACATAACAAAGATCTACCTCCTTCAGGCAGAGCCGTAGTAGGAATTGCCAAAGATCCAACAAAGATAGGATTAGCCCTCTACACAATAGCAGCAGAAACTCACCACATGTGACTGGGGAAGCACATGTGACCATCAGCCAGCAAGGCTAGCTAAGACCCCCACCCCCTGGAAGTCTGACAATCAATCAGGATACTCTTTCTGGGCCCCAGGAAGTTCAAAGCCAGAGAGAGCATAAAAACCCGAAAACTCCCTGTATCTGCCCTTCCTTTTCTGTTCAGGAACTCAAGCCATGTGATCCTGTCCACCATTAAACCATCTTTCCAAGCAGTCTCCATGTCTCCAGTGCCTTTTTCACCACTTGGAGCAGAACCTAAGAAGGATGTTTCTTCCAACAGTTCCATATCAGGAAATTTCTCCTAAATTCTAGGTTGGAAGGATTTTCTACCTGTTATGTCTAGTCTTGCCCTCGGGTGCTTTGGAGAATAAGTCAATTCCCTCTTCTTTGGGATACAAAGAAGTGTGTCTTCTATCAACTTTCCTCAAGTGGTGGAAGACACTTATCAATTTTCCCAAATATCTAAGATTCCCAAGGCTAACAGGGACTCAAACGTAACTCTGGTTTCCAATCTGAGTGACAGGTAGTCCTCTGCTTACAAACATTCATTTAGTGAACCATTTAAAATTACAGCAGCGCTGAAAAAGGTGACTTATGATGGCCACTTGCATAAGAACCATTATAGCACCCCCATGCTCATGGATCAAAATTTGGGCTCTTGGCAATTGGCATATACTGTATTTACGATGGTTGCACCGTAGAATAGGAATCGGAACAGAATTTGGATAGAATTTGGAGTGGAATAGAATAGAATAGAATAGAATAGAATAGAATAGAATAGAATAGAATAGAATAGAATAGAATAGAATAGAATAGAACTAGGAGTAGAGTAGAGTAGAGTAGAGTAGAGTAGAGTAGAGTAGAGTAGAGTAGAGTAGAGTAGAGTAGAATAGAATAGAATAGAAAGTGGAGTGGGGTGGAGTGGAGTGGAGTGGAGCGGAACGGAACGGAACGGAACGGAACGGAACGGAACGGAACGGAATAGAACAGAATAGAATAGAATGTGGAGTGGAGCGGAGCGGAATAGAATAGAAATTTTGTTGCATTCAGTTAAAGATAACAGTTAAGGATATTGTTGCTGTGTTTACAGCTAGCAGAGTAAAGTGCACAGAGAATTATACCCACATAGGATGGAATGGAATGGAATGGAATGGAATGGAATGGAATGGAATGGAATGGAATAGAATAGAATAGAATAGAATAGAATAGAATAGAATAGAATAGAATAGAATAGAATAGAATAGAATAGAATATGGAGTGGAATGGAATGGAATGGAATGGAATGGAATGGAATGGAATGGAGCGGAGCGGAGCGGAGCGGAGCGGAACGGAACGGAACGGAACGGAACGGAACGGAACGGAACGGAACAGAACAGAACAGAACAGAATAGAATTTTTTATTGTCATTTTAAATGTACAGTAATCTCATACATTAAAATGAAATTTTGTGGCATTCAGTTCTCAAAAGATAACCATTATGCATATACCCACATATACGACACATAAATATCACAGCACATATCCTCTATGGAACTTGTTTTCCCTCTTCCAATCTGGGAGGAGCTTTGTGGTATCTGAAGCAGAACATCCAGATTCGGTCACAGTTTTGTTCCATGCAGTATCGATCTTGTGAACTCTCAACCTTCCTCTTTCCGATATGCATGGGTAGCTTTAGAGAGAGGGGGGGAGGGAGAGGGAGAGAGAGAAAAGAGAGAGAGAGGAGAGAGAGAGAGAAGAGAAGAGAAGAGAAGAGAAGAGAAGAGAAGAGAAGAGAGGGGGAAGAGAGAGAAAAGAGAAGAGAGAGAGAAAGACAAAGAGAAAGAAAAAGAGAGAGGAAGAGAGAGAGAGAGGAGAGAAATGGGAGAGAGAGGGGAGAGAGAGAAGAGGGAGAGAAAAAAGACAAAGAGAAAGAGAGAGAAAGAAAGAGAGAAAGAAAGAGACAGAGAGGTGGGAGGGAGAGGTGGGAGAGATGGGAGAGAGAGAGAGGGAGAGGGAGAGGGAGGGAGAGAGGGAGAGAGAGAGAGAGAAAGAGAGATTTCTACAATTCTCTGTCCCAAAAGACAGACCAGGAACAAAGCAAATAGACTTTGGGAGGGTGGAAAATGAGCAAGTCTTCATTAGTATGATTTTGGATTCGGTGGTTGTTTCAAGCAGCAGGTGCCAAAGCATAGCTCAAAAAATGAAAAGAAAAAACAGAAGAAGTCAGAAGATTTGATTTACAGTCTTGTAAAATCGTACATGTTTCTGCTTTCTCCACGTTTTAGAATGCAAATGAATGGAAGGGATGGATTTTGTGAGTTTTTTTACGAAATGAACTAAACTGACTTGATTTGAACCGACAGATTTCTCGGTGGATGCTAAGTACATCCCATTTGTTGCGTTATAATCAGACGGCATATTTATCTCTGGCTCTTGGTTTCAAAATATAGCCAGTAAGTTTAGAGTAAATAAAGAGTAATAAAGGGAAATACCCTGGTGACTGGCTCAGATGCATCTACTTAAAAACAAATAAACAGACTCGCAATGAATATTGCTAATAATAATAATAATAATAATAATAATAATAATAATAATAATAATAATAAATAGAATCACATGGCTCATCAGGAAAAGCCCACTTGTCAAGCTAAAAGAGAAAGCCACACTCACTGGAAGAAAGAATGAGGAGGACCTGGCAACTTCGCTTAACTTGCTGAGGGGAAGTCATTGTGAAACAGCGCGAGTGAATGTGGCCACTGAGCATGGAAAAAAATGAACCACAATCCGATCGCCATTTCCGTTCGTGTTTAATGGTACATTGAAAGTACCATTAAACACATTAAACATTAAAAACATGGAGAGATGCAGGAAGGGTTTGTAGGAAAGAGTAATAAAGCAGCTGCCTATCTCTATGGTCATAGGAACATAGAACCATAGAATTTCAGAAGCACACATAGCACCATAGGACGGTAGAACCGTAGGACCATAGAATCATAGAACCATAGAATAATGCAACCATAGGACCATAGAAGCACAAGAACCACGATCCTATGGCAGTGGTTTGGCCAAATCGGTAGCAATGGCGGCCGGTGGTTCGGAGAACCAGTAGCGATGGCGGCGCGAGGCTCCGCCTACCCGCCCAGTCATCTTTACTTCCGAACTGGTTGGGAAAGTAGATTTCACCCCTGGGTCTATGATCCTATTGTTCTATGCTTCCATGGTTCTATGATTACATAGACCAGGGGTCTGCAATCTTCAACACTCAAAGAGCCATTTGGACCCGTTTCCCACAGAAAAGAAAACACCGGGAGCCACAAAACCCTTCCCGTGCCTGACTATTTCCTGAGCGGCCACAAAACTAGCCTATGTAGTTGAATTAAACGTTCTGTTTTCTTCTGAAACTTTTCTTTTCTTGGATTTATCCATGGTTGGCCTACCAGAGGTTGAAAAGCTTAATCAATCATGTGCCAGCAGGTGAGGAGGAGGAGGAAGAAGAGGAGGAGGAGAAGATGGTGGCACGAGGCTCTGCCCGCCTACCCAGTCATCGTTACTTCCTAGTTTTAACCAGGAAATAACCTGGTTTTTTTCCTTCTGTGCATGCACAGGAGCGTGCACTTCCAAACAGGTTGGGAAGGTAAGTAGATTTCGCCTCTGCTGGCACATCTACCACTTCTGGAGGCAACTCATTCCACCGGTTAATTGTTCTAACTGTCAGGAAATTTCACCTTCTTTCTAGGTTGTTCTCTCCTTGAGAGTCTGCCTCTTGACCCTATGGGCCAGGCCTCTCCACATCTACCGATCTGTCTCAGAACCCTGATCTTCTATTTCATAGAATCATAGGCTGGAAGGGATTGTGAAGGCCTTCTACTCCAACAAAGGCATATATGTCCAGAGTTCTTATACTATCCTGGACAGTGGTGGGATGCTGCCGGTTTAGTGAGTGCATGCTTTGTGCTGAAAATGGAGCATTTCGAAGCTCAGCTGCTTACCTTCCATATCAGCAATGGTAAGTAGAACAGCGGGAGGGGGGAGAGAAAATCAGCTGTGTTGCGCGACTGAGATGAGCTAGAAAGCAGGAAATAAAGGACAGGATAGCGCGGGGACGGAGCCAGCTGATTGTCGGAGCTACCAATTCACCTGAACCTGTCCGAACTGGCTGAGTACCACCTCTGATCCTGGATGAATGGCTATCCAATGTTCAGTACCATTGTCTCAGAAAGCCAAGACGATCTGTCGACTGCCTGATGTTCAGAACCCAACAGCCTGCATCAACCCCTTGGGGATAATGGAAGTTGTAGTCCCAGCAATCCAGAAAGGCTGATGTAATGGTATCTGGGAATGACTTTAGGAGATAGGATGAGGAAACTCAGTCAAGGGAAGATGCGGATGAAAGCGGTTCCCGTAGCAGGAATATGGAGACGGACGTGTGGCTTGGAAAAGACTCTCCCTAGTTTCTTAGGCTGTAAAGGGGAGGGTGGAGAGATGGAGTTTCATATTTGCAAGATTCTGCTAATGTAATCTTACGATAAAGTAGAACTACCTCGTCAGATGGTGTTTCCGCTTACCTTGCAAGATCAAGATTGATCTTGCAAGGTGAAAGTAAGATGAAAATAATCTCCCATGGCTGCCATCCCTTTATTACAGTCCAAGAAACTAGGGAAGATCCCTTCTGAACTGCTTGCCCTACCCACATTAATGATACGGCTTCCGATCGCTGCATTTCTTTGGCCCACCCTGTTCCACAAGGTCATTCCCACACGCCATTACAGCTTGATGATTGACAGACACATTCTTCCATTGAGGAAGTAATTACGGCAGGAATGTAAGAATGTCTGTCTCACAGCCTTTTTCTCCTGTGCGGTATCTCTCCTCTCCTGCTTTTGGCATCAGGTTGGAATCATGAAGTTCTCTTGAAAAGAAGATCAGGAAAGCTGACGCAAAAGATTTTGCTTTTTACGGGCTTATTTCTTGGAAGTGTGGCCTCCCAGACTAGAAGGAAAAAAGAAAGGGAGAGAGGGAGAGAAGGAGAAGGAGAAGGAGGAGGAGAAGGGGGAAGAGAAGGAATAATAAGGAGAGGAGAACACCCCTTCAGAGGAGGCGGTAATAAGGAAGATATTAGTTTGTGCAGAAATGGATAGATTAACATTAAAAATAAAAGACAAAGAAGAGACAGAATATTATGATACATGGAACAGATTCTATCAATGGTTAGAAGCATGAGGTGGAAGTTGGAATACGAGAAAAAATAGGTTAGGTGGGCTTTGAAAGGGATACTATATATGCATCGTTATATTAGAATGAATATGATGGTCAAAAATAACTGTACAACACGAAAGGTAAAGGTTCCCCTCACACATATGTGCTAGCCGTTCCTGACTCTAGGGGGCGATGCTCATTTCTGTTTCAAAGCCGAAGAACCAGTGCTGTCTGAAGACGTCTCCGTGGTCATGTGGCTGGCATGACACAACGCCAGAGGTGCACGGAATGCTGTGACCTTCCCATCAAAGGTGGTCCCTATTTTTCTACTTGCATTTTTTACCTGCTTTCGAACTGCTAGGTTGGCAGAAGCTGGGACAAGTCATGGGAGCTCACCCCGTTAGGCGGCGCTAGGGATTTGAACCGCTGAACTGCCGACCTTTCGATCGACAAGCTCAGTGTCTTAGCAACTGAGCCATCATGTCCCATGTACAACACTAGCACTGTTTAAATAGTATATATGTTATGTGTTTTCATTTTGATTTTTACAGCAAGTGAAATGCCAGGACAATCACACTGTATTCAATATATATTTATATGTAAACAATAAAGATTTTTTTAAAAATGGAGAAAAGAAGGGAGAGGAGGAGGAGGAGGAAAAGAAGAAGAGGAGGGGAGGAGGAGGAGACGAAAAAGAGGTGGTGAAGGAGGAGGAGAAGGAGAGGAGGAGGAGGAGGAGGAAAGGTGGTGGTGGTGGTGGAGGAGGAGGAGGAGAAGAGGTGGAGGAGGAGGAGGAGAAGAGGAGGAGGAGGAGAAGAAGAAGAGGGGAAGAGGAGGAAGAGGAAAGGTGGTGGTGGTGGAGGAGGAGGAGGAGGAGAAGAGCAAGAGGAGGAGAAGAAGAAGAGGGGAAGAGGAGGATGAGGAAAGGTGGTGGTGGAGGAGAAGGAGAAGAGGAGGAGGAGGAGGAGGAGGAGGAGGAGGAGGAGGAAAGGTGGTGGTGGTGGTGGAGGAGGAGGAGGAGAAGAAGAGGTGGAGGAGGAGGAGGAGAAGAGGAGGAGGAGGAGGAGGAGGAGAAGAGCAGGAGGAGGAGGAGGAGAAGAGGGGAAAAGGAGGAGGAGGAAAGGTGGTGGTGGTGGAGGGGGAGGAGAAGAAGAGATGGAGGAGGAGGAGGAGAAGAGGAGGAGGAGGAGAAGAAGAAGAGCAGGAGGAGGAGAAGAAGAAGAGGGGAAGAGGAGGATGAGGAAAGGTGGTGGTGGTGGAGGAGGAGGAGAAGAGGAGGAGGAGGAGGAGGAGGAGGAGGAGGAGGAGGAGGAGGAGGAGGAATCTACCAAGCTAGAATCTTTGGAAAGGTCAAGAGTCAAAAAATGAGGGCGAAGCCAAAACCAAGCACACAATCATTGTTTCCTATCGGCTGCGTACTTGCTGAAAATTGCATCACAGTTAGCTAATGCCGTTTGATTATCCAATATGCCGACTGATGGGACTGAGTCAGATTCAGTTCTCCAAGCTCTCATGTCACTGCAATTTCCTCTTCAGGACAGGCTTCCAATTGTCACCTTATGCCAAAACCTGTCCTACCTTTTCTCAGAATCCCTTTTCTTCTGTGCGACAACGAGTTTCTGTTTGAATCCTTTCCGTTCATGCCCACTCTGCTTTCCACAGCCACAACTTTTGGCTGCATTCATATTCCTTCGTTCTTCATCAGAATGTTATGCATTGATGAGTTAATTCCTGGGGAATCCTCACTTTTAAGGCCAACTTTCTCTGGAGGATGGTTTTAATTTTAATTTTTATTATTTTCTGCCCTCAAGGTTAGCAAAGATGTTTAAGGATACGTCCGAAAAATGTTTAAAATGTCATCAGATATCATATGTGGTGGACATGCCCTAAAGCAAACAAAAATACTGGACAAAAATACATACATGGTTGGGGGAAAAACACAGTAAAACAACATATTGATTTGAAACCAGAAATATTTTTGTTGGGCATTTTACTGAATAAGTACAATAAAGGAAATGCATATTTGATTTTACATGTACTGACTGCAGGTAGAATTGTATTTGCCCAACAAATAATTAATCGATTTTAATTGGACTGTTTTAAATTGTGGGCCGAAATTATTTAATATCTTTTAAACTGTTTTAAATTTTGTATGTTATGGGAAATATATATATATATATATATATATATATATATATATATATATATATATATATATATATATATATACACACATACATACATACATACATACATACATATACATATATATATATCTCTCCTGTATCCTGTATCTGATGAAGAAACAGTCTGAGAAAGAGAAGGAAATTTTATATTTATATATATATATATATATACATACACACACACACACACACACACACACACACACACACACACATATATATATATCCTGTATCCTGTATCTGATGAAGAAACAGTCTGAGAAAGAGAAGGAAATTTCTTCCCTTTACGGTTTTTGTTTTGATGGCATGCAAAGGATGTATTAGCCAACCACGCCATTTGAATGCCGTTCCTAAAATATCCTCTTCCCCTTTTGTTTTCTCTTCTCTTCCCTTCTTTTTCCTCCTCATCGCTCTCACTCTCTGGAGACAAGACGAGAGGTTCGTTTTCACTGGCAACAACCCAGTTTCGATTTATGATGGAAGCGTGAACGGAGAAGTTGCATCACTGGGAAATCTGCAACAAGCTGCAACGGGTGGAGACGTCAGCGGGGCGGTGGATGGGTCAAGAATCCCATGGGGTAAATCACAGTCCATTTTCAGGAGGGCAGCTTTGGTTGAATCCCTCTCAGATGCTTCCAGACAAGGGGAAGGTCTCCTACTCCCCTCGGAAACCTGTGCAAAATTTTAGGGGAAATGAAAATTGAAACTTCTCTATGCCAGCTTCGGTGGTTTCTTTGTCTCTTTCTTTACTCAGCCTTCCTTGCTCTCTGGCTTTCCTCACTCGTCTAGCCAAGTTGACTTATAACCCACAACCCAAAATTTCTGTTGCTGAGCGGAGACACTGGCTTAAGTGAGCTTTGCAACATTTTACAACTTTTCTGGCCCACAGTTGTTAAGCGAATCCAGCTTTCCCCGTTGACGTGGTTTGTCAGGAGGTTGCATGTGACACACACAATTTTGATCATATGCTGCAACGGTCACAAGTGTGAAAAACAGTCCTAAGTCACTGTTTTCAGTGCTGTTGTAACTTTGAATACTAACTTGTCACTAAATGAACTGTTGTAAGTCAAAGATTACCTGTATTCTTCTCCTCCTTTTTTTCTCTATTTTTTCTTTCCCCCTTCTTCTCATCTTTCTTGTACCATCCCTATTTTTCACCTTCCTTTCCTTCTCTCTGCTTCTTTCTTTACTTCTTACTCTTCTATTAACTCTTTTCTTCTTCCATCTCTATATTTTCTTCCTCCTTTTTTTCTGATTCTCTCCTCTATGATCACTTTCTTTCTCCTTGCTTTCCTTCTCTTTTCTGTTTTTACTTTCTATTCTTCTATCTCTATGGTTTTTCCTCCTCTTTCTCTTTTTCATTCTCTCCTCTACCATCACATTCTTCTTCTTTTGCTTCCCCATCCTTCTTTCTTAACTTTCCTTCTGACTCTTCTATTTACTCTTTCCTCCTTCTGTTTCTATATTTTCTCTCCTCCTTTCTTATTCTCTGTTCTACCATCACTTTCTTCCCTTTCCCACTTCTTTCCTCACTTTGGAATTCTTTAATTGTTTAACTGGCAGGGCCCGCAACATGTTGTCCATGTCATTGGGGTTGCCACAAAGAAGAGGGGGTCAAACTCTTCTCCAAAGCATCAGAAGTCAAGACAAGAGGCAAGGGATGGAAAGTAATCAAGGAGAGAAATAACCTAGAACTAAGGAGAAATTTCCTGACAAGTGAGAACAATTAATCAGTAGAATGACTTGCCTCCAGAAGTTATGGGTGCTCCCACACTGGAGGTTTTTAAGAAGAGATTGGGCAACCATTTCTCTAAAATAGTATAGATTTTTCTGCTTGAGCAGGGGGTTGGACTAGAAGACCTCCAAAGTCCCTTCTAGCTTTGTTATTCTGTTCTATCCTGTTCATCCCTACCTGACCAGGTGGGTGGGATAATGTAATGGGGTGAAGACAATTCCACAGGTAACCTACCCTCAAAGGTTTTAAAAGTCATAACGAATAGAATAGAATAGAATAGAATAGAATAGAATAGAATAGAATAGAATAGAATAGAATAGAATAGAATAGGGAATAGAACAGAACAGGGAATGGAATGGAATGGAATGGAAAAGAGTAGAGTAGAGTAGAGTAGAGTAGAGTAGAGTAGAGTAGAATAGAATAGAATAGAATAGAATAGAATAGAATAGAATAGAATAGAATAGAATAGAATAGAATAGAATAGAATAGAATAGAATAGAATAGAATAGAATAGAATAGAATAGGGAAGGGAAGGGAAGGGAAGGGAAGGGAAGGGAAGGGAAGGGAAGGGGAATAGAATAGAATAGAATAGAATAGAATAGAATAGAATAGAATAGAATAGAATAGAATAGAATAGAATAGAATAGAATAGAATAGAATAGAATAGAATAGAATAGAACAGAACAGAACAGAACAGAACAGAACAGAACAGAACAGAATAGGGAAGGGAAGGGAAGGGAAGGGAAGGGAAGGGGAATAGAATAGAATAGAATAGAATAGAATAGAATAGAATAGAATAGAATAGAATAGAATAGAATAGAATAGGGAAGGGAAGGGAAGGGAAGGGAAGGGAAGGGAAGGGAAGGGAAGGGAAGGGAAGGGAAGGGAAGGGAAGGGAAGGGAAGGGGAATAGAATAGAATAGAATAGAATAGAGTAGAGTAGAGTAGAGTAGAGTAGAGTAGAGTAGAATAGAATAGAATAGAATAGAATAGAATAGAATAGAATAGAATAGAATAGAATAGGGAAGGGAAGGGAAGGGAAGGGAAGGGAAGGGAAGGGAAGGGAAGGGAAGGGAAGGGAAGGGAAGGGGAATAGAATAGAATAGAATAGAATAGAATAGAATAGAATAGAATAGAATAGAATAGAATAGAATAGAATAGAATAGAACAGAACAGAACAGAACAGAACAGAACAGAACAGAACAGAACAGAATAGGGAAGGGAAGGGAAGGGAAGGGAAGGGGAATAGAATAGAATAGAATAGAATAGAATAGAATAGAATAGAATAGAATAGAATAGAATAGAATAGAATAGAATAGAATAGGGAAGGGAAGGGAAGGGAAGGGAAGGGAAGGGAAGGGAAGGGAAGGGAAGGGAAGGGAAGGGAAGGGGAATAGAATAGAATAGAATAGAATAGAATAGAATAGAATAGAATAGAATAGAATAGAATAGAATAGAATAGAATAGAATAGAATAGAATAGAATTCTTTATTGGCCAAGTGTGATTGGACACACAAGGAATTTGTCTTTGGTGCATATGCTCTCAGTGTACATAAGGAGAATAAAATACATTCATCAAGAATAAAACGATACAACACTTAGTGATAGTCAAGGTTACTACTAAGCTATCAAATTGTACTAGGAAACAAATAAAACAATATAATTGAATGATACAAGCAACATGGTTATGGTCATAAGTGGGAAGAGATAGATACTAATAGGGAAGAGAAGAAGAATAGTAATGCAGTCTTGGTAAATGATTTGACAGTGTTGTGGGAATTAGTTGTTAAGCAGAGTGATGACATTCAGGAAAAAAAAACTGTTCTTGTGTCTAGTTGTTCTAGTGTGCAGTGCTCTATAGTGTCTTTTTGAGGGTAGAAGTTGAAACAATTGATGTCCAGGATGCGAGGGGTCTGTAGATATTTTCACAGCCCTCTTTTTGACTCGTGCAGTAACAGGTCCTCCATGGAAGGCAGGTTAGTAGCCATTGTTTTCTCTGCAGTTCTAATTATCCTCTGAAGTCCATGTCTGTCTTGTTGGGTTGCAGAACCAAACCAGAGAGTTATGGAGGTGCAGATGACAGACTCAATCATTCCTCTGTAGAACTGAATCAGCAGCTCTTTGGGCAGTTTGAGCTTCCTGAGTTGGCGCAGAAAGAACATTCTTTGTTGTGCTTTTTTGATGACATTTTTGATGCTAGGCGTCCATTTTAAGTCTTGAAATATGATAGAACCTAGAAATGTGAAGGACTCTACTGTCAATACTGTGTTGTCTGGTATTGTAAGAGGTGGTGCGGTATAGGAGATTTTCTTCGAAAATCCACCACCATTTATTTATACCTTAAATAGTCCTGGAAACAAACTGGCAGTCAATGCAGCTTGTACAGAAAAGGATGCCCCAAATTGTACATGTGGTCTCAGCGCAGATATACACCTTAGCATCATTCAAGAAGACCCAGCAATTGGCACTGGTGTTAGTTTTATTTATTTATTTATTTATTTAAATTTATATACCGCCCTTCTCCTAGTGGACTCAGGGCGGTATAGTTATTATAGTTATTATAAACTATATAAATTAAGCCTGGAATAAGGCCAGCTATGCAAACAACTATTATGAGAATAATTAATCAGTGGAAAGGGACACGGTGGCTTAGTGGCTAAGACGCTGAGCTTGTCAATCGAAAGGTCAGCAGTTCAGCGGTTCGAATCCCTAGTGCCGTGTAACAGGGTGAGCTCCCGTGACTTTTTCCCAGGTTCTGCCATCCTAGCAGTTCGAAAGCATGTAAAAAATGCCAGTAGAAAAACAGGGACCACCTTTGGTGGGAAGGGAACAGCGTTCCGTGCGCCTTTGGCGTTGAGTCATGCCGGCCACATGACCATGGAGACGTTTTCGGACAACGCTGGCTCTTCAGCTTTGAAACGGAGATGAGCACTGCCCCCTAGAGTCGGGTATGACTAGCACGCATGTGTGAGGGGAACCTTTACCTTTAATCAGTGGAATGGGTTGCCTCCAGAAGCTGTGTGTGCTCCATCACTGGAGGCTTTCAAGAAGAGACTGGACAGTTGTTTCTCCAGGATGCCATACATTCTCCTGCCTTGATACGGGGTTGGAGTAGAAGACCTACATAGTCTCTTTCATCCTTATGAGACTATGAAGTAGTGCAAGATTGGAAGACGTGAAGAGACCTGGCGCATAGAATTGTCAAGAGTCGGACACAACTGAATGTCTAGCATTTAATGGAAAAAAGGGACTAGGGGTGATACAATAGCAATCTTCCAATATCTCAGGGGCTGCCCCAAAGAAGAGGGAGTCAAGCTGTTCTCCAAAGCACCTGAGGGCAGGACAAGAAGCAATGGATGGAAACTCATCAAGGAGAGAAGCAACCTAGAACTAAGGAGAAATTTATTGACAAAACAATTAATCCGTGAAAAGACTTGCCTCCAGAAGTTTATGGGTGCTCCATCACTGGAGGCTTTCAAAAATAAACTGAACAGCCACTTCTCTGAAATATTATAGGGTCTCCTTCCATTGGTGGAATTCAAATTTTTTTACTAAGGGTTCTGTGGGCGTGGCTTGGTGGGCGTGGTATGGTGTGGTGTGGCTTGGTGGGCGTGGCTTGGTGGGCATGGCAGGGGAAGGATACTGCAAAATCTCCATTCCCACCCCACTCTGGGGCCATCCAGAGATGGTATTTGCCGGTTCCCCGAACTACTCAAAATTTCCGCTACCAGTTCTCCAGAACCTGTCAGAACCCGCTGGACCGATGGGGAAAAGCATTAAAAAGCTGCAGAAGGAAGGATGAGCTTGAGATAAATGAACTCTTAAGATTAATTTAAGATGAAGGATACTGCAAAAATCCCCACTCCTGGGGGAAGGATATTGGAAAATCCCCATTCCCTCCCCATTCTGGGGCCAGCCAGAGGTGGTATTTGCTGGTTCCCCAAACTGCTCAAAATTTCCACTACAGATTCTTCAGAATCTGTCAGAACCTGCTGAATTGCACCCCTGTGCTTGAGCAAGGGGTTGGAGTAGATGACCTCTAAATTCCCTTCCAACTCTCATTCTGTGATCTGAGAATATTTCCTCTGGCCTTTTCTCCAATGAAGACGGATCAGCCACTTAATTTATTCCATTCTTTCAGAGTTTTGCTGTTGTTTCACGTAAAAGGAAAACCTACCCTCCTTATTGGCTCCTGAGGTTTTGTTTTTTTTCCCCAGGTGATGGTAACCTCCGCCTGAATCAAGCAAGCTTTTCTCTTATTGTATCTGAACTTCCCAAATTCCCACACATTTTTGTTGCAAAAGAGAGATATTTGAAACGAAATTAGACACCGAGGGAGTATGCCAGCACGTACAGGCCATCTTCTTGGCAATCGTACGGAAATGTTTTCACTTCTGCTTTTTTCTAATGAGAAATGAGCCGCAGTGGCGCAGTGGTTAGAATGCAGTACTGCAGGCTACTTCTGCTGATCACCGGCTGTCAGCAGTTTGGCAGATTGAATCTCATCAGACTCAGCCTTCCATCCTTCCGAGGTCGGTAAAATGAGGACCCAGATTGTTGGGGACAAGAGGCTGACTCTGTAAACCGCTTAGAGAGGGCTGTAAACAGGTGTGGGATTCAGCTGGTTTGGACTGGTTTGGGCCAACTGGATGTTAATTTTAAACTGGTTCGCCGAACCAGGAGTTGCAAGGACTGGCTTAGGACTCCACCCCACCATTCACAGGAGTCTACACGTGGCCTGTTTTGGATGCCAGATAAGTGTAGGGCCTGTAAGAAGGCTCTGGCAGGTCGAAAAACAGGCCTACTTGAAGTACTGGGAAGTCCAGAAACGGAAGTCCAAAAACCAGAAGTCCAGCATACAGGAGCCCATTCCCGGCCCCCTGTATGCTCTAGGAAGGCCTCCGGAACCTGGGGAGGGCAAAAAACAGGCCTACCAGAAGTACTGGGAGTCTGGAAACTAGCCTGTTTTCAGCCTCCGGAAGGCCTCTAGAGCCTGAGAGAGGCCGTTTTTGCCCTCCTGGAGACTCAAGGAAAGCCTTTGGAGCCTGGGGAGGGCTAAAACAATCTGCCCAGCTGCTGTGATGCAGGAAGCCAACTAGGCCATGCCCCCATAACCACCCCCCACCCCTCCCAGCAACCAGGCAGAGAACCGGGTGCTAATTTTTTTCAATCCCACCCCTGGCTGTAAAGCACTATAAAGCAGTATATAAATCCAAGTGCTATTGCTAAGAAGTTCCTTCAAGCACCCAATATACACCCTCCAGGGTTAAATTTCCAGGCGTTTTCCCATCTGAAAGCCAACCAAACAAGGATGCTGTCCGGATGTTGATTTTTGCAGAGACCAGTTTTTCCCTTGAGAGAAACTCACATCTGGATGACTTTATAGAGTACATCCATGTAGATTTCATAATAGCATTATGGAAACAGCGTGTCATTTCTTTCTTCTGGAGTATTTTTTCCCCCCCACTACCCAGTCTTGAGTACTATACTGGCCTACAAGAACCTCATCCAACTTTTCCGTAGTCTTCTTGCGGCTCTGGAATTTAAAGATTACCAAACCTCTAAAATGTCTAAGATCCCCAGAAGACAAGCTCAAGAGCCAAAAAAACAGATCTGAACAGACCTGGACACCGGGTCCTATCTAACAAAATGAAATTCAACATAGATAAGGTTTTGGATCAAGGCAAGAAAACCCAAGCATGTATAGTACAGACTAGCTGAAACTTGGCTTAATAGAACTGTGAGTGGGATCTTGGACAGTGGTGGGATTCAAAATTTTTTACTACCAGTTCTGTGGGCATGGGGTGTGACTCCAGGTGGCTAAGTGGCTTCGTTACGTTAACCTAGTTAAGAGGATTTGCCCCAGAGTGTCTTTTTAATAGACATTTGAGATGGACACCGCTTACAATGACTTCAAAACAAGTTAATCCTTCATAATTTTCCTCTTTTGAGGAAGCCGTTGTCATTGCTGTCCATCTCACTCTTTCCTGATAGCAAATTCCACTGGTTAGCATAAAACTGTAGAGTTAGTTGTAAGGTTTTTTCAAAGCTTTTTGAGTTTAGCTGGATCATCGCCTCTATGCACAGATCCAAAATTTCTATTAAACAGAGCCAATAGTAGCACTACTTTTTTTAAAAAAAAATAGCTATATATTTTTATTTACCCTGTTTTCCCCAGAATAAGACATCCCCTGGTAATAAGCCCAATTGGGCTTTTGAGCGCATGACAATGTCCAAGTGCTTATTTCAGGGTTCAAAAAAATATAAGGGTGTTATTTTCAGGGAAACATGGTATATATTAGCTGATAACCCGGCGTTGCTCAGGTATTTAAGAACCAATCCCCCTTACCAGAGGGAGCCCCCTTGTGGAGTACTGTGAAGCCATTATTATGGCAACTCCACTGTGATGTACAGTAGAAGTCTTTTTAAGGCACAACAGGCTGTATCTTAACAGAACCTGAATTCAAAATGCACACTATCACTGTCAAACGTTCTGTGATTTGACACTATCTATATAATTTATTCCTTTTCATTTCAGCGGCCCAGGCATTCCAGAGTTATGCTGGAACACACACACACACACACACACACATGCACACACACACACTGAGGGATGTTCGGGGTGTCTTACCCCCCTATTTTTTTCCAGAGAGTAAGTCATCTGTGTACCAAGTTTGGCTGAAACTGCTCGAGGCATTCCATGGTTATGCTGGAACATACACACACACAAACATACACACAGCCATTTTTATATAGATAGATTATATATATATCGGGGAGGCAGGGAATGCTGTGGGTCCCATCCCCGAGTGAGATACACCTGGTGGGACCCAGAAGAAGGGCATGGTGGCTCTCTCTCTCTCTCTCTGGAACATCATTCCCCCAGAGATTAGAACGGACCCCACTCTAATACACTTCCAGAAGGCACTGAAGATCTGGTTCTGCCAGTGGGCCTGGGGAACCCAGACCGAGATGGAGCCCATTAAATGGCTCGTGTGATCTGCCGGGGCAGGGACGGGTGGGCTGATTTTATTATATTATACTATATTATTTTATATTGAGTTTTATTGCATTAAATGTGGTTTTATATTCTGTAATCCGCCTCGAGTCGTCATGGGCGAATACCGGTAGGTGGCGACATAAATTTCTACCTCAGTTGTCCAACCATTGATAAAACAAGTAACAAATTCGAAAATATTCTGTGTCTTCTTTCTCTTTTATCTTCAGTGTTAATCTATCCATTTAGACCGTGTTAGTCTATTTCTGCACGGTCTAATGTTTTTTTAAATTATGTCTTCTTCTGCAGGTGTATCCTCATTTTTTCAGTATTGTGCAAATATTATGTGTCAAAACATGTAATATTAAATATACATTCCCTTTATCGTATTTTTCTGGTATCATACCTAACAAAAATGGTTCTGGCTTATACTTTATATGCTGCCTTAACATTTTTTTCTAACCACTTTCATCCAAAAAATTTTTTTGCTACCAATAGTAGCATTACTTTAGAATTACTGGACAGTAAAGATTTTGGGGAGGAAACGAAAAGAGCAAAGCCAGAAGAAATAATAATTGGATATTGGTTCTGGCATAAGGGTTGGTTTAAAGGATTTGGGGGTAGCGTATGATGTATGTGAAGTGCCCAAAACTGCCCACGTTATAGTCAATAATAGGAGAGAGTTTAGTCCATTTTACTATTGTTATCCATATATTTAAAAAGTAAGAGTGCTGCAAGTTCACATACATGATGCAATTATCCCAAATGTCATTCTTTGTTATGTGATTTCTTTGGCTGACATTCTGTGACTCAGGCATTATTCAGTACTGGCTTTTAAAATAGAATCACCCCTGATGCAATCTCCCTGTTTAAAAAGTAATTGTTGCTACAGTACACTTTTCAACAACAGCCTAGATATATCCTGCTCAGAGAGAGGGGGGAAAGAAAAAAAAGAAAGAAAGAAAGAAAGAAAGAAAGAAAGAAAGAAAGAAAGAAAGAAAGAAAGAAAGAGGGAGGGAGGGAGGGAGGGAGGGAGGGAGGGAGGGAAGGAAGGAAGGAAGGAAGGAAGGAAGGAAGGAAGGAAGGAAGGAAAGAAGGAAGAAGGAAGGAAGTAGGGAGGGCAAGAAAGGAAGGAAGGAAAGGAAGGAAAAGAAGGAAGGGAGGAAGGAAGGAAGAGGGAGGGAGGGAGGAAAGAAGGAAAGAAAGAAGTAGGAAGGGCAAGAGAGAGAGAGAGAGAAAGAAAGAAAGAAAGAGAAAGAAAGAAAGAAAGAAAGAAAGAGAGAGAGAGAGAGAAGTAGGGAGGGCAAAAGAGAGAGAGGAGGAAGGAAGGAAGAGGGAGGGAGGGAGGAAGGAAAGAAGAAAAGAAGAAAAGAAGAAAAGAAAGAAGTAGGAAGAGAGAGAGAGAAAGAAAGAAAGAAAGAAAGAAAGAAAGAAAGAAAAAGAAAGAAAGAAAGGAAAGAAGGAAAGAAAGAAGTAGGAAGGGCGCGAGAGAGAGAGAGAGAGAAAGAAAGAAAGAAAGGAAGGAAGGAAGGAAGGAAGGAAGGAAGGAAGGAAGGAAGGGGGAGGGAGGGAGGGAGGGAGGGAGGGAGGAAAGAAGGAAAGAAGGAGAGAAGGGAGAGAGGCATTAAGGATACCAAATAGAAGAATGTAAGAAAAACAGAATGCAGATCCCTGGAGGGAAGCTTGTACAATTAAAAACAGGAGTCTCACACTCAACATCTATGTAGATTCTTGGCCATCCAGGTCCCAAAGGTGCTTTTTTTTTCAAGAGGCAACTGGACTTTCTGGTTTTTCTTTGAAGGTGTTTCGCTTCTCATCCAAGAAGCTTCTTCAGCTCTCATCCTAGAAGAAGCTTCTCAGATGAGAAGCGAAACCCCTTCTAAGTAAAACCAGAATGCCCAGTTGCCTCTTGAAAAAGCACTTTTCGACGAAGTCTCATTCGTCATCTTCAGGCTGGTGTTCTCGGCTTCGTGCTTCCAGGAGCAATGAGGTTGAATGAGGTTGCTCCTGGAAGCATGAAGCCGAGAACACCAGCCTGAAGATGACGAATGAGACTTCGTCGAAACGTCACCAAGACACATCCAGTTCTAGGTGGGAGAACACCCGAATAACCAAAGACCTACATATCATCCGTGAAAACCTCAGAAAACACACACACACACACACACACACACACACACACACACAAATATAAATATATATATAAAGGCAATTCAAAAGAAGTCTTTATTTCCCACCCAGAAGAAGTGTGCCTAGCATGACACCAAGCCCAGCGATCAGCAACAGGGAGTTTCACTTCACTTTCCAAAGAAGGTGAAGTGAAACTACTGCTCTGATGAGAAGACTTCAACCCACCTTGCCTATTGCCCATCCTTAGGTAGGCTGTTTCTGTTTCTATTGGCTCTCTTTCCAGGAACTGGCAAATCCCAGACATTTCCCCCAGGTAGCAAGTGCCAAAGCCGAACAGTTTTTACACATCATGAGGTTGGCCTTGGACAGGCAACCATTTCACTGAAATGGCACGGGATTTCCTGCCTGAGCAATGGGGTTGGAGTAGAAAACCTCCAACGTCCTTCCTATTCTGTTCTGTCCTGTCCTGTCCTGTCCTGTCCTGTTTTGTTCTACCGACTCAACTCTACTCTATATCCTATCCTATCCTATCCTATCCTATCCTATCCTATCCTATCCTATCCTATCCTATCCTATCCTATCCTATCCTACATTTTCTATTCTATTCTATTCTATTCTATTCTATTCTATTCTATTCTATTCTATTCTATTCTATTCCCTTCCCTTCCCTTCCCTTCCCTTCCCTTCCCTTCCATATTCCCTTCCTTTCCTTATTCTCTTCTCTTCTCTTCTCTTCTCTTCTCTTCTCTTCTCTTCTCTTCTCTTCTCTTCTCTTCTCTTCTCTTCTCTTCCCTTCCCTTCCCTTCCCTTCCCTTCCCTGTTCTGTTCTGTTCTGTTCTATTCTATTCTATTCTATTCTATTCTATTCTATTCTATTCTATTCTATTCTATTCCATTCCCTTCCCTTCCCTTCCCTTCCCTTCCCTTCCCTATTCTATTCTATTCTATTCTATTCTATTCTATTCTATTCTATTCTATTCTATTCTATTCTATTCTATTCTACTCTACTCTACTCTACTCTACTCCCTTCCCTTCCCTTCCCTTCCCTTCTCCCTTCCTTTCCTTCTCCCTTCCTTTCCTTATTCTATTCTATTCTATTCTATTCTATTCTATTCTATTCTATTCTATTCTATTCTATTCTATTCTATTCTATTCTATTCTATTCTATTCTATTCTATTCCATTCTATTCCATTCTATTCCCTTCCCTTCCCTATTCCCTTCCTTTCCTTATTCTCTTCTCTTCTCTTCTCTTCTCTTCTCTTCTCTTCTCTTCTCTTCTCTTCTCTTCTCTTCTCTTCCCTTCCCTGTTCTATTCTATTCTATTCTATTCTATTCTATTCTATTCTATTCTATTCTATTCTATTCTATTCTATTCTATTCTATTCTATTCCATTCCCCTCCCCTCCCCTCCCCTCCCCTATTCTATTCTATTCTATTCTATTCTATTCTATTCTATTCTATTCTATTCTATTCTATTCTATTCTATTCCATTCCATTCCATTCCATTCCATTCCATTCCATTCCATTCCATTCCATTCTACTCTACTCTACTCTATTCCCTTCCCTTCCCTTCCCTTCTCCCTTCCTTTCCTTATTCTATTCTATTCTATTCTATTCTATTCTATTCTATTCTATTCTATTCTATTCTATTCTATTCTATTCTATTCTATTCTATTCCCTTCCCTTCCCTTCCCTTCCCTTCCCTTCCCTTCCCTATTCTATTCTATTCTATTCTATTCTATTCTATTCTATTCTATTCTATTCTATTCTATTCCATTCCATTCCATTCCATTCCATTCCATTCCACTCTACTCTACTCTATTCCCTTCCCTTCCCTTCTCCCTTCTCCCTTCCTTTCCTTATTCTATTCTATTCTATTCTATTCTATTCTATTCTATTCTATTCTATTCCATTCCCTTCCCTTCCCTTCCCTTCCCTTCCCTTCCCTATTCTATTCTATTCTATTCTATTCTATTCTACTCTACTCTACTCTACTCTACTCTACTCTACTCTACTCTACTCTATTCCCTTCCCTTCCCTTCCCTTCCCTTCTCCCTTCCTTTCCTTATTCTATTCTATTCTATTCTATTCTATTCCCTTCCCTTCTCTATTCTATTCTATTCTATTCTATTCTATTCTATTCCCTTCCCTTCCCTTCCCTTCCCTTCCCTATTCCCTTCCTTTCCTTATTCTCTTCTCTTCTCTCTTCTCTTCTCTTCTCTTCTCTTCTCTTCTCTTCCCTTCCCTTCCCTTCCCTTCCCTTCCCTTCCCTGTTCTGTTCTGTTCTGTTATTCTATTCTATTCTATTCTATTCTATTCTATTCTATTCTATTCTATTCTATTCTATTCTATTCTATTCTATTCCATTCCATTCCATTCCACTCCACTCTACTCTACTCTATTCCCTTCCCTTCCCTTCCCTTCCCTTCTCCCTTCCTTTCCTTATTCTATTCTATTCCCTTCCCTATTCTATGCTATGCTATGCTATGCTATGCTATGCTATGCTATGCTATGCTATGCTATGCTATTCGAATTCTAATTCTAATTCTAATTCTAATTCTAATTCTAATTCTAATTCTAATTCTAATTCTAATTCATTCTATTCTAATTCTAATTCATTCTACTCTACTCTACTCTACTCTACTCTACTCTACTCTACTCTACTCTACTCTACTTTATACTAGTCTTCTCTCCTTGATTAGTTTCCACCCATTGCTTCTTGTCCTGCCCTCAGGTGCTTTGGAGAATAGCTTGACTCCCTCTTCTTTGTGGCAGCCTCTGAGATCTTGGAGCACTGCTATCATACCACCCCTAGTCCTTCTTTTCATAAGACTAGACATATCCAGTTCCAGCAAGAATCCATCATCTAGGTCATCTAGTCAAATGCCCTTCTTAAGTAGAAGACCGTGTACCATTCTGGATAAATAGCTGTCTAGTTTCTTTTTGAAAACCTCCAGTGATGGAGCACCCACAACTTCTGGAGGCAAGCCATTCCACTGAGTAATTGTCAGGAAATGTCTTTGATGAGTTTCTGTTTATTACCTCTTGTCCTGCCCTCAGGTGCTTTGCAGAATAGATCAAGATCTTCTCTGATCTACAGAGAAGATCAGCATTGATTTACAGAGAAGATCAGCTTTGATCTACAGAGAAGATCATCTCTGCTCTTAGAGAAAAATGTATCTGATCTATAGAGAAGACCATCTCTGCTCTATTTTGAAGTCAGTGAAACCATTGCGACATAATTCTTAGTGACAATTATTAAGTTTTATCTCTGTCATCTCCAGATCAATCCAAGCAATTCTTTCTTATGAAAGTGCTAAGAGGGATAACCACTTCAAAGCAGGCTTCCTTCAAAGTACCCATGATAGTTAACCGCAGGAAGAATTAGTCAACGAACGGATGATGTACCTTCCTTCCCTATGGAGCTTCCTCCTACCTCTGAAGTTAAATGCTGATGCTGCTCTTTTACACTCGTTGGGTGAGCAAAAGGAACATTTTCGCTCATGAGTTTTGCAATTCCACCTGAGGCTAGGATTAGGGTAACACACGCAGCTAGTTTCTGAAGCATTCGGAAGATAGGAATAATCTTCCTATTCTGTCCTGTCCTGTTCTGTTCTGTCCTGTTTTGTTTTGTTCTACCAACTTTACTCTACTCTATTTCCTATCCTATCCTATCCTACATTTTCTACCTAAGGATGGGCAATCTTCCTAATGCTTCATAGGATAGAAACTCAGAATTTCAGAATTTATTTTAGCCAGCATAGGCTGATGAGGAGAACTCAAGGCTGCTTTGGCCTTCCAAATCAGGATTCAGGGAAGCAGAGGTTCCAAAAATTATAGGACTGCCAGGGGCTTTGTTCCATCCAATATGTCTAGTGTGATGAAAAGAAGGACCAAGGGAGACATGATAGCAGTCTTCTAATATTTGAGGGGCTGCCCCAAAGAAGAGGGAGTCAAGCTATTCACCAAAGCACCCGAAGGTAGGAACAAGAAGCAATGGGTGGAAACTAATCAAGGAGAGAAGCAATTTATAACTAAGGAGAAATTTCCTGACAGTTAGAACCATTAATCTGTGGAACAGCTTGCCTCCAGAAGTTGTGAATGCTCCAACACTGGAAGTTCTTAAGAAGAGGTTGGGTCACCATTTGTCTGAAGTGGTGTAAGGTTTCCTGCCTAAGCAGGGGGTTGGACTAGAAGACCTCCAAGGTCCCTTCCAACTCTGTTATTCTATTCTATTCTATTCTATTCTATTCTATTCTATTCTATTCTATTCTACTCTACTCTACTCTACTCTACTCTACTCTACTCTACTCTACTCTATATTCTATTCTACTCTACTCTACTCTACTCTACTCTACTCTACTCTATATTCTATTCTATTCTATTCTATTCTATTCTATTCTATTCTATTCTATTCTATTCTACTCTACTCTACTCTACTCTACTCTATATTCTATTCTATTCTATTTTATTCTATTCTATTCTATTCTATTCTATTCTATTCTATGAGGCAGAACTGAGAAGGCCAAATTTGTTTAATTCTGTTTTAAATGGGTTTTAAATGTTTTATGGTTCATTGTTTTATCAACCATGTACACCACCCTGAGTCCTTCGAGAGAAGGGCAGTATATAAATCTAATAAATACAAATACAACATACAAATGTGGCTGGGGGATTCTGGGAGTTGAAATCCACAAGTCTTAAAGCTGTCAGATTTGGAGACCCCTGACATGGAATCATAGAGCTGGAGGGCACCTTGGAGGTCTTCTAATCCAACCCCCTGCTATACCATTTCAGACAAGTGGCTGTCCACTCTTTTCCTGAAGGCCTCCAGTGATGAAGAATTGCCTCACTCCAGTCCTTTCTCTTAGATCTTGACATCTTCAGGAAGTATCCGGCTTTCAGCAGAGGTGGCTAAATTGACTGCAAATACAAATACTTTCATTTCTCCTTGGAAACCACTTCTGGATTTGTGCTCGAGGTGGAAAAAAAAATGAAACTTTGATTTAGGGTTTTACCGATTACGTAGATGCGTTGTTATAGAAATGGCTAGTTTCTATTACTAGGAAAAAGTAAAAAAAGTTGAGGGTAGATCTTAATGCCTTATTTTACTGCATCAAAGGAGTTGGAAGTCCATGCCTATTTTTTTCTTTTCCCCTTCTTTTCCTCCACTATCCACTTCCCCTTTTCCTTTCCCAATTCACCTAATATTTGCTTTTGCATTCTTTTTGTATGTCACATCAAATCTACTTTCTCTGTAACAGAGGGCCTCCTATACAGGAGCAGAGTTGGAAGGGACCTTGGAGGTCATCTAGTCCAATCCCCTGCTCACTCGGGAAACCTGTACTACGGATTCGAACCGCCAAACTGGCGTCCTTTCTGATCAACAGTGGCTCAGTGTCTTAGCATCTTGCTTAGCATCTTCAGTGTATAAACCCCAGTGAATAAATGGACGACTAGATTAATATCAGGGATCCACAGACTATGTTAAAATAGGAGCTTTGGGTTCAAGGTTTCTCGGTAAATGGAGATCTCGCTTGATTGATAGTAGCTATTAGGTCCTAAGTAAGATGAGGTTTCTCATAAAAGGATAATGAATGGGCCAGGCATGTCCTCGTGAGAGCATGGAAGAGACAAGGAAGGAAAAAGGGTTCTTGGGAACTATTACATAGTTGCTGAGGTCAGAACGTTGATCTACATGACTTATAGTTCACTCTGATGACTGACGAGAAATGCCCTTGTCAGAGATTTGAAAAAAGAGACCTGCACATCAAGGACCATGCAACCTCAGGAGAAAGGAAACAGGTGCAGTCACTTCCGAATGCAGGAAAAGAATGATAGATAGATAGATAGATAGATAGATAGATAGATAGATAGATAGATAGATAGATAGATAGATAAATAGATTGCCTTATACAGATAATACATGATAATAGATCATGGTAGATAGATGATAGATAGATAGATAGATAGATAGATAGATAGATAGATAGATAGATAGATAGATAGATAGATAGATAGATAGATCAAAATGTTGTTCATAGCTATTGAATGCAAAGAAATATGCTTTTCAACCCAATGGCTAAACTTATGGAAAGATTGATTTCATACGCATACACATTGTGAAAGAGTTTATGGCAAGCTCTCCAATTCACTAAAGGACAAAATTCTACTTTCTACTTGGAATACTAAACGGACAATATGAAAAAGAAATAACATATTTAATTATACATATGATAACAGCAGCACGAATACTATACGCACAATACTGGAAGAGTAGTGAGACACCGACAGAAGATAGGGTAATTAGCAAAACCATGGAATTGTGCAGAATTAGATAAACTCACTAAGGAACTACAAAATAGGGAGGAACATGATTACTATCTAGTATGGAAAAGGTGGTATTGTTGGTTGGAAAAGAGAAAAGAGAAAAAGGGTCAGGAAGTAAATTGAACTACACATACAAGTCAATAACAAACCAGATAGATAGATAGAAGAGAAAGACCAAATAAGGAGGAGTTAAATTATGAAATAAGATTACAGACTACAGTTGCTATAATTTGGATAAATATTTGATTTTGTGTTTATATGTTTATGTTTTGTATGTTTTACTGTTTTATTGTTTAGTTTGTTTTACTGTTTTATTGTTTGTTTAGTCTGTATATATAAATAAAAATTGGAAAAGGATAAACTTCAAATCCACATTGTCAGCACTGTGGTCATCCTGAGTGACTTGTGTGTGTCCCGACCTGTCTCCCCCACCCCCCACCCCGAGTGACTCAAGTGGAAGTGATCTTCCCTTTGGTGAAAGTGATTAATGCAATCCCTTTTCTGCAGAAGTTGCATGAGAAGCTTTGGCCAGGGTGAGAAGCGTGACGAAAGGGGAAAAAGGAAAATCACCTCTTTTCCTCTCGGTGCTGCCCATCAGATTCCACCCTGAAATAGAAGAGGGGCCATCAATCAACTCCGAAAGCGGGCAAGCAGGCCTCCAGATTGACATTAGTACAAGCTTGTGCGGAGACGGATGGGGTTTTTTTCTAGATCTCAATGTCATAAACCCCCTTTATCCAAGATTCTTTCCTATGGAACTCAGCAGGATTCGTTTGGGGGAAGGTAGACATTTCTAGCACGGTTCCACTAAAGAGGTGTTTCCCTCCCCCCCCAAAAGAATCTTTATCTCAAGACGATCACGTTGAATTGCATGCAGAGCCCATGTTTTCAATGTCAACTTCTCCGTTCCATCGCCAAAATTATGTCACCATCTATCCAAACTTCCTGCGTGTGACTCAGCATTCCCCTCCATGCAGGAATTGGCTCACCCAACCTACGATTTTTTAATTTTGTGCCCAGAAAACACATCAGCCTATTGTGTTCTTCTCAAATAAAAACAGCACTTTTATGTTGGAAACATGTATTTGCAATTGACTTCATGTTCCGGGGGCATGGCCTTTCAAAACAGTGGCATAGTTTTTTGGCATCGTTCTTTAGAAAAAGGGAGTGTAACTTCTCTCGCTGAATACAGTAGCCCAAAGCATCAGAAAGCAGGGGAAAGAAGCAATGGATGGAAATAAATCAAAGAGAGGATATGAGTCAGCCATGTGCCGCAGCTGCCAAAATGCAGTTATGCAGTTCTAGGCTGCATAAACAGAGAGATAGAATCAAGATCATGGAAAGTGATAGTACCTATTCATTCATTTATTTATTTATTGCTTCAATTTATATGCCGCCCTTCTCCGGAGACTCAGGGTGGCTTACAATGCGTTAAGCAATAGCCTTCATACTTTTGTATATACCTGCTTAGTAGGGCTTTTGGGCCCCCTCTAAGTGGTGTTCCTTTTTATACAAAGTCAGCTTATTGCCCCCACAATCCAGTCCTCATTTTACCTACCTCAAAAGGATGGAAGGCTGAGTCAACCTTGAGCCTGGTGAGATTCGAACTTGCAGTCATTGCAGGCAGCTGGTGTCACTTAACACCACTTTAATCTGCTGCACCATCAAGGCTTCCCCTTTATAATGCCTTGCTAAGGCCACGCTTGGAATACTGCATCCCCAATCTTACAGAAAGGTTGCTGTAAAATAAAAAAAGATGAAATGGAAAAAGAAGGCATCCCCAAACATGTTTAAATATACTAGGATAAAGAACGAATTATTAAAAATTAAAAGAGAATATATATGTGATTAAAAATGGAGAAAATAGAATTTGAGGGCGAAAGAAGGTACTGTTTATATAAACAAGAATAGAAATATTAAGATTTGATTTAAAAAATATGGAAAAGGAACACTTTGGCAGAAATGGTAACTACGTAAAATATATTTGGATATGATAAGTTGTGTATGATATGATATGATGTGGTCAATATTCTGTTTCATAAAATACGTGGGGGTGTGTTAGGGGGGAAAAACTAATAAAACTTGTTTTTTTTTTTTTAAAAAAAAGGAATACTGCATCCAATTTTGGTCTCCACGGTGTAAAAAAGATGTTGAGACTCTAGAATAGTGATGGCTAACCTTTTTGCCACTGAGTGCCAAAAGTGGGGGCAGTGCGGGGGGTTGCATGCATGCGTGCCCACACCCATAATTCTATGTGCCCTGCCCCCCCATGCATGCATGCGTGACCCCCTGCGCTGCCCCTACTTTTGGCATGCGATGGCATGGTGGGCCACTGGACTTCCGGTGGATTCTAAGTTGGGAAACGGGCCTTTTCCAGCCTCCAGAGGCCGTTTTCACCCTCCCCAGGCTCCCAGAAAGGCTCTGGAGCTTGAGGAGAGCAAAAAACAGGCCATCCTCATCCCCCCAGAGACCCTCCGGAGGCCAGAAACAATGTGTTTTCTAACTTCTGGTGGGCTCCAAAGGCCTGAAAATCAGCTGGCCAGTGCACACATGTGTACCAGAGCTCAGCTCACGTGCCCACCAATATGGCTTCACATGCTACCTGTGATACACATGTCATAGGCTCGCCATCATGGATCTAGAAAGAGAGCAGAGAAGGGCAACAAAGAGGATTAGGGGACTGGAGGCTAAAACATATGAAGAACGGTTGCAGGAACTGGGTATGTCTAGTCTGATGAAAAGAAGGACCAGGGGAGACAGGATAGCAGTCTTCCAATATCTCAGGGGCGGCCCCAAAGAAGAGGGAGTCAAGCTATTCTCCAAAGCATCTGAAGGCAGGACAAGAAGCAATGGGTGGAAACTCATCAAGGAGAGAAGCAACTTAGAACTAAGGAGAAATTTCCTGACGGTGTGAACAATTAACCAGTGGAACAACTGGCCAACAGAAGTTGTGAATGCTCCAACACTGGAAGTTTTTAAGAAGAGATTAGACAACCATTTGTCTGATGGTTTGGCAATCCAGATGGGGATATGAAGAGGTGAGCCCTGCTGTGCCCAGCTTGGAAAACTGGCTTACGTGCTCAGAATCGCTTTGGTGAGATGGGTACCAACTTGATTAATAAATAAATTTGCAAATCAATGAGTAACTTAAAAAATGAGAATAATCCAGGGTTAAGGTTTTATCTGAGGAACCTAGCTAGCGCTATTTAGTCTTCTGAGCGCCAGGGCGTGGGTGCAAAGATTGTCGCAGGAGCTCTGAGCATGTGCAGAGAATATAATAAGCCTGGCTCTATGCTGGAGAAGAAGGAGGAATAGAAGCATTTGGTACATTGCTTCGGTTTTGGAAACATTGAAAAATGCCTGGGTATCTACTTCCAATATTGAGGTGCATCGCAAGAATATAGAGCGGCCCTCGTTCAGGAGCCAGCAGTGACCTTCTCATCTCTAAAGAGTTTTTAGCTTAGCTTGCATTTCTCACACAATTATTTTCTCCATCCAATGAATAAGAATGGGATGCAATCATTTACTTACATACCTTCAGCCTTCCTAACCTGAAGAGACTCAACTACACGTTCCTTCATTTCTCTGCCCATCTAAGACATCCAGGTTGAGGGGACATCAGCCTAGGGCTTCATGTCCGAGCAAGAGGTTGGACTAGAAGACCTCCAAGGTTCCTTCCAACTCTGTTATTAAGTTCCAGTTAAGCTGATGCCAATGCAAAAGAATCTATCAACTAATGGGCAATAAACTGGTGCTAGATAAGAGCCAACGGCATTCAAGCGGAGCTGGATTTAGACTGCTTGTGGCAATGTAAATGATTCCCAGCTGACTCCTCTCTTGACTCCACCTCAGGATCTACCTGTCCTTCTCCTACAAAAATAGTGTGGCAAACTGACCCTTGTAAAATCAGGGAACACAGACTAGGATTTCAATAGGGTTAGTCCAAACGTTGCGCCTGAACTGAGCTTTTTAACGAGACCCTTTTAAAACCCATGATGTACACCCAAATCTATTAACTGGGTTTCTTTCTCAATATACGAACTGTGATTGCAGTTCCTGGAATGCAGCTAAAAGAAAAAGATCGCCTAGGCCAGGAAAAAATGCAAAACCTTGATCTCAATCTGACGGCCGTAACCAGGGGGGCCTTCACGCAAGTAAGTCTTGTACGCCAGTTGCGCCCTTTTTTGGACCGAGATGCCCTCACCATGGTCACCCATGCCCTGGTTACTTCTCGGTTGGATTACTGTAACACCCTCTACATGGGGCTGCCCTTGGGACATATCCGGAGACTCCAGTTAGTCCAGAATGCGGCCGCGCGGGTAGTTACGGGGGCTTCTCGTTACTCCCATGTTACACCTTCTCCTGCGTGGGCTGCACTGGCTACCGGTTGTTCTCCGGGTTCGTTTCAAGGTGCTGGTTTTAACCTATAAAGCCCTACATGGCTTAGGCCTGGGGTACTTACAGGACCACCTCCTGCCTTCCTCCCACCATCCAGTGCGCTCCCATAGAGTGGGCCTCCTCCGGGTGCCGTCAGCCAAACAATGTCGGCTGGTGGCCCCCAGGGGGAGGGCTTTCTCTGTCGGAGCCCCGACCCTCTGGAATAGTCTTCCCACCGATCTCAGGACGGCCCCCGACCTCCTCTCCTTCCGCCGAGGATTAAAGACATGGCTGTTTAAAGAACATTACGATCGTGGGGTTATATAGTCTTTTTTTGAATGATTTTAATGGATTTTAATGTGTTTTAATTGTGTTTATTGTGATTTGTATTTATGATTGTTTTTGTAAACCACCCTGAGTCCTTGGGGAGAATGGCGGCATATAAATCACATAAATAAATAAATAAATACTCTCGAGGCAGGAAGCAAACTAGAATACTCTAACAACGTGAAATTCAATGTGGAGAAAAGTAAGAGTCTCACACGTAGGCAAGAAAAACCAAAAGTACATATATAGACTGGGGAAAACCAGGCTTAATAGCAGTGACTGTGAGACGGATCTTGGAGTCTTAGCGGACAACCAGTTAAATATGAGCCAATAGTGTGTGGCGGCAGCCAAAAAAGCCAATGCAATTCTAAATTGCATGAACAGAGGGATACAATCAAGATCAAGTAAGGTACTTAAACCACTCTATAAAGCCTTAGTAAGACCACACCTAGGGTACTGCGTCCAGTTTTGGCCACCACACTATAAAAAAGATGTTGAGACTCTAGAAAGAGTGCAGAGAAGAGCAACCAGGATGAGTGCAGTTACTGCAGGCTACTTCTGCTGATCGCCGGCTGCCAGCAGTTTGGCAGATCGAATCTCACCAGGCTCAAGGTTGACTCAGCCTTCCATCTTTCCGAGGTCGGTAAAATGAGGACCTAGATTGTCGGGGGCAATAGGCTGACTCTGTAAACTGCTTAGAGAGGGCAGTAAAGCACTATGAAGCGGTATATAATGCTATTGCTATTGCTATTAGGGGACTGGAGGCTAAAACATACGATGAACGGTTGCGGGAACTGGGCAAGGCTAGTCTAGTGAAGAGAAGGACCAGGGGAGATACCATAGCAGTCTTCCAATATTTGAGGGGCTGCCACAGAGAGGAAGCTATTTTCCAAAGCACCCAAAGGCCAGACAAGGAACAATGGGTGGAAACTGAGCAAGGAGAGATTCAACTTGGAAATAAGGAGGAATTTTCTGACAGTGAGAACAATCAACCACTGGAACAGAAGTTGCCTTCAGAAGTTGTGGGAGCTTCATCACTGGAGACTTTCAAGAAGAGAATGGACTGCCATCTGTCAGAAATGGTGTAGAGGAAAAATTATCAAGGACGATTGTGATAGTGAGAGAATCCTGGAAAAGTGGGGCTCCTGCCATAAACGGAGGCAGCAACGCTTGAACCTGGATTCCAGAGACCATCATCCTCATTTCTTAAAGGAAGCCCTCCATTTGCAATGGAATCGTAAGGTTCATACTTAGGAATCTGGACCTAGATCACAATGGGGACTAGCAACTTAAGCAGTCACTAGGTGAAACCACAACCGGGACCACTGTTTTGCTTCCCTTTGCTTTACAGAGCTGCCAATAAAATGTTGTAAATATGAGGACTGGTCTCCAAGTGACCTTTTTCATCACCGTTGTAACTGTGAACCGGTTGCTAAATGAGGACTACGTGTAAAACCTTAAGGGCTTTAACATATTCCACAGCCATACAACATCTGGAAGACAGAGTAGCTTGAAAGAATTTGATAGCAGCAGGTATCCTTCTTCACAGATACCAAAAGAATTAAAAGAACAAAACCTGGGCAATGCATCATGGTTTATTTGATTCAATCTGTGTCAACCTAGCTTTGTTAGACCACAATTTAGCTTGGCATATAAACATGGCAAGCTCTGTATTCAATATATTATGGTAGAACAAATGTGAGATGTGTGTGCACTGCATAAGCTTGGTTTTTCTCCCAAGATATACAGCAGACAAATAAGAAATTAAGCAATGGGGATTTTGGAGTCCTAGTGGACAATCGCTTAAATCTGATCCAGCCGTGTGCCAAAAAAGCCAACACAGTTCTAGGCTGCGTAAACAGAGGGATCGAATCAAGATCACGTGAAGTGTTGATACCACTTTATAAGGCCTTGGTAAGGGCACACTTGGAATGCTGCATCCAGTTTTGGTCGCTACGATGTAAAAAAGATGTGGAGACTCTAGAAAGAGTGCAGAGAAGAGCAAGAAAGAGGATTAGGGGACTGGAGGCTAAAACATTCGAAGAATGGCTACAGGAACTGGGTATGTCTAGTTTGGTGAAAAGAAGGACCAGGGGAGACATGATAGCGGTGTTCCAATATCTCAGGGGCTGCCACAAAGAAGAGGGAGCCAAGCTATTCTCCAAAGCATCTGAAGGCAGGATCTGTCTGTCTGTCTGTCTGTCTATCTGTCTATCTATCAGCTATCCATCTACCTACCTATCTATAGCTATCATCTATTATTGAATGAAGGTAAAATATATGTGTCCCTAATGTTGCAAGGTTCAATCTGGGTCAGTCACCTACAAACCACATTTCACCTAATTCCACTCCTCTAACCTCAATATCTGTCATTTAGCCGTTTATAGAATAATTCTCATTTTATGAAATAGTCTGAATCTTCTTTTCCTTTAATTTTTAGGGTTAACCCTCTGCACATTCTAGAATATTTTTTTTTTATTGTTATGTCATCTGCAGGGGTTTTGTGGGTTTTCCCAACATTGTGCATGTGCAATCCTATTTATTATTTTTTACTTACAAGCGTGAAAAGGCCAGCCAATTTATGACTCCCAAACAGTGTTTACAGCATTAAGTCATTGTCAATGATGAATGGATGGGACAGCAACTTAAAGAACCTGGTTAATCACTCAACCTCCCACCCCAAAGAACCTGGCAGAAGTCCTGTTTAAAGGGCCCTTCTGTCTCTCCCCCACCTTCCCAGGAAAAAAATACTCATCAACACTCAATAGGTGATTCAGTCCGAAGTATTACCTAGAGAACTGTAAAGCAGGAAAAGTTACCATCGGCCGAGGAATATGGTGGAATTGCTCAGTTTATATTCACACCCTTTCCCATGAAAAACGTGACACTTTTAGTCATAGGTCACTTCACTTGAAAATGGCACCCTTTGCATCGGATACTGATTACTAATATAAAGAGAGGGGAAGAAATCCCCCACCCGTTCCCGCCCACCCACCCGCCCACCCAGCGACAAACAAGTAATCAAATAAGCCATGTATTGGGTTCCATCTTACTCTGGGTTCCCCAGGCTCCTTGGCAAAATGCCCTTATGAAACAGTGTCTAGTTGGGTATGTCTAGTTTAATGAAAAGAAGGACTAGGAGGTAACGGGATAGCAGTGTTCCAATATTTGAGGAGCTGCCACAAAGAAGAGGGAGTCACGCAGAGGTGGGTTTCAGCCGGTTCTGACCAGTTCTGGAGAACCGGTAGCGGAAATTTTGAGTAGTTCGGAGAATCGGTAGTAAAAATTCTATCTGGCCCCGCCCCCATCTCTTCTCTGCCTCCCAAGTCCCAGCTGATCGGGAGGAAATGGGGATTTTGCAGTAACCTTCCCCTGGAGTGGGAAGGGAATGGAGATTTTACAGTATCCTTCCCCTGGAGTGGGGTGGGAATGGAGATTTTACAGTATCCTTCCTCTGCCATGCCCACCAAGCCACGCCCACCAAGCAATGCCACACCCACCAAGCCACATCCACAGAACCGGTAGTAAAAAATTTTGAAACCCACCACTGGAGTCAAGCTATTCGCCAAAGCACCTGAAGGCCAGACAAGGAACGGTGGATGGATACTAATCAAAGAGAGATTCAACCTAGAACTAAGGAGAAATTAATTATTCTTACATACTTAATTTTTTTTTAAATTTGATTTATATGCCGCCCTTCTCCGGAGACTCAGGGCGGCTTACAATGCGTTAAGCAATAGCCTTCATACTTTTATATATATATATATACAAAGTCAGCTTATTGCCCGCACAAACTGGCTCCTCAATTTACCTACCTTAGAAAGGATGGAAGGCTGAGTCAACCTTGAGCCTGGGGAGATTCGAACTGGTGTAATTGCAGACAGCTGGATGTTAATAACAGGCTTTAATCTGCTTTTTTAGCCTGTTGAGCTATCCAGGCTGTGTATTATTTATATTATTTATATTATTTATTTATTTATTTATTGGTTCGATTTATATGCCGCCCTACTCTGGAGACTCAGGGTGGCTTACAATGCGTTAAGCAATAGCCTTCATACTTTTATATATATATATACAAAGTCAGCTTATTGCCCCCATAAACTGGGTCCTCAATTTACCTACCTTAGAAAGGATGGAAGGCTGAGTCAACCTTGAGCCTGGTGTGATTCGAACTTGCAGTAATTGCAGACAGCTAGAGTTAATCACAATGCTTTTAGTCTGCTGAGCTATCCAGGCTCAAGGGAACAGATTGCCTTCAGAGGTTCTGGGGGAGGTTTTTAAGAAGAGATTGGACAACCAATTGTCTCAAATGGTACAGGGTTGCCTGAGAAAGGGTTGGACTAGAAGACCTCCAAGGTCCCTTCCAACTCTGTTACTCCATCAAAGTGGGGGCCATTTAATCTCTACAGGGGTGATGTTCCAAAGGATGGGAGCCACCATGGAGAAGGCTCTTTTTCTGGGTCCCACCAGATGTACCTGCATAGGGGAAAGGATCTTCAACAATCCCCCAGTCTGGTGATAGAATTTTCATACTAATATACTAGCATTTTAGTAGAGTGGTGCAGTGGACTAGAGATGGAGCTCTCACCTCACAATCAGGAGGCTGTGAGTTCAATCCTAGGTAGAGAGAGATATTTCTCTCCCTGGGCACGATGAGAATGTATCTTTTGAATGTAACTCCGCATTGGCAACAGGAAAGGCATCCAGCCACTAAACACTCAGCTCCATTCAGTTGCCCAGACTCCACTCCTGCATTGAATTATGGGGTCATTAAAAGGATATGATGATGCCTAGTGAGATTGGCCAAAATGGCCCCAAACCTCTCCCCTGAGTGCTGGAGATGCAGACATAAATCTGGAACATTTTGTTAGGAAAAGTTTTAGGTTTGGGTTGTAGAGGTCAATAAGATCTTGGAATGTCTCAGCAGCTACAATTAAGCATTTTTCTTTTATCAAGAAAAACTTTGTTTATTTAAAATCAATAGACTATTTACATTTTTAAATTACAGAACATTGTCTCTCTTATTTACTTCATAGGTAAATGTGCCTAGATCATATTTTCTTTTTATCTAGTCAATTTGACAGAGACAAAATGTCTGTTGTTGAGCAGCTGTAAGTCTGTCAGAAAGACTTACAGTATGTCTTTCTCCAGTTCTCTTCTCCAGTTCTCTTCTCCTGTGATGGTGTGTGTGTGTAAAGGGGTTATATTTATAGAGTTCCCCCTTCAGTCCTTTAATCAAAATGGAGGGAAAGTATAAACACAAAAACAATCCTTCCAACATGGACAATGCAGTTCAGTGGCACCATTTCAGATTATTATCTGACACATTTTACCATATGTGTTGGGCATGTCCCAATGCCAGGAAATATTGGCTCAAAATTAAGGAATGGCTGGAAGAAATTATGGAACATAAAACAAAATTGAAACCAGATTTATGTGTATTAGGCATATTAGATTCAAAAAATGGGGAAAAGCTATGAATACATAATATTACACATGCTAACCTCAGCTTTTGCACAGAACTGGAAACAAAGAAATACCTCCCTCAGAGAAAACGGTAATTAGAAAGATACTGGAATGCACTGAAATGGATAGGATCACCATGGGGTTAAATGAATTAGAAGAATCGGATTATTATAAAAATTGGAGTAGATTGTACAAGTGGATAGAGAATAGAAGCCAAAACAAGAAATTTAAAAAAAATTAAAATCATTGACTATAATATAAAGATAAATGTATATATGTATAATCAGAATGTATTATATCATTATAACATAATTATTATATTATTACCAGAAGTGTTAAAAATCTATGAGAAGGCAAATATTGAATTACAAAAGCAGAATATACACGCTGATACGACAAGCTGCAAAACTGTATTATACTGTTGTGTTTGTTTCTTTTTATTTGTTTGCATTTGTTATGCATGGTTTTTAAAGTTGGAAATGTTTAATAAAAACTATTTTTTTAACCAAAGATGATACTAGTATTTTAGTATTTTAGCACATCATTGTAAAAGGTCATCATATTATGCTTTCATAGGCTAAAGATCTGGCTTTCCAAGAATATAAAACAGGAAGCTTCGCTTAACATGGTATACTGTACAATTTAAACTGCTCAATGGCCAGATGTTGATGAGAAAAAAAAATCTAATTTGCTTTCTGCTCAGTAGGTATTTTAAAAATGGTTATAACCTCCAGGGTTCCTGTCATATAGTACCCAAATGTGACCCCCAACCATGGGTGAAATGCTCCCGGTTCAGGCCGGATCACACGATCCGGTAGCGATGATCCGGTAGTGGGTGGTCTGGAGAACCGGTAGCAAAAATTCCTGCCCCCTCCCCCCCACATTCCCAGCTGAGCCGCACGATCATCAGAGGCCTTTTTTTTTTTAAAGGATTTTTTCTAAAACCTCTTCGGCCGAAGATTGTAGAAAAGCTTACAGAAAAAAATGCTTTTAAAAGCCTCTGATGATCAGGCAACTCAGCTGGGATCGTCAGAGCCTTTTAAAAGCATTTTTTTTCTACAACCTATTGGCCGAAGAGGTTGTAAAAAAATGCTTTTAAAAGGCTCTGATGATCTCAGCTGAGTTGCCTGATGATCAGAGGCTTTTAAAAGCATTTTTTCTGCAACTTCTTCAGCCGAAGAGGCTGTAGAAAAAATGCTTTTAAAAGTTTTTTTTAAAAAATGTTGGCCATGCCACCCAGTCACATTACCCACCCACCCCAGCCACGCCTACAGAATCGGTAGTAACATATTTTCAATTTCACCACCACCCCCAACATTAACTCATCAATCTGTTGGTCAGCTTTCTTGAACAAATCCAGCCACTGACTCTTCCCTTACTGGCACATCTGGACAGCTAAATTAAGCACATCTAAATGGAAATCGTAAAAATAAATACATAAATAAAGCCTCACCGGATTCTGCATATTTTGGCCTGGAAAAAAGCAAAATATGTGTGCTACTGTCAAGCACAAAGTATCTAAAAAATGCAACTTCCAGTTAGGATTCATGGTGAATTAGATAGACATCCCCCGCGGGAATAGGGATGTTAGTCTGGTGAGAATCATGACTAGAAATTTCTAACCTGCAAATTTCTCTGGATAAAGAAGAGCGTGTGAGATCACCCACGTGCATTCCAGACAGCTGTTTTCCATGAATGAACTGTAGGATCCGGGATTTCTGCACCGAGCTCTAAAATTGAGCAGCTGGAAATCAGGGGATTTCCAAACACTGCACAATCACAAGGTAGACTTTACACAAATGGAGTTGTGCCGGGGCTCATTTCCTAATCTTTTTTGAAAATTCCTTCTTCATTGCTTTCAACTCTTAAAAACCTTAAGACGATCACAGCAAAAAGGTGATGAAAACAATGATCTGCAAAAGCTACAAATGGTCTGTTCTGACATAGGCGTCCCCGAAAAGCACAAAGCAGACTCCTGGTCCCGACAAAACCGCTTTTATTGAACAAATAGTGAATTCCTCTCATTCACCTTCAGCAAAGTCTTTCACAGGAGAATTTACAGTCACAGACCTTAATTGGCTTGGAGAGCTGCCAGGCCGATATCTTCAAAACGTGGCAAAGAGTCTCGGAGAGTCACAAACCAATTAGGCAAACTAATTGTCTCCGGCAAACTCCACTCGCCTTTCGCTCCTTTTTTATTCCCTCCATTCATCGTCCACCAGTGGTCTTACTCCTGAGTCGACCCTTGTTCCTTAGCTGTTCCCTTCGTCTGGCAACTCTGTGCATGCCCTGGGAACAGGCTCCAGCTGTTCTTCTGCCCCACTGATGTCTGACTCCAAAGGCAGCTGATAACTGGCAGATGGCCCTGGCTATCTCTCTGCCTCTGATGCAGAGCCCTCATCAGAGCCTTCCCCAGGTTCCAGGACTGGCCCATGTTTCTCCCCAACCTCCTCACTGTCCGAATCTGCAGCCAGCTCTGCTGGCCACTGGTGGTCCACAACATAGTCTAAGGCAGGAGTGTCAAAGTAGATTTTTTCAAGGGCCGGATCAGCATTGTAGTTCTCCTCCACAGGCCAGGGCAGGTGAGGGGGAAACAGAGGGGCTGCCTCCTACCAGCCAAAATAGGGTGAGAGGGTCTCCATGCAGCCCCCCGTGCCTTGATTTCACCCTTCATGGCCTCCTGCAGCACTCTGCTGGCTGAAAATGGCCTGTTTTTGGCCCATTTGGGGGTCACTTTTTGGACCATTTTTGGCCCCATTATCAGGCTGTTTTTGGCTGGCAGAGTGCTGCAGGAGGGTGAAAATGAGGCACAGTGGGGGCTTCACACAACCTGTTTTAGCTGCCAGAGACACTCAGGCAGGTCCTTTGATATTTCCAGACTGGCCCCGTGGGCCAGATCCAGCCCGCAGGCCTTGAGTTTGACACCCCTGAATTTTATTCTAAGGATTAAATTATCATTAAAAAAAACCCCAAAGTATCCAAAATACTCAATTTTTTTTTCTTTTTTAAATGATTCAGAACAAGGTGATTCAGTTGATGAGAACAGAGGCCTCCGGTCAACATTGGCATATTGTTTTCTTTTGGGATCGGTCAAGAGTAAAATTATGACTGGGTTCTCACATCACATTAAACCACTGCTTGCTGATTCGTGGCTTAGTGTATCGTACAGTATGACTTCCGACCTGTGATTTAGGTTCAAATGTCCTGTTCCGGAAATCCAGACTATTGAGGTTAGTCAGATGTCAGTGTCATGCCTACAAAAGCAGGAATTCCTGGTTAAGCAGAAATTTTGGTGAGAGGGGAATCAGTGGTGAGTTGCTACCAGTTCGCCCAATCCAGTAGCGGATCTGGGGAACTGGATCGGGTAATCCGGTAGCGGCGGCAGTGGGAAGCTCCGCCCACCTGCCTGGATATCTCTGAGCATGCGCAGAAGCTTCCACGCATGCGCAGAAGTGACACACACACACACACACACACACACACACACACACAGGTGCCCATGAGTGAACCAATAGCAAACTAAATTGAAACCCACACTGGGGGAACTGGACTGAAAGCAAGCACAACTACATGACACAATCTGGCCGCTCTGTGGGACTTAGATGCAGTGAAATACCGGTAGATATAGACCGATTGCTTCTTTAATCTAGTGAAAAGAAGGACTAGGGGTGACATAATAGGATTGTGTTTCGATATCTCGGGGACTGCCCCAAAGAAGAGGGAGTCAAGCTATTCTCTAGGACAAGAAGCAATGGGTGGAAACTAATCAAGGAGAGACGCAACTTAGAACTAAGGAGGAATTTCCTGACAGTGAGAACAATGAATCAGGGGAACAACTGGCCTCCAGAAGTTGTGAATGCTCCAAAACTGGAAGCTTTTAAGGAGATGTTGGATAACCATTTGTCTGAAGTGGTGTAGGGTTTCCTGCCTGAGCAGGGGGTTGGACTAGAAGACCTCCAAGGTCCCCTTCCAACTCTCTGATTCTGTTCTGTTATTCTGTTATGTGTTTACATGATCTCTACTGATGCCAGTGGCAACAAGAGTCAGGCCAACTTCAGTGCTGTATACTCAGAAGGAAGTTACATGAAGTTCACCGAGATTTAATTCGGGTGACTTTAGCAACATCTGTTTTATTGAACCAAATGCTGCAGGGATTTTTCGCCCCCTCTCTTTGCTACAATTCCTAGAACTTCCTGCAGAAGAGTGGGAGGTAAGGGATATATTTGTGTTTGAGCAAGTCACTCAAAGTCAGTCAGCTGCATCATCCCACGCCCTGTCACTGTGAAACCAACTCTGGATGCCAACAGCATCTTTGTCAGGTATTTTCCCCACATTCAGCAAAATTCCTTGCGGGTGCCTTTGCAAAACTAATCGCCTTTCCTCCTGTTTTCCCCCCGTTTTCCCCCTGCACTGCCCATAGGGTCTAGGTTCATGCCCCAGGGCATGGAATTTGGGCCAGGAAAACACCAGGGAGCCTCTCCAATTCACAGGGACTATGAAGAACAGTTGCAGGAATTGGGTATGTCTAAAGCTATGGCAAATTTAAACAGCATACTAAAAAGCAGAGACATCACCCTGCCAACAAAAGAGCGTATAGACAAGGCCATGGTTTTCCCAGTTGCAATGGATGGCTGGGAAAGTTGGACCATAAGAAAGGCTGTGCGCCAAAGAATTGAGACTTTTGAACTCTGGTGCTGGAGAAGACTCCTGCGAGTCCCTTGGACTGCAAGGTGATCAAACCGATCAGTCCTAGAGGAGATCAACCCTGACTGCTTTTTAGAAGGCCAGAGCCTGTAGATGAAACTCAAATACTTGGGCCACCTAATGAGAAGGAAGGAAGGACTCCCTGGAGAAGAGCCTAATGCTGGGAACGATTGAGGACAAAAAAAGAAGGGGATGGCAGAGAACAAGCTGGCTGGCTGGAGTCACTGAAGCGTTGGCATGAGCTTAAATGGACTCCAGAGGATGGTAGGAAGGCTGGGAGGAACGTTGTCCATGGGGTCACAATGGGTCGGACACAACTTTGCAACTAACAACAACAAAAAGTCTAGTGAAAGGAAAAGATAGGGGGTGATATGATAACAGCCTTCCAGTATTTGTGGGGCTCCTACAAAGACGAAGGGGTCGAACCTATTCCCCCAAAGCAGCAGAAGGCAAGACAAGGAACAAATGGAAACTAAAGAAAAAACTAACCTAGAACTAAGGAGAATTTTCCTGAGGGTTAGAACAATTAACCAGTAGAAAGGCTTGCCTCCAGAAGTTTTGTGGGTGTTCCAACATTGGAGGCTTTTAAAAGACTGGACAGCCATTTGTCTGAAATGCTATACGGTCTGTGTAGGCGACTGTGAATAAACCCCAAGATGCCAGTTAGCAGGCCAACACGATCTAATGCTTATGCTGTTTACGCCGAACTAGAAGTACCCTGGCTGAGATCGTTATAAAAATGAACAGTTGCAGGAACTGGGCCTGGCTAGTCGAGTGAAGAGAAGGACCAGGGGAGACAGGATAGCAGTCTTCCAATATTTGAGGGGCTGCCACAGAGAGGAGGAAGGGGTCAAGCTGTTTTCCAAAGCACCCAAAGGCCAGACAAGGAACCATGGATGGAAACCGAACAAGGAGAGATTCAGCTTAGACATAAGGAGAGATTTCCTGACATCGAGAACAACCAAACCATTGAACGGAAGTTGCCACCAGAAGCTGTGGGAGCTTCATCCCTGGAGGCTTTCAAGAAGAGACTGGACTGCCATGTCAGGAATGGTGTAGTAGGGTCTACTGCTTGGGTGGGGGTTGGACTAGATGACCTCCAAGATCCCTTCCAGCTCTATTCTGATTGATTGATTCAACCTGGATATAAGGAGAAATTTCCCGACAGCGAGAACAACCAGCTCATGGAACAGAAGTTGCCGAAGCTTCATCCCTGGAAGCTTTCAATTAGAGATCTGCCAGAAACGTTGTAGGGTCTCCTGCTTGGGAGGGGGGGCGTCGGGGGGCTGGGACAGACGACCTCCAAGGTCCCTTTCCAACTCCTTTCATTTGTGCAATCCGGCGTCTTTACCCACTGGGCGTTTTAACCCAGCGAGCCACCGCGTCCCTCGTGTTAAACCCGGCGCAATTGCCCAATTGCACTTCTCCAAAAAAAAAGGGGAGGCTACTTCTTGCCACCGCTTTCTGGTCTGGTGTTTTGGTTTGGTTTTTTTGGTGGTTTTTTTGTTTTATTTTATTTTTTGGTCCCATTTCTCACCACTTCAGATCTCTGTCTCTCCTCTCTCCGGTCTTTCCCCGTCCTTCGGCGGCGGGGACTTTCCTTTCGGTTCTTCCTGGGCCAGTTTCACCCCACAGCAAGCAAAAGGCACGCGAAAATTCCTTTTTTTTTTTTTTTAACACTCCCCACTTCTCTCCAGCGGCTGCGTTCTTTCCAAAGCCTCCCCCCACGCCACCCCCAGTCTCTCTCCAAAGAGAGTAGGTGCGGCAACATAAAACCGGCCGGCGAGAATACTACCAGGCGTGGTTCCACCCCCTCAATCCGAGGATCCGGGAGGATGGGCCAGACTGCTTCCTTGCCCGATGTCACTCTATTTATAGCAGGGGTTTCCAAGCCCGTGAGCCACAGCTCTGTGAGGTTTGGGGCATCTCCCTTCGGCGCATGGAAGCCACCATCATGCCATTCGGGGAGCTGAGAAGCGCGTCGGGAAGAGGCGGCGGCGTCGGCGGCTGTAGCAGGTGCGGCCGCCGCTGCAAGAGACGCGAGGTCAAAGCGCTGCGCTGCCTGTGCGGGCTGAGTTTCCTGGGGATGTTCCTTTTGGCTCTGCCGGTGCTGTACTTGATACGAGCCAAGGCTGTCGAAAAACCCGAGGAGGTAAGGAGCGGTTTGGCTTGGCTTGGCTTGGCTTGGCTTGGCGCCTCGCTTCTTCCAGATGTGCTTGGAAAGAGCCTCCTGGCGAGGATGGACGTGCGGACGTGCGCGCCTTGCCTTGGAGGCATGGCGCAGCTATCGATTATTATTATTATTATTATTATTATTATTATTATTATTATTATTATTATTATTATCATCATCATCATCATTTAATCTGTAGAAAGATTCACAGCCTTTGAGGCTGGTTAATAGCTCAGCAGCTCGAGTCCTAACCAAGGACTTAGGAACTGTTAAGGTATCATCGGAGGATGTAAGCTGTTCCGAGTAAGGTGGTTTTTTATAGAGTCAAAATATTCAATTTCTAAATAGCGGGGTAGCCCTTTCTTCTTCTTCTTCTTCTTCTTCTTCTTCTTCTTCTTCTTCTTCTTCTTCTTCTTCTTCTTCTTCTTCTTCTTCTTCTTCTTCTTCTTCTTCTTCTTCTTCTTCTTCTTCTCCTCCTCCTCCTCCTCCTCCTCCTCCTCCTCCTCCTCCTCTTCTTCTTCTTCTTCTATTCTATTCTATTCTATTCTATTCTATTCTATTCCATTCCATTCCATTCCATTCCATTCCATTCCATTCCATTCTCTCTTCTCTTCTCTTCTCTTCTCTTCTCTTCTCTTCTCTTCTCTTCTCTTCTCTTCTCTTCTCTTCCCTTCCCTTCCCTTCCCTTCCCTTCCCTTCCCTTCCCCTATTCTGTTCTGTTCTGTTCTGTTCTGTTCTGTTCTGTTCTGTTCCGTTCCGTTCCATTCCGTTCTATTCTATTCTTAATCCTTGTAGTAAGGGAGGAATGTAGAATGTACAATCCGAAGTTGTGCCAAAAAGTGATTTTCTTTCAAAAGGCAACTAGACTCTCCCCCCCCCCCCCCCGCCCTATAACCCTGTTGAAGATGTGTCGCTTCTCATCCCGAGAAGCTACTTCAATTCTTTAGAACAGAACTGGAAAGGAGCCGAAGAAGTTTCTTCTCTGAAGGAGAAGCGAAAACGTCTTCAAGGAAAAAGAACAAAGTCCAGTTGCCTTTGGAAAAGGGGGAGAGAGAGAAAAGTACCTTTGGGATAACCATTAACAGATCTTTAACAGATTAACAGAGTTGGAAGGGACCTTGGAGGTCATCTAGTCCAACCCACCCACCCACCCCACTCTGCCCAAACAGGAGACCTGATACCATTTCTGACAGGTGGTAGTCCAATCTCTTCTTGAAAGCTCCCACAGCTTCTGTTCCATGGGTTGATTGCTCTCAATTTCAGAAAACGTATCCTTATTTCAGGATGGATCTTTCCTTGTTCAGTTTTCATCCATTGTTCCTTGTCTGGCCTTCGGGTCCCTTGGAAAATAGCTTGACCCCCTTCCTCCTCTCTGTGGCAGCCCCTCAAATATTGGAAGACTGCTATCATCTCTCCCCTGGTCCTGATCTTCACTAGACTAGCCATGCCCAGTTCCTACAACCCATCATTGTATGTTTTAGCCTCCAGCCCCTCCCCCCCATCATCTTGGTTGCTGGATGATCTTGACATAAAATCATAGGCTTCGAATGGGCCTCAGAGGTCTTCTAGACCAATCCCCTCTGCCAATGGCAAGAGATCCTATACCGTTCTAGACAGATGTTTCCCATCTCTTCAGAGAAACATGGAAGGGAAGACCCTGTTGGTCATGTTTTGGGTTGGGGAATAGGAAGGACCCTTGAGGAAAACTCTGAAGTTCAACCCAATGGTTACTCATTTCTGCCACGCCCAAGAACTCCATCAGACTGGCTGGTTGGTGGGACAAAAAAAAAAAAGGAAGGACAAAATGAGGAAAAGGAAGGGATTGCTTGACCGTTCCTTGGAAGATGGGAAAAGCCATTGAGCTAAGTTCTCCTACAGGGATCTACAAAAGGAAGAAGGAAAATGAAGGGTCTTGCATCCAAATGTTGGTCAGAAGCCATATTCCCCTTCTCTTGCTTTTCTCCTGCTAGTTTTCTTCATTTCCCAAACTCGGGCTTCAACTGGATTGGAGCCCATCCATTTGAGTAACAGCAAGATCAACAAGTTCTTAAGCTGTTGCGATGCAATCAGAGTGCACACTGGCTGCCACAATCAAAATAATCCATCAGATTTGATGGATTACTATGGTTGATAGTAACTGATAGTCGATAAATCATTGATAGACAACCACTTGTCCAGGATAATTTGAAGTCTCCTGCCTTGGGCAGGGTTTGGACTAGAAGACCTCTGAGGTCCCTTCCAGCCCTATAAATCTAAGAATATCCTTAGATCCCTTTGATGGATTATTATTGTGGTTCACTGCAAGGTCAGCCAGATGTCGAGACTGGATTTGGCATTTTATCCCTCTACTGAATCCTTCCCAGTTATTAATATGGTTCCAAAATAAAAAAATGTCTGTAAATTAAACCAAGTTAGCAGATTAGGGGACTGGAGGCTAAAACATACAATGAATGGTTTCAGGAACTGGGCATGGCTAGCCTAGTGAAGAGAAGGACCAGGGGAGACAGGATAGCATGTTCCAACATTTGAGGGGCTGCCACAGAGAGGAGGGGGCCAAGTTATTTTCCAAGGCACCCAAAGGCCAAACAAGAAATAATGGATGGAAACTGAACAAGGAGAGATTCAACCTAGAGCAATCAACCCATGGAACAGAAGTTGTGGGAGCTTCATCACTGGAAGCTTTCAAGAAGAGACTGGACCGCCATCTGTCAGAAATGGTGTAGGGTCTGCTTGGGAGGGGGGTGAGGGGGTGGATTAGATGACCTACAAGGTCCCTTCCAACTCTGTTAATCTGTACTTAGAAGTGTCTTAAAGCATCTCAAATGAACAATTTGGAAAGCAATTGGAACTCGGAGCTCCTTGATTCCAAGCACAATCTTCTGTATGGTGTTGTGATGCATTGCTGGAATTGTAGCAGTGGAGTAGAATTTTGGCCCTGAACCAAACTGGCATATTGCCAGAGCACCAGCTGTGGCTCTGAACTTCTGAGTTTCCAAAATATTCCAGGTTTGTTTGTTTTGTTTTTTCCCCAAGAGAGGTTCAGAGATGTCTTTCTTGCTGCCATGAAACTTTGAAGGATCTCCCTTTGATGATCTCATTTCCGCCCTCACTGGATTGGATATGTAGTTTTCCACACTGCAAAAAAAAAAAAAAAAAAAGGCGGAAGCCGGTTGCAAGAAGTTATTTATGCTTCAGTCTGCCAAATGCTGAACAGGGAAATTACGAAATGCTGTTGTGTTTAAGGTCACCAAAATTTGCATCACGTAGAGTTGGACAGCTGCTGTTTTGCTGTGTGACGTATCCTCTACTCTGCCCCTTCTTTTTTACTTGCACATGTTCGTACGTTCGCTTGCTAATCGTTCCATCCCTCGCCCCAAAGGAAATTAAATTTTACGCTATTCGGCAGGAGAATAGCTGGAGAGAAGTGGAAGCCGTCAGTGAGCTAGCCATGCCTGTTTTGAAAAGTAAATGCCGCTAGCCTGCAGGTCCTTGAGGCTCTCTCAAAGCTTGGTGGCTTTCTTGCAGATGTTTCATTACTCAACTGTGTAGCCTCATCAGGGATTTGTGGAGGAGGAGGAGGAGTGGGAGTCGGAGAGGGAGAGGGAGTTGGAAAGGGAGAGAGAAGAGATGGAAAAGGAGAAGGAGGAGAGGGGGTGGGAGGGGAGCGGGAGGAGGAGGGGGAGAGGGAGGAGGAGAAAGAGTGTGAGGAGGAGATGGAGGAGGAGGAGGAGTGGGGAGTGGGAGGTGGAGAGAGAGTTGGAAAAGGAGATGGAGAAGGAGATGGAGATGCAGAAGGAGAAAGAGTGGGAGTGGGAGGAGGAGATGGAGGAGGAGTGGGAGTGGGAGAGGAAGTTGTAAAAAGAGAGGGAGAAGGAGAAGAAGAGGGAGTTGGAGAAGGAGAGGGAGTTGGAAAGGAGAGAGAGTTGAAGAGGGAGAAGGAGGAGGAGTGGGAGTGGGAGAGGGAGTTGGAAAAGGAGAGGGAGAAGGAGAAGGAGAAGGAGAAGGAGAAGGAGAAGGAGAAGAAGGAGAAAGACTGTGAGGCTCTCTGAATCCGGTTGCTTTCTTGTAGATGTTTCATTACCAAACTAGGTAACATCAGTCTCAGCCTCAGATAGCTCAACAGGGTAAGTAGCCTGTTATTAACATTCAGCTGTCTGCAATTATTGCAAGGTTCGAGGCTCAAGGTTGACTCAGCCTTCCATCCTTTCTAAGGTAGGTCAATTGAGGACCCAGTTTGTGGGGGCAATAAGCTGACTTTGTATAAAAAAAATATACAAAAGTATGAAGGCTATTGCTTAACGCATTGTAAGCCGCCCTGAGTCTCCGGAGAAGGGCGGCATATAAATCTAATTTTAAAAAAAAGACATCATCCGTGCAGCTGATAGACTTGGGCTACAGCCTCCGACATTACCAAGATGCTGATTCCAATAGTTGGACCTACCAAGTGTGGGGATGAATCTTTCAGTCCTCTCTATATTTTGGGCTGTTCGCCTGACAGCTGAAAGGCGCATCGATGTTTTGCCTCTACATCTGCTGTGGCATTCGGCCAGTTCAGAATGTTGATCGTAAGAGCCATGCTGCTGTTGTTATGAATGTTGGACGTCTGCCAAGGGTTGTAACCTTCTGTTTCCGAAATGATGTGTAATGCAGGGTAATTTCTGCTCTGTTGCATCATCTGCAGTTCAACTTCTGCACCGTTGAGCTAACATGCTGTACTCTACGAGGCCTTCACAGCTGTTCTCCATCTAAAGCAGGGGTGTCAAACTCGATTTCATTGAGGGCCACATCAGGGTTGTGTTTGATCTTGGAAGGATGGTGGGGGGCATGGCTAGGGGGGTGAGGTGGCCATAATGGGCATGGGCAGCTCGATGCCACTCGTGTCAGGGGCACCTGTGGGAGGGAGGGACTCCTCTGAGATTATTGCTGAGAGCTCTTGCTCTTGCTCTTGCTCTTGCTCTTGCTCTTGCTCTTGCTCTTGCTATTCCTATTCCTATTCCTATTCCTATTCCTATTCCTATTCCTATTCCTATTCCTATTCCTTCCTTCCTTCCTTCCCTCCCTTTTCCTCCTGTCTTCTTCCTTCCCCTCTTTCCTTCTTTTTCCTCCCTTGCTCTCTTCCCATCTTCCCATCTTCCCATCTTTCCTTTTTTTTCTCTGTTTTTCCTCTTTCTCCTTTCCTGTCCCTTCTTGGGTGCTCAAATGCAAAAGGGGAAACATTGCTCCTTTCGTTTTCTTTTTAGTTTGTTTTGATAGCCCTCTGCCAGCAAACATGGAGCTCGGGGATGCGGGGCTGCACGCAGTCATTGGCAGAGGGCTGCAGGAGGCTGTCACGGCCGAAAACTGGCCCCCAAACTCTATTTTCTTTTTTTCCCCTTTTATTTAATTTGTCAAACATATACGAGAAAACTGGTATAAGTATAAACATGGACATGAACACAGGAAATGAGTACAAATAAATGGGGACAGTAGGACAGGGACGGTAGGCACGCTGGTGCACTTATGCACATAACCTCTTTACAGACCTCTTAGGAATGGGGTGAGTTCCATGGTAGACAGTTATGGGACTTTGAGGATGTAACAACTGAGTCAGGTAGTGCATTCCAGGCATTGACCATTCTGTTGCTGAAGTCGTACTTTCTGCCGTTGAGTTTGGAGCGGTTTACCTTGAGTTTCTATATATTGTTTGCCCGTGTATTATTGAGGTTGAAACTAAAGAAGTCATTGACAGGTAGGACATTGTAGCAGACAATTTTGTGTACTACGCTTAGGTCAGACCGAAGGCAGTGTAGTTCTAGGTTGCCCAAGCCCAAAATTTCAAGCCTTGTGGCATAAGGGATTCTATTGTGAGCAGAGGAGTGGAGGACTCTTCTCGTGAAATACATCTGGACTTGCTCAATTGTATTAATCTCTGATATACAGTGTGGATTCACTGCATTCAGTATTCATTGTATTCAGTATTCACTGTTTTCAGTAGATACATTGTATTCAGTATCAGTATTCAGTTTCACTGTATTCAGTGGATTCACTGCATTAAGTATCAGTATTCACTGTATTCAGTGGATTCATCCTATTCAGTAACAGTATTCACTATATTCAGTGGATTCACTGTTTTCAGTATTAGTATTCAGTATTCACTGTATTCAGTGGATTCGCTGTATTCAGTATTCACTGTATTCAATGGATTCACTGTATTCAGTATCAGTATTCAGTATTCACTGTATTCAGTATTCACTGTATTCAGTGGATTCGCTGTATTCAGTATTCAGTATTCACTGTATTCAGTATTCATTATTCACTGTATTCAGTGGATTCACTGTATTCAGTATCAGTATTCAGTATTCACTGTATTACATGGATTCACTGTATTCAGTGTTCTGTATTCACTGTATTCCGTGGATTCACTGTATTCAGTATCTGTATTCAGTATTCACTGTATTCTGTGGATTCATTGTATTCAGTATTCAGTATTCACTGTATTCCGTGGATTCACTGTATTCAGTATCAGTATTCAGTATACACTGTATTCCGTGGATTCACTGTATTCAGTATCAGTATTCATTGTATTCAGTGGATTCGCTGTGTTCAGTATCAGTATTCACTGTATTCATTGTATTCAATATCAGGATTCACTGTATTCAGTGTGTGAATTTTCGCTGGCAGAGGCACTGCAGGCCGGTCCTTTGCTGTTTCCAGATCTGTCCCATGGGCCAGATATAAGCACCTTTGAGTTTGACACCCCTGATCTAAAAGGCTCTGACCTTCCAAAAATCACTGGTTCTCCAACATCACTGGGAAAAATAACACCCTCAAGAAGCAGAGATTATAGAGATGGTAGTCTAGGAACCAACACAGAGATTCCTGCTATGAATTAATTGTCACTCATGAAACAACTTGGTCATAAAAGAGAGGAATAAAGATCAGAGAAAGACAGAACGAAACGAGAAGCAAAATTTAATGCAGGGGACTTTGGTTGAATTGTACTTATTTCAGGCAAATTCTCTCCGAGTTGGCTTTGAGTTGGATGGCCACAATCTGCAAAGTGATGTTTTTGCTTTCCACGATGGTTCGGTTATTATTTGTGTAGCATGCAAGGGGGAAAAAAATACTTCCTTCAAATAAGTGGAGGGATTTAATTACGATATCAATAGAAGAGAATAACTGTAGCTCAGGGTTGAGCTGTGGGGTCCTTGTCGCTCTCTGAGTTTGGTAGTTTTCTTGCAGATGTTTCATGACCCAACTAGGGAACATCATCAGTGCTAGAGAGGAATGGGTTTGCTCCAGGGGTGAAATCTACTTACGTTCCTTACCGGTTCGGAAGTGCATGCGCCATGCACAAGCAAAACGAGCACATGCACACATATCAATGCATACACAGACCCTCTGCACATGCGCAAAACCTTTTGCACATGCACAGAGGGTAAAAAACACATTACTTCTTGGTTAAAACCAGCAAGTAATGACTCTCGGGCAAGTGGTCGGAGCCTCGCGCCGCCATCGCTACCGGTTCTCCAAACCACCTGCCACAATCGCTCCCGGATCGCCCTATCCGGTCTGAACCGGGAGCATTTCGCCCCTGATTTGCTCTCTATTTAAATACAGTTCTTTCTAGCACCGATGATGATGATATAGTAGCTGAGTAATAAAATGTCAGAAGAAAACAAGCAAGCTCAGAGAGTCCCAAGAAACCCACATTTAACCTTTGAGGATGCAGAGAGAAGCCAACATGAGTCATCTATTGGCTGGGTTATTATAACCCGCTAACATCCCTACCTCTTCCTGAAGTGTTTCTAACGTTGAGAAGCTTGTTGAAGAATTTACTTAAATCCGGGAGGTGGGTTTGAAATTCCTGGAAAGCACTTTCTAGGAACGTGTGCAAGAGAAAAAAAATATCCTAAATATTTAACCTTAACATTCTCCTTGCAAACTTCCCATAAAGGGCTGCGCCTCCTGAGCTTAAAACCATCAAACCACGAGGAACTGGCAAATAAAATCACAATGGGGACAGGAAGGAAGGGAACCTAATCATAAAACAAACCTGATCGTCCATTCGTAGACGGCCAATGAAATGCTTCCAAAGGAACAGGGCGGTGTTTATTTTTGCTATCTGGATTTTATCAGTTCCTGTGGACTGCCGGGAACAAAAGTTATCATCATTTTAAGAACCATATAATTAGAGCTGCCTTAATCGATATTTGGCTGGAAATAAAAAAAAATGTTATAAGAAAGTTCCCAGGTGGTTTTCCACTGTGGAGGAGGTTATGCACCCAAACACCATATCCTTTCAAAAAATTATACAATACCAAGACATATTAGACTCAGACGGGATATTAAAAACGCGCCAGGAACTCAGAGATGGGGAAATAGAATTAGATTGGTGGCCCTACCTTCAAATACAAAATAGATACAGAAAAGATAGGGATGAAGGAGGAGTTGAGTTAAACCCAAATAGATTAGACAAAATTATGGAAACGAAAGAAGGGAAGACGATATCTAAAATATATAAATATTTATTAGAATTGGAATTGAGTAAGAATTTAATTAAAGGGCAGATGATTGCCTGGAACAAAAACATAAGCGGAAATATCCAATTAGAAGAGTGGGAAAGAATTTGGGAAAATAATATTAAAATGACAAAATCGGTAAGTTATAAAGAAAACCCATATAAGATATGGTATAGATGGCACTTACCCCCATCGAGGCTAGCACAAATGTATCCCAACTTAGACTCAAAATGCTGGAAGTGCAAACAGGCTAGAGGAACTTTTTACCATATGTGGTGGCTATGCCCCAAAACTAAGGCATACTGGGAGAAAATTAGAATGTGGATAATACAAATAGTAGAAGAAATTGAACTAGACCCCAAGATATTTTTATTAGGAATTTACAAACAAAACATTAGAAAAGATATACTTAATACACCACATAATTACAGCGGCGCGAATAGCGAATGCACAAGTATGGAAGAAGGAATATTTGCCAAACGATCAGCAAGTAATACAAAAGATATATTTGTGTGCGGAATCGGATCAATTAACGCAGAAATTAAAAAATGAGGAAAGCTCAAAATATTCTAGGGTATGGGATAGATGGTACGATTGGATCAAACAAAGACAAAATGGATAATGATACTTTTAATTGAATATGAAAGCTAATTTGAACGAGCAATATATGTTATTATACTCTTAGTGAATTGTAAATTAAGAATGAAAATTGGAAAGGTATTTGTATGATAACCTTATATAAGTACCCATGATGACTTCACCGACAAAAGGCATGTGGATGAAAATGGGACAAGCAATGAATGGTATAATGTATGTATATATGTGTGTATATGTATAGTAATCACATATAGATACTTAAGAGAGTAGAAACGAATTTCATCATTGACTACGATTTATGGACATGGATATTTTAATATGGTTTTTATCTGTTTTTGTATACATTTGAAAGTTAAATAAAGTTTGTTTATTAAAAAAAAAATGCTTCCAAAGGAACAGGGCGGTGTTTATTTTTGCTATCTGGATTTTATCATTGGAATGTGAATGGGGCTAGGCTATTCACTGCACAAAGGGTTAGCCGTGGAGCTGATAAGGGAACATTCACTTCTAATAGGTCACAATATCTTGCTTTCGCTTGACCCAGTATCTTCAAACACCGGCTAGTTTTAATGGCCTGTTATTCCTGAGCCTGCTGTTATGAACCATTTGTTTGGTCGTAAACATCAGGGGTATGAAACACAAGATGTGTGGAGCGGATGCGGCCAGAGATGGGATTCCCTTCCCTTCCTTAATGGTTCGCAATGTGAGTGCACACGCCACCACTGTGCATGAGTGCAAGCCTTCGCATGCGCAGTAGCCACGCATTACATCCGGGCAGGTGGGAGAGCCTCCTGCAGTTGCCACTACCAGTTCGCATTATCCAGACAGAACCGGCTGAATCCCACCACTGGATCCGCCCCGCGATGTGATCAAATCCAGCCCACAGGGCCATCCTGGAAAATGTAAGGGGCCAGCCGCGTCGCTTTGGCCCGGTCTACCCAGTGCAAAAAAGGAAAAACATGCCAGCAGTTTGGGGAGTGGCATCGAACCGGCCATGCCCACCCAGCCCCCCAAGGTCAGCCACAGCCCTCATGTGGCCCTCAATGAAATTGAGTTTGACACAGGAGTGAAATCCAGCAGGTTCTGACAGGTTCTGGAGAACGGGCAGCGGAAATTTTGAGTTCGGAGAACCAGCAAATGCCACCTCTGGCTGGCTCCAGAATGGGGTGGGAATGGATATTTTGCAGTATCCTTCCCCTGCTGTGCCCACCAAGCCACGCCCACGGAACAGGTAGTAAAAAAAAATGGGATTTCACCACTGGTTTGACACCCCTGCGGATGTTTGTCCAACCTCCAATAAAAGGGAGTTTATCCTCATGAGTTCCAATCTCAAACTCTTGTTTGAGTGTTGGCACATTTTTCATAATGTGCATTCCCGATCGCGGAAGGGACCTTGGAGGTCTTCTAGTCTATGCCCCTGCTCAAGCAGGAGACCTGATGCCATCCTAGACAAATGGCCATCCAAACGCTTCTCGAAAGAGCCGTGGTGGCGCAGTGGTTGGAATGCAGTATTGCAGATTAATTCTGCCTGCTGCCAACAGTTCGAGTCACATCAGCTCAAGATTGATTCAGCCTTCCATCCTTCCAGGTTCAGTAAAATGTAAACCTCTTAAAGAGGACTGTAAAGGACTGTGAAGCAGTATAGACTGTAAGTCTAAGTGCTGTTGCTGTCTGTCTGTCTGTCCATCCCTCTGTCTATTTATCTATATCTCTATATCTATCTAAGAGCTGTGGTGGCCCAGTGGTTGGAATGCAATATTGAAGGCTAATTCTGCCCACTGCCAACAGTTTGAGTCTCACCAGTTCAAGGTTGACTCAGCCTTCCATCCTTCGAGGGTCGGTAAAACGAGGACCCCGATTGTTGGGGGCTAGATGCTGATTCTGTAAACCGCTTAGAGAGGGCTTGAAAGCCCTTTGAAGAGGCATATAAGTTTAAGTACCAATAAAGGAGAATATTTGGAGCTCAGGATTAACATGAGGAATCCTTGGTGCTCTGTGAGCTTGCTTGTTTTCTTGCAGATGTTTCATGGCCCAAACTAGGCAGCAGTGAAATGCACTTACCTTCGCTACCAGTTCGGAAATGTGAGCCATACGCCCAGCTTCAAAAACGTGGCTAAATAGGACGTCTTTACGCCAGGGCAGGTGGGCAGGCCCAGTGGTGGGATTCAAGTAATTTAACAAACCGGTTCTCTGTCCTAATGATTTCTTCCAACAACCAATTTGCTAAACTGCTCAGAAAGTTAACAACCGGTTCTCCCGAAATGCTGTGAACTGACTAAATCCCACTCCTGGGCAGGCCCACCTGCGATCTGCGCTACCAGTTTGCCTGAACCTGTACGAACCGGCTGAATACCATCACTTAATGGAAGCATTCATTCCGAACTGAAGTCAGAGCTGAAGAAGCTTCTTGGGTGAGAAGCGAAGCGTCTTTAAAGAAAAACCAAGAAAAATCCAGCTACCTTTCGAAAAAGCATCTTTGACACAATCGTGACCTGGATGGCTGAGAATCTCCACAATCATCTTTCAGCGTGGTGTACAGTACTTAGCAGAATAATTATTCAGGCCTCCCGAGATCTCCCTCACAAACTTTTAATTTATTTTAACTTCCCTCAGGAAGTTATTCTGACCTTTGCTTCTTTTTTTCCCCCCTCCTGCCCTTCTCGTTTTTCTACCGCAAGGATGTTGCTTTGCTTTGTGACTCAGCCTTTTTATATTTTAAATGCTGACCACAAGGCAATCAGTGAAACGTTGCTCGTTCGTTCATCTCAAAGAGGCCTCGTAGATTGTGTTTAACTGTAAATCATTATTTACAAGCAGCAGATGTCAAGCTTACATCAGAGAAGAATTCCAGTAGATCTGCTAGCATTTCCTGAACTTCGATGGATCAATCCAGACAATGGGGATGATTTGAAAAATGAAGTCTGCCAGGACGTGGGACACCGTCTCGAGACATTGTCTCAGTCTATGCATTATGGAAGTTGTCTTAACCACAGATTGCTGAATACTACATAGAGGCATTAAGCTAATAATGATTTGTATTGATACCCGGGACAGAGCCCAAACCAAGCAACCAACATTATGCCTTAGCCACAAATTGTATTCTGTTTCTTCTGCCGTATCCGTCATTGGGCATCGGCGATCATGTCAGCGATCCTATTTTTATCAGCAGCCGCGTGAAAAAGTGCTGTGAGTTTTATCCAAACCAGTCACTCAGATTTTGAAGCCACAATGTTCTTCTTCTGCCTGGACCTCATCTGCCTTCAATCTTTCCTTGGAGGATTAAGTAAAGGATGCCGTATTTTTCCGGGTGTTTGCACCACATGTCCGAAATATTCTAACTTTCGCTTTTTAATGATTTTGATGATTTTTCCTTGGCTTTCCCATGCGGCTAGCTTATCATCTCATCATTTCTGATTTTGTCAACCCAGCTTATATGTAACAGCCGTCTGTAAATCTGCATTTCAAATGCTTCTAGTTTCTTCCAGTGGCTTTCTGTTAGAGACCAACTCTCTACTCTGTAGAGCAGGATAGAAAAGATGTAGCATCTGACAAGCCTGATTTTCAGTCTTAGGCTTATGTCCTGACTGCAGAAGACCTTTTAAGCTTCCTCTATTCTTGTCTTTCCTTCAGTGGTCATCTCCCAGCTATACAAATTTTTCAGGGGTGGGCTGCTGGGGGTTCACAGGGGTTCGGGAGAACCTGTAGCTAAGGTTCTGTGCAGTTTGGAGAACCCCCAAATCCCACTCCTGGGAAAGGTCCTTTACAGAGTGAGGGACATCTACAAGGTCATGTCTGCCCAGCTTGTATTTTGTGTTTTGATTTTTTTCGCCAATGTGTAAGACAGAGCATTTGTTGGTTGAGATTTGGGGTTGCCAATTACCCTCTGAAACACCAACAGAGACAGCTCCAGCTCCTTTAGAATAGCTGGAAAAATGGAAGCCGCTGTCACAAAGGGAAGAAAACTTTGGACAAATGGTCATGTGGATTTTGATGTTGGCGGCGCGGTGGCTCAAACGGTTAAGACGCTGAGCTTGTCAGCTGGAAAAGCCCAGGTTCGAGACCCGAGTGCCATGCGATGGGGTGAGCTCCATCCTTGTCCCAGCTCCTGCCAACCTAGCAGTTCGAAAGCATGCAAATGCGAGTAGGTACCACTTTGGTGGGAAGGAAACAGCACACCCTATAGTTGCCAATGACTAGCGAAGTAAAATCCGCAGAGACCCATATCCAGGATTAAGGAATAGGGATGATCAGAATGGTGGAGGTGATGAAGATTTGATTCCCTTCAGCAGGACTCTAGTTCATTCTACTGTGAGTTGGACTTATATACCAAACAAATTTTAGCCTCACTCTTTCTATAGCACCACACCCCAAATCTCTTTGTTTGTGTAGGCTGGGAGATATCCGTAGTTCCCGGATATTCCCTCTATTCAAAAGAATTTAACCACAGTGAGATTCCTTTCTGTAGAACAGAATGTTGATTCTGCTGTCTACTGGATATGGACAGATGAATTATATCTTTATCTCTCCATAAAACACAAAAGCATTCCAGCTGCAATCTTCGACCAAAATGTCTACTTTAGATCCATAAACACTGAAGTTAATCCAAAATATTTTACTTGACAGTTCAGTTGCTCCAGATTAGTGAAACATGCTATTTTTCCCGGGAGGACTTTGATGTTTTCTAAACTTGGTGGTTTTCTTGCAGATGTTTCATGACCCAACTAGGGAACATCATCAGTGCTAGAAGGAGTGGGTTTTGTGGAGGAGGGAAGGAGAGGAGGAGGAAAGAAAGGAGAAGGAGAACTATGGGGTCCTTGGTGCTCTCTGAGCTCGGTGGTTTTTTTGTGGACGTTTCATGAACCAAGTAGGTAACGTTATCAGTACTAGAAAGGAGTAAGCTTTGCTCTATGTTCCTACTACCACTGATGATGTTACCCAGTTCGGTAATGAAACATCTTCAAGAAAACTACGAAGCTCATAGAGTTGTGATGGCGAATCTATGCCATGTGTGCCAGAGGTGGCACACAGCGTCCTCTCTGATGGCATGTGAGCCGTCACCCAAGTTCAGGTCCACCATGCATGTGTGTATGCCTCCTGCTGGCCAGTTGGTCTTTGGATCTCTGCCACGCATGCCTGGCGGGGCAGGGCACCTGCAGGGGCCGCATGTGCATTGCATGTTGGGGGTTTGGACGCATTTGAGTGCATGCTTGCGCTTTGGGCACTCGGTCCAGAAAAGGGTTATATAGCATCAAGGATCTCACACTTCAACCCTGAGCTACAAATACTCTCTTCCATTGCTATGTATAGTTTAGTTTTGCTATGTCTAAACTGGGGTATGTCTAGTTTAATGAAAAGAAGAACTAGGGGAGACATGATAGCAGTTTTCCAAAATCTCAGGGGTTGCCACAAAGAAGAGGGAGTCAAGCTATTCTCCAAAGCACCTGAAGGCAGGACAAGAAGCAATGGGTGGAAACTCATCAAGGAGACAAGCAACTTAGAACTAAGGAGAAATTTCCTGATAGTTAGACCTCCAAGGTCCCTTCTAACTGTTAGTCTATTCTAGTCTGATGAAAAGAAGGATTAGGGGAGACATAATAGCAGTGTTCCAATATCTCAGGGGCTGCCCCAAAGAAGAGGGAGTCAAGCTATTCTCCAAGGCACCTAAGGGCAGGACAAGAAGCAACGGGTGGAAACTCATCAAGGAGAGAAGCAATTTAGAACTAAGGAGAAATTTCCTGACAGTGAGAACAATTAACCAGTGGAACAACTGGCCTCCAGAAGTTGTGAATGCTCCAACAATGGAAGTTTTAAAGAAGATGTTGGATAACCATTTGTCTGAAGTGGTGTAGGCTTTTCTGCCTGAGCAGGGGGTTGGACTAGAAGACCTCCAAGATCCCTTTGAACATTTTTTAAAAAATTTGATTTATATGCCGCCCTTCTCCGGAGACTCAGGGCGGCTTACAATGCGTTAAGCAATAGCCTTTATACTTTTGTATATTTTATACAAAGTCAGCTTATTGCCCCCACAAACTGGGTCCTCAATTTACCTACCTTAGAAAGGATGGAAGGCTGAGTCAACCTTGAGCATGGTGAGATTCGAACTTACAGTAATTGCAGACAGCTGGAGTTAATTACAAGGCATTACAATGCATTAGTCTGCTGAGCTCTTCCCTTCCCTTCCCTTCCCTTCCCTTCCCTTCCCTTCCCTTCCCTTCCCTTCCCTTCCATTCCATTCCATTCCATTCCATTCTATTCTATTCTATTCTATTCTATTCTATTCTACAAATGACTTTCTTTTACACTCCAAATAATGAGAAAAGAACAAGTTCAATCAATCCTAGCAATGGGCAAACTTGCTATCTCCCCTCAGAGCCCTAGACAAGGGCCTCAGATCCTTTCCATTTCCTGAACATCTTTGACCTTTGGTTTACTTTCTCAAATTGTTGATGTTGTCATGTCTGTCTGTCTGGAATAGAGGGGAAAAAACTAACTTCAAGATTTTTCAATTCAGTAATGAGATCTGGGTGGGGGCCGACATGAGTCAACGTCTGGATTTTGTTTGGACAGAGAAATATCGAGGATCCAAGCAGACAGATTTTGTCCGGTGAAGCATCTGGCCCCTTTTGCTTTTAACCTGTCACATGTCTCTGCTTCCTCTTTTGCAGATCCCGATGGAAAGGATGCCTGCTGCCCAAAAACAGCATGGGAATCCATTTTGCAACAACTGCGGTGAGTTTACCCCTTGCTGTGCATCGCTGTCTCTTGACTTCTGGTTTCCAAAGGGGGTGGGAACCCTTAGAGCAGTAATGTTAGTACCGCTCAGTGGTGGGTTCCTCCCAGTTCGGCCCGGTTCTCCCGAGCCGGTAGCGGTGATGATATGATGTCACCGAACCAGTTCTGTCCCCCCGCACCCCCACCACCCCTGCACCCCACCCCCACCCCCGCGTTATTCTTATTTTTTATTTGGCCCCACCACCAATCTATTGCTGCCTCCTCAGTCCCAGCTGATTGGCTAGAGAGAAAAAAACTGTTTAAACCCTTGTCGCAGGGCTTCAAAGGGCCGCCCTACAGCTGATCAATGTTAAAAGAAAACAAATGGGTAGACCAGTGCCTGCAAAAATACATTAGTAGATCAGTGCCTGCAAAAATACATTAGTAGATCAGTGCCTGCAAAAATAAATGGGTAGATCAGTGCCTGCAAAAATACATTAGTAGATCAGTGCCTGCAAAAATACATGAGTAGATCAGTGCCTGCAAAAATAAATGGGTAGATCAGTGCCTGCAAAAATACATGAGTAGATCAGTGCCTGCAAAAATAAATGGGTAGACCAGTGCCTGCAAAAATACATGAGTAGATCAGTGCCTGCAAAAATACATGAGTAGATCAGTGCCTGCAAAAAATAAATGGGTAGATCGGTACAGCTCTGCAAGCAGTTAAAAGCCTGGTAGACCAGTACAGGACAATAAAAACAAGGACAAATAGGCTGAAAAACAGCTTCTATCCCAGGGCAGTAACTATACTGAATTCTACTGTATAGTCGTGCAATATTAATTCCATATCAGGGGTTTTCAATTCAATTGCATAGAATGTGAAGGATGGGTGTTTGTGTTTTATTTTTATAGTTATAATGTATGCTGAAGATGGCATTTAATTTCATTGTACAAAGTGCAATGACGATAAAGTAAACTAATGAAAAGAAGGGCTAGGGATGACATGATAGCAGACTTCCAGTATTTGATAGGCTGTCACAAAGCACCTATTTTCCAAAGCACCTGAAGGCAGGACAAAGAAGCAAGGGATAGAAACTGATCAAGGAGAGAAGCAACCTAGAACTAAGGAGAAATTTAGAACAATTAATCAGTGGAAGGACTTGCTTCCAGAATGCTCTAACATTGGAAGTTTTAAAAGAAAAGATTGGACAAACATTTTGTCCGGAATGGCATAGGGTGTCTTCTCTGAGCAAGGAGTTGGACTAGAAGACCTCCAACTCTGTTATTCTGTAAGGATGTATCTGGGATCACTGCAGGAGAATAGAGTAGAGTAGAGTAGAGTAGAGTAGAGTAGAGTAGAGTAGAGTAGAGTAGAGTAGAGTAGAATAAGGAAGGGAAGGGAATAGGGAAGGGAAGGGAAGGGAAGGGAAGGGAAGGGAAGGGAAGGGAAGGGAAGGGAAGGGAAGGGAAGGGAAGGGAAGGGAAGGGAAGAGAAGAGAAGAGAAGAGAAGAGAAGAGAAGAGAAGAGAAGAGAAGAGAAGAGAAGAGAAGAGAAGAGAAGAGAAGAGAAGAGAAGAGAAGAGAAGAGAAGAGAAGAAGAGAATTCTTTACTGGCCAAGTGTGATTGGACACACAAGGAATTTGTCTTTGGTGCATATACTCTCAGTGTACATAATGAGAATAAAACACATTCATCAAGAATAAAAAGATACAACACTTAGAGTCAAGGTTACTAATAAACTATCAAATTGTATTAGGAAACAAATAAAAACAATATAAATTGAAAGATACAAGCAACATGGTTATAGTCATAAGTGGAAAGAGAGAGATATTAGTAAGGAAGAGAAGAATAATAGTAATACAGTCTTAGTAAATTATTTGACAGTATTGTGGGAACTAGTTGTTAAGCAGAGTGATGGCATTTGGGAAAAAACTGTCCTTGTGTCTAGTTGTTTTGGTGTGCAGTTTGGCAAAGAGAGATTGATTGATTGATTAAATTTATATGCCGCCTGTCTTACCGATAGGTAACTCTGGGCAACTTACACAACATAGGATGTGACGAGAAGTGGAAGATTATTCTTTGGAAGCTATTAAGGAAGTGAAGCTGCCCACAGATCCATTAGATGTTTTATGGCCAGGAAGAATTTTGTTGTGGTTTTGTGGGAATTAAATATTTGAGCTTTAGGGGCTGAGTAACCGGCATTTTTTGAAATTAAAATTCCAGAGTAAAATATCTCGTGGTATGCATGGTATTCTCAACTGAGATGGCAAAACTGACGGCTCAGCATGGAGACACTTATCTTGGCTAAATGTCTTGTGACTTGGAGACCAGGGTTTAGATTTCTTACACGATATGGAAGAAAAGTCAACTTCCAACTTTGAGATTTGAGGATTAGATTAGATTTAAAGCCGGCTCCAAGTTTCCACTGCTTTTTCTGTGAAGTAATACTTTCTAACATTGCCTTTGAACTTCTCTCCTCTCATTTATTTTTTCTTAATTGATTGTCCTTCGCCACCCAGAATTAGCAGTGAAATAGATGGGTATTTTGTTGTTGTTAGTTGCGAAGTCATATCGTCCGACTCATCGCGACTCAATGGACAATGTTCCTCCAGGCCTTCCTGCCTTCTACCATCCCCTGGAGTCCATTTAAGCTCATGCTGACTGCTTCAGTGACTCCATCCAGCCACCTCCTTCTCTGCCATCCCCTTCTTCTTTTGCCCTCCATTGTTCCCAGTGTTAGGCTCTTCTCCAGGGAGTCCTTCCTCCTCATTAGGTGGCCAAAGTATTTGACTTTCCTCTTCAGGATTTGGCTTTCCAAAGAGCAGTCAGGGTTGATCTCCTCTAGGACTGATCGGTTGGATCGCCTTGCAGTCCAAGGGACTCGCAGGAGTCTTCTCCAGCACCAGAGTTCAAAGGCCTCCATTCTTTGGCGCTCAGCCTTCCTTACGGTCCAACTTCCCCAGCCAGATAGTGCAACTGGGATAAACATTGCCTTGACTATACGCACTTTTGTTGGCAGGGTGATGTCTCTGCTTTTTAGGATGCTGTCTAGATTTGCCATAGCTTTCCTCCGCAGGAACAAGCGTCTTTTCAATTTCTTGGCTGCAGTCCCCATCTGCAGTGATCTTGGAGCCCAGGAAAATAAAATCTGTCACTACCTCCGTTTCTTCCCGATCGATTTGCCAGGAATTGGGAGGGCTGGATGCCACGATCTTAGTTTTCTTAATGTTGAGTTTCAACATTAAGCCAACTTTTGCCCTCTCCTTCTTCATCCGCATCAAGAGGCTCTTTAGTTCCTCTTCGCTTTCTGCCTTTAGAGTGGTATCATCTGCATATCTGAGGTTGTTGATATTTCTCCCGGCAATCTTAATTTCAACTTTTGATCCATCTAGACCTGCCTTTCTCATGATGTGCTCTGCATTTAATTAAACAGGCAGGGCAGTATGATTAATTAATAAATAAGCTAAAAGTGTGTGTTTGTGTGTGTGCATGTATGTATGTAGGAAACATAGATAATTTCATTTCATTCATTCATTCATTTTATTTATTTATTTATTTATTTAAATTTTTATACCGGGACTCAGGGCGGTGCACAGCCAACAATAAAACACACCTATATACAAAATTTAAAAACAATTTAAAAACATATTAAATAATTTGGCCCCAAATATCATTAAAATAAGATAACTCCTAAAATTCATGTTTGGGCCAGCCCAGTTTGTTGGAACAATAACGTCTTGAGGGCATGGCGAAAGGTGTGTAGGTCAGGGATCATCTGTATCTCCGGGGGCAATTCATTCCAGAGGGCAGGTGCCCTCACAGAGAAAGCTTTCCCCCTGGGGGTCGCCAGTCGACATTGTTTGACCGACGACACCCTGAGGAGTCCCTCTGTGTGGGAGGGTATTGGCCGGTGGGAGGCTATCGGTAGCAGAAGGTGATCTCGTAAGTATCCAGGTCCTAAGCCATGGATCTCTTTAAAGATGGTCACCAACACCTTAAATCGCACCCGGAAGACCACCGGGAGCCAGTGCAGCTCACACAGGAAAGGTGTTACATGGGTGCGCTGTGTCGCTCCATAATCACCCACGCGGCTGCATTCTGGACCAGTTGGAGCCTCTGAGTGCTCTTCAGGGGAAGCCCCATGTAGAGAGCATTACAGTAGTCCAGGCGGGAAGTGACGAGGGCATGAGTGACCATGTCCAAGGAGTCCTGGCCCAGAAAGGGGCACAACTGATGAATCAGGCAAACCTAATAAACCCCGTCCCTGGCCACAGCTGTCACATGATCTTCTAGAGACAGCCGTGCATCCAGGAAGATACCCAAGTTGCGAGTCCTCTCTGTGGGGGCCAAGGTCTCACCCCCAATAGTCAGCGATGGAACCAGTTGGCTATACTGGGACACTGGAAACCACAGCCACTCGGTCTTGGAGGGGTTGAGTCTGAGCCTGTTTCTCCCCATCCAGATCCGCACGGCCTCCAGGCACCGGAACATCACGTCAAGTGCATCATTGGGGTGGTCCGGGGTGGAGATGTACAGCTGAGTATTCATTTGTTCATTCATTCCCAAATTATGATTTAGCCATGATGCAATAGATTTTTAGCAGAATAACTGAATTTCCTCAATAGAAATCAATTCCATAAAGGGAAGTGAATAAACTCACTTCAATAATTACGAAATACTATTTTGAGTCTCCTCCACTGAGGCGAGCCGATGCTATTTTAGGTTTTGCGTCTCATGACTCGAATGGAATAATAAACAATGGAACAGTGTCATAGTCAGCCAAGGCCAGCCTTGTGAATTGTGAAGACACAATTTCCCTTCGCTGAAAAGGAGGGAAGCCGTCAGAGAAAAGATGCTTTGCAGATGTTTTGTCCATGGATTGTTGCGGTTTTCAGATCCGAGTGTACATAGAAAGGGAGGAATTCAAGCTTTCTGGGTACAGAATTCACACAAATGCTTGAGGAGACTCAGGAGCCAGCCTTAGAAAAGCAAAGCAAAGCTAAAATGCCAACTTCCTGGAGCATCTTCTGAAGTATAATTGCAAGAATAACAGTGGTACCAATCAAGGAGAATATTCGTGGTTGAAATGAGGATTCTTTGGTGCTCTCTAAATCTGGTTGTTTTCTTGCACTCGTTTCGTTACCCAACTAGGTAGTATCATCAGTGCGAGGAGGAGGAGGAGGAAGAAGAAGACAAGGAGAAGGACTATGGGGTCCTTGGTCCTCACTGAGCTTGTTTTCTTGCAGAATGTTTCATCACCCAACTAGGTAGCATCATCAGTACTAAAAGGATTGAAAAGATAAGATAGGCAAGATAACCTTTATTGACATTTTTTTCTGTACACATACATGCAGACACTTATATTTATAGATGATATAGAGATAGAGATAGAGATAGAGATGGAGATAGAGATAAAGGTACACACATATATACTGGTACATATGTATTAATTACAGTCTATTTTGAATACATAGTGGAAAAAAGAATCTTGAGAGTTAAGAAGGTTGATACTATATGGTACAAAACTGTTTCAAAATCTAGTTGTTCCGCTTTGGATGTTCTGCCGGAAGGTGACAAAGAAGTCATGGAGATTATATGTAGCATTCCAGACAATACTGCAGACCATGGACAAGCATCACTTATATGTCATTTCCTGAATAGAAGGAAGTAAACTTCCAGTAATATTTTCTGCTGTCCTCACCATTTTCTGCACAGCCTTCCTGTCCGAAACAGTAATATACAGTCATAGCAACCTCCACTCCATTCTAGTACTGATGCTATTACCTAATTGGGTAATGAGATGTCTGCAAGAAAACACCAAGATCAGAGAGACCCAAGGACCTCTAATCACAGGTGTAAGCAACTCAAATATTAAATCCAGTTAACAAGGGATGTCATTCCTGCAGTATGGAAATTCTGTAGTTGTGATCAAAAAGGAAAGCTGAGATTTCAATATCACAATTAGATATTCAAATGTAGTCTATGCGTAGAGGGGAATAGGCGTAGCCGTAAAGATATCCCGCGATTTCTTAGTATCTATATTTCCTAAAATCAGCGGTGCATTTGTGATTTATACGGAAGTCGCCTTCTGAAATTTTACCCGAACGTAGTTGCAAATCTAGTCCTGGGATCAGATGTTCAGAGACATTATTCTGCTGGCTTAACATCTTTTCTTTTCCTTTACATTTCAGATTCCACAATCCGGCCAAGTGTCCACGCACGAGGTAAATTTTTCTTAGCGAAGGTGACAAGTCCAATTTTGTTAATTGGTATTCTGACCTGGGTCTGTTTAGCTCAGGGGTGTCAAACTTGATTTGATTGAGGGCCACATCAGGGTTGTGTTTGAGCTTGTGGGCGGGAGCAGGGTGGATGTGGCCAGCTCAATGTCACTCATGTCGGGAGTGCCAGAGGTGAATTTCAGCAAGTTCTGACCAGTTCTGGCGAACTGGTAGCGGAAATTTTGAGCCGTTCAGAGAACTAGTAGTAAAAATTCTGACTGGCCCCGCCAATCAGAAATGGGGATTTTGCAGTATCCTTCCCCTGGATTGGAGAGGGAATGGAGATTTTGCAGTATCCTTCCCCTGGATTGGAGAGGGAATGGAGATTTTACAGTATCCTTCTCCTGGAGTGGGGAGGGAATGGAGATTTTACAGTATCCTTCCCCTGACATGCCCACCAAGCCACGCCCACAGAACCGTAGTAAAAAAAATTTGAAACCCACCACTGGGGGGCACCTGTGGTGGCCCGAGCGCTCTGCCAGCGAAAACAGGCTCCCGAGCTCTGTTTTTGGCTGCAATGACTTCCTGTAACTCTCTGCCAGCAAAAATGGAGCTCGTCTGGCTCTCCCGAGCTCCATTTTTGCCGACAGAGGTACCGCCGGCCAGTCCTTTGTTCTTTCCAGGGTAGCCTCGCAGGCCAGATCGAAGCACTCTGTGGACCTGCTCCGGCTCCGGTTTCCGGGCCTTGAGTTTGACACATCTGGTCTAGCACCAAGAGCACAGTAAATTGCTACAATTAGGGTATTTTATTTTTTTGCTAGGATGAATAATTTCAATATGGGAGACCGAGAAACAGCTGGCTTACCCACTGCTAGCAAAATAAAAATTGGCACACGAGTGATTAGAAAACAGGACTGTATCTTTGAATGTCCAGCGTGAATGTTGATTGATGGATTGATATTGATTGATCGGCATTTGTCAAACAAAAACGAGAACTAGAATAAGAGAATAAAAATACGACAGCAGGGACGATAAGCACGTTAGTGCATTTACGCACGCCCCCCTCTACTGACCACTTAAGCATGAAGTGAGCTCCCCGGAAGTCAGTTTGTGACTTAAACTGTGTAGCTGAGACAACTGACAATCCGGGAGGCCATTCCAGATTTTGACAACTCCATTACAGAAATCTTTTTTTTTTTAACAGTCAAGTTTAGAACGATTTACGTTTTTTTTAAAAAAATTTGATTTATATGCCGCCCTTCTCCGGAGACTCAGGGCAGCTTACAGTGCGTTAAGCAATAACGCATTGTAAGTTTAAAGCGTGCGTATTACTGCAATTTTTTTTTAAAATTTGATTTATATGCCGCCCTTCTCCGGAGACTCAGGGCAGCTTACAGTGCGTTAAGCAATAACGCATTGTAAGTTTAAAGCGTGCGTATTACTGCAATTTTTTTTTAATTTGATTTATATGCCGCCCTTCTCCGGAGACTCAGGGCGGCTTACAATGCGTTAAGCAGTAGCCTTCATACTTTTGTATATTTATACAAAGTCAGCTTATTGCCCCCACAAACTGGGTCCTCAATTTACGCACCTTAGAAAGGATGGAAGGCTGAGTCGACCTTGAGCCTGGCTAGGATTGAACTCGCAGAAATTATAGGCAGCTGGTGTTAATTGCTGCCTTTAGTAGGAGGCATTAGCCCCCTACGCTACACAGGCTCCTAAATTAAAACAGAAAAAGTCATTTACAGGTAAAACACATTGCTGCGCAGTGGTGAAATCCTCCTTGGATCGCCACCAGGTCGCATGCATTGTGTGAGCCAAAAGCGCACTGTGCACATGCATTCACAATGCATAACAAAAGCACACTCTGTGTGCATGCTTATTGCGCGCCAAATGCACACTCGCTCCCGAACCGGAGCGAACCGGTAGCATTTCCACCCCTGTTGCTACGTACAATTTTGTATGCAATTCCGAGGCCTGACCGCAAAGCGACGCAGTTCTACGTTATGCAAAACTTGCCAATAAACTAGGGTTTCTCTTTGTTCCCCACAGTCAATCCTAACGTCTCTCGGAGCAAATGTGTGAATGGGAACCCGGTTAGTTCGAACCTCCTTTGGGACATTCAGTCCAAAGCTGGGGAGTTCCGACTGGATGAGGAAAACGTTTCTTTCATCATCCCCAAAGACGGAAGATATTTTGTTTACTCCCAAGTGACATTTTCCTGCTCGAGGTGCGATTGCGAAGGAAACAGGTGCTGCGGGATGAAAGCCGGGGGCCCAAACAACGTGTGGCAGGAGGTGAAGTACGAAACTTTAGAGTACTCGGCACCTAAACCGACAGCCTTTCTTATGTCCATGAGTTCCATCGAGAGCCAATCGCATAGATGCCTTTATGTGGCAGGTGTCCGATTATTCAAAAAAGGCGACAAGGTGATGGTGAATGTTTCCAATCCTGCACTGGTTGAGCCAGAAACCCGTGTCACATTTTTTGGCGCGTACCTCATTAGCTAAAGACGGATAAGAATCCATCAACTGCCTAACATTAGCGTCAGGGTGGGATGGGAGTCGGTGGGTGGGTTTTTGCTAAAGCTAAGCGCCGTTGGAAACAAAGTGGGGGAAAAAAAAAAACCAAATTGAAAGGAAACTCAGGGCTAAGATGGCTTCCCCAAACGTCCCCATCTCGCTGGAGATCTCCCTCGCTTCTGCTTCCGAAAGAGAGCAGAGAAAAGTTGAGAGGTCCATACGGGTAGTCCTCGACTTACAACAAGTGTGTTTAGCGACCGCGTTCAAAGTTACAATGGCACTGGAGTGGGGGGGAACTGTCTTATGGGTCCATTTTTCACACCTATACAACCGGTGCGGCATCCCCGTGGCCGTGCGATCAAAATTCAGACTCTCAACAACGGATTCATGGTTTGAAACGGTTGCGGTGTCCTGGGGTCATGCGATCCCCTTTTGGTTGACCTGGCCTTCTGAGGTCAGTGAAACGAGGACCCAGATTGTTGGGGTGGGCAATAGGATGACTCTGTCAACAGCTTAGAGAGGGCTGTAAAGCTTCCTTCCTTTCTTCTTCCCTTCCTTCCTTCCATCTTCCTTCCTTCCTTGCTGTGAAGCAGTATAAAAGTCTAAGTGCTATTGCTATTGCTCTTCCTTTTCTCCTTCCTTCCTTCCTTCCTTCCTTCCTTCCTTCCTTCCTTCCTTCCTTCCTGCCTGCCTGCCTGCCTGCCTGCCTGCCTGCCTGCAAAGTGGTATATAAATTTAAGTACTATTGCTATTGCTCTTCCTTCCTTCCTTCCTTCCTACCTGTGAAGCAGTATATAAATCTAGGTGCTATTGCTATTGCTCTTCCTTTTCTCTTTCCTTCCTTCCTCCCTTCCTCCCTCCCTCCCTTCCTTCCTTCCTTCCTCCCTTTCTTCCTGTGAAGCAATATATAAATCTAGGTGCTATTGCTATTGCTCTTCCTTTTCTCTTTCCTTCCTTCCTTCCTTCCTTCCTTCCTTCCTTCCTTCCTTCCTTCCTTCCTTCCTTCCTTCCTTCCTCCCTCCCTCCCTCCCTCCTTCCCTCCCTCCCTTCCTTCCTTCCTTCTTTCCTCCCATCTTTTTCCTTCCTTCCTCCCTCCCTCCCTTCCTTCCACACTATATATAAATCTAAGGGTTATTTTGTGACCTTCGGACAAGCAAAGTCAATGCGGTAATCCGGATTCCCTTAACAACTGTGTTACTAACTGAACAACTGCGGTTGATTCACTTAACAACGGTGGCAAGAAAGGGGGAGAAATGGGGGCGAAACTCACCTAACCACCGTCTTGGTTTAGCGACAGAAATGTTGGGCTCAACTGTAGTCGTAAGTCAAGGACTACCTGTGTTTTTATAGAAAAGGAAGCTTCTTCAATTTGGCTTCCTCACCCCCGTAAGTCCGCACACACTTCATAAGCCAGAGCACATGTGTATGTCATGTCAATGCAAGCAGAGTGTTAAAAAATTTGTCCAGTCCATGGCATAGATGGGCCGCGGGAGGTTCAACTGAGAGAGATTCCTTTTTCTCCTGCTTCCAAGCTTGGAATTCCTTTTTTTTTTTTTTTAACAATTTACAAATTCCAAGTAAACATTGGAATTTAAGAGGGACCACTAGGAATGCAACTCGGACTGACCTCAAGGAGGGATCCTTGAGCACTGCTGGTGGACAGATTTCATCGCACTCCTTATTTACAGTAGGACCTGGGGTGACATGATAGCAGTGTTCCAATGTCTCAGAGACTGCCACAAAGAAGAGGGAGTCAAGCTATTCTCCAAAGCACCTGAGGGTAGGACAAGAAGCCATGGGTGGAAACTCATCAAGGAGAGAAGCAACTTAGAACTAAGGAGGAATTTCCTGGCAGTTAGAACAATTCACCGGTGGGACACCTTGCCTCCAGAAGTTGTGAATATTCCAACACTGGAAGTTTTTAAGAAGAGGTTGGATCACCACTTGTCTGAAGTGGTGTAGGGTTTCCTGTCTAAGCAGGGGGTTGGACTAGAAGACCTCCAAGGTCCCTTCCAACTCTGTTATTCTAAATTTTATTTACTACAAAGATTTTGCCCGTGCTCACATATGATGTGCTTCTTAGGAAAACCCCGAAACCTGCTTTGATCTCCCCCATTGTGTCTAAATTTGGGAATCCTGTGGATAAATGTTATTATACTTTCGAAGGGGGGTGCTAATTCTACAATCCCTTACTTTGCCAAATGTTTTCCTCAAGTCCTCCAGTTGTGCAGATCTTTTCGCTAAATGCATCGTTTTTAATTATTTTTTGCTTGACAATGGGACACCTTAACCCAGAATTACCACCTTGGGAAGTACAAATGGTTTTTGCTTTTATTGTTTTTTTGCTTTTTGTTGTCTATTGTTGACCAAGTTAGGGGACACATTACCATGGACTATGTGCCTTCAAATCATTGTCAATCCTATCTAGAAAGAGTGCAGAGAAGGGCAACAAAGAGGATTAGGGGACTGAAGGCTAAAACACATGAAGAATGGTTGCAGGAACTGGGCATGTCTAGTTTAATGGAAAGAAGGACTAGGGGAGACAGGATAGCAGTCTTCCAATATCTCAGGGGCTGCCCCAAAGAAGAGGGAGTCAAGTTATTCTCCAAAGCACCCGAGGGCAGGACAAGAAGCAATGGGTGAAAACTAATCTAGGAGAGAAGCAATTTAGAACTAAGGAGAAATTTCTTGACAGTCAACCAGTGGAACAACTTGCCACCAGAAGTTGTGAATCCTCCAACACAGGACATTTTTTAGAAGAGATTGGACAACCATTTGTCTGAAATGGTGTAGTAGTTTCCTGCCTGAGCAGGGGGCTAGACTAGAAGACCTCCAAGGTCCCTTCCAACGCTGTTATTCTATTCTATTCTATTCTATTCTATTCTATTCTATTCTATTCTATTCTATTCTATTCTATTCTATTCTATTCTATCCCATCCCATCCCATCCCATCCCATCCCATCCCATCCCATCCCATCCCATCCCTATTTATTCTATTCTATTCTATTCTATTCTATTCTATTCTATTCTATTCTATTCTATTCTATTCTATTCTATTCTATTCTATTCTATTCTATCCCATCCCATCCCATCCCATCCCATCCCATCCCATCCCATCCCTATTTATTCTATTCTATTCTATTCTATTCTATTCTATTCTATTCTATTCTATTCTATTCTATTCTATTCTATTCTATTCTATTCTATTCTATTCTATTCTATTCTCTACCTATATGATTAATGAAGACTTGAGGGCACGTAGTCGTTCTCTATACAATGTAATGGAAGTTTTACATGGTAATCAGCAGTTTTTTAACAAGGGTCCAGTAAGCAAGCATTCATATAAGCTATGTTGGACTTTCTTAACCAAGATCTTGAATATGTGTTCTAAAATCTTTGCTTCTTCTACCCACTCAGCCTTTAAAGTATACAGCGCAAAAAGTCGGTTATCCCATTTCTGTTTATTATTTATACTTTTATGGAATAAGTTATGAAAAAAATTAAGATCTCAAGATGTGAATGTAGTGTTTAAAAGGGTGTCCCCAAAATTTGAAATTTGTCACTCCTTGGACATGAAAAGGATGTTATGAAATCGTGGATTGAAAAAATGAGTTTCACTTTCAGGATTTCAAAGGGTCCTATGTAAATGCAGGGAAAAGACTAAAAATTTTAGTCTGCTCTTCAAAAACAGTGAGCCATATTGTCCTGGGGTTGCATTTTATATACCCACACTGTGATGTATTCTTGGTTAGTGTTTTTTTTTTTAAAGAAAAAAGTTATATATTTTTCTCTTCCTGTTTTGTATTTGAGCACATAAAATAATAAAAAATGAAAAGAAAAAGAAGCTGAAAGGTGACTTTTTTGTATGCTTGTTTGTTTGTTTTCAAAGGGGGGCAGGGGATGGATGCAAGGACCATTTTTATCTCAAATTCCCACCAAGGAAACAATCTGTTCTTAACATCCAAATAATTTGAATTTACCACTGAGCATGAATTCATCACTATTGAATTCACTATTTCCAGAAATAAGTCATCGGGGTAGACCTAAAATCAGCACTAAAACCAATCTTGTCTCACTTGATGGTATGCCTTCTTCTCCTTCCCCTTCTCCTTCCCCTTCTCCTTCTCCTCCATGCAAACCCCACTCCCACTCTGTTATTTCTTCCTCTTCTTCTTCTTCTTCTTCTTCTTCTTCTTCTTCTTCTTCTTCTTCTTCTTCTTCTTCTTCTTCTTCTTCTTCTTCTTCTTCTTCTCCTTCTCCTTCTCCTTCTCCTTCTCCTCCTCCTCCTCCTCCTCCTCCTCCTTCTCCTCCTCCTCCAGTTTCTTTGAAAACATTTCGCTTCTCATCCAAGAAGCTTCTTCGGTTCTCATCCTAGAACCATGACAGCAAACCTGTGGCACGCGTAGCCATATTAGTAGTCACACAAGTTGCCCTAGCTCAGCTCCAGGATGCATGCGTGCACCAGCCAACTGATTTTCAGGGTTCCGGTCCCACCAGAAGTCGGGAAACTGGCTGTTTCCGGCCTCTGGAAGGCTTCCAGGAGGATGGGGAAGGCTGTTTTTGCCCTCCCCAGACTCTTAAAAAGCCTCTGGAGCCTGGGGAGGGGGCAAAATGGGCCTACCGGGCCCACCAGGCCATCGCATGCCAAAAGCAGGGGGAAGTGTGGGGGGATGACATGCGCATTCACAGGAGGATGGGACGCATTGAATTATGGATTTGGGTACATGCACTTGCCACCCCCCACATTCCCCCCACTTTTGGCACGCGACGGCAAAATGGTTAGCCATCACTGTCCTAGAAGTTTCTTGCATGCAAAGAGAAACGTTTTCAAGGAAGGGGGGAAAAAACAACCAAGAATGTCTAGCTGCATTTTGAAAAAGCACTTTTGGGACAATCATGACCTTGGTGATTAAGAAGCTTCAAAGACATCTCTCTTTTTCACTTCCCAAGACTGCTCTGTGGCCAGCAGGATTTACTATGATGCTTTGGGATTCCAGCTGGTTGCTAGTGACAGATACAGACCTCCAAGAAAATAAAAGTTCTCCCAGCCTGAACATCTGGAGAACATCTGTTGAAAGTCTCACTCCACGAGAGGAGTAGAGCGTGTCCTCTTTTCGTAGCCAGTCCCATGTTCTCAAGATACATCAGCCTTTCTTATTCACAGCCCAGCCTATCCTGTTAAGGACCATCCTATTAAGGGTAGTAAATAGGCCATAGAATAACTGGGTTGGAAGAGACCTCAGGTCATCCTATGAAAGACCATCTTATTAAAGCATGAGAGGTCATGCGGTGACTTATCGGTTAAGACGCTGGGCTTGTTGGTTGGAAAGCTGGCAGCCCTAGTTCGAGACCTGAGCACCACACAAAAGGAGTGAGCTCCCATCCTTGGCTCAGGCTCCTGCCAATCTAGCAGTTCGAAAGCACGTAAATGCAGGTAGAGAAATGGGTACCACTTCGGTAGGAAGGTAACAGCACTGTCTTCGCCCCCACTAGATATTGGAAGACAGCTATCATGTCACCGCTAGTCCTTCTTTTCATTATCAATCAAATAGTGCTGGAAGGAACCTGGGAGTCTTCTGTTGACATTGAGGGATCGTCTAAGATATGGGAATTTACTAGCAGAAACTGGTGATACTGAGTGATCATCCAAGCGATTAATGAGAATAACTGAGTTGGAAGGAAGCTTGGAGGTCTTCTACCCCAACCCCCTGCTCTAGCAGGAGATGCTATACCACTCCACAGTGGCGCAGTGGTTAGAATCCTTCGGGAGAAGGGTGGTATATAAATCTAATAAAACCTAAACCTAAAACCTAGAATGCAGTACTGCAGGCTACTTCTGCTGATCACTAGCTTCCAGCAGTTTGGCAGATTGAATCTCACCAGGCTCAAGGTTGACTCAGCCTTCCATCTTTCTGAGGTTGGTAAAATGCGGACCCAGATTGTTGGGGGCAATATGTTGACTTTGTAAACCGCTTAGAGAGGGCTGTAAAAGCACTGTGAAGTGGTATATAAGTGCTATTGCTATTGCTATTCCAGATAGGTAGCTCTCCAGTCTCTTCTTAAAATCTTCCAGTGATGGAGCACCACCAACTTCTGGAGGCAACTTCTGTTCCACTGGTTAATTGTCCTCACTGTTAGGAAGTTTCTCCTTAGTTCCAGGTTGCTTCTCTCCATGATTGATTTCCATCCATAGCATGACTCCATGGTGTCATGCTGGCCATATGAACGGGGAAATGTTTTAGGACAGCACCAGCTCAGCAGGTTTCTGGCACTCTGGCGCATGCACACGCATGTACTCTCACATGCTCCGCTTTGGGCACTCGATGCTGAAAAGGTGTGCTATCACTGGTATAGGGTTTCCTGCCTGAGCAGGACTCGGTGATCTCCAAATCATCACTGGACTCGGTGATCTCCAAATCATCTATGTTATTCTGTATTTTTGCTACCGATGGCTCATTTCTCAAACATCGGGTTGCAGTGCCATCCAGTGGTTTTGAACAGAAGTTTCCCATCAAAGCAATTTGGCAAAATATTATAGTTAGAGGTGAAATAATCGTGGATCACACATGAATCCCACCCATCTTGATTTTAACCACCATCTAAAGAAACCACAACAGCTGGATTTGGGTCCTCAGTGCATGTGCCTTCTTGGTGCTGTTTTTGCCGCTGATGCAGTTCTGAACAACATGAAAACAAGTTTCATGTGAAAGAGATGTGAAGTACTTATTGTGGGGTCTTGGGAGCTCTCTGAGCTTGGTTGTTTCTTGAAGATATTTCATTACTCAATTAGATAACCTTATCAGTGCTAGGTATACTCATTCCCCTGTATTGTGTTCTGATAAGTCTACACCTCAATTATTGTGTATGATTCTGGGATTATAGACTAGTTAAAACAAGTAAGATAATACAGGGATTTGAAGACATGCTCCATATGAGCATACTGAAAAACCCTGGTCTGTTCACCTGGAGAAATTCATCCATTCACGTGTACAGAAGGGTACTGTGATGACCACATTCAGATACATGAAAATGTAGCATTAGAAAAAAATGCCCCCAGTACTTTTTGGACCAGTAATAATTGATGTAATAATTAGGACCAGTAATAATTGGTGCAAATGACAATCAAGAAAGGTTTGTTGAACAGACCATTGCATGAACGAGGGGTCTCCAAACTTGTCAGCTTGTCAACTTGTCCCAGAATTCTAGGAGTTGAAGTTCACAAGTCTGTCTAATGACTTCTGGGAGTTGAAGTCCACCAGTCGGTCTGAGGACTTCTAGGAATTGAAGTCCACCAGTCTGTCTGAGGACTTCTGGGAATTGAAGTCCACCAGTCTGTCTGAGGACTTCTGGGAGTTGAAGTCCACCAGTCTCGCTGAGGACTTCTGGGAGTTGAAGTCCATAAGTCTTCATGTTGCCAAGTTTGCAGACCCCTGGCATAAATGATGAAACATTTTGTCATATTCAGGTTATCTGAATTACAGATCTTCTGCTGAGCCCAACAAGACTTCAGAGTTCCCACAACACAGCTGAGCATAACAGATGGGGAAAACACAAGAAGTTCCTGACAGTGGTAGGGATTGTGTCTTTAGAACAAGGTTCTCCAACTTGGCAACTTTAAAGCCTGGGTACTTCAACAGATCCCTCCCAAATCAGGCAGACAGTGAAGAAATGTTATGTTTGACTCAGAGTTGAATGTCCAGTCAGTGTTTATTTTAGCTGAGTCTTTGATTCATTTTCTGGCAATTCCCTTGAGTAACAGAATAACAGTGCTGGAAGAAAGTTGGAACTTCATTTTGTTTTAAAAAAAAGTTATGTTGTAACTTCAAATGGTCACTAAATGAAAGATGTTGAGACTCTAGAAAGAGGCCAAAGAACAGCAACAAAGATGATTAGGGACTAAAACGTACGAAGAACTGTTGCAGGAACTGGGTATGTCTAATTTAATGGAAAGAAGGACTAGGGGAGACATGAGAGCAGTCTTCCAGTATCTCAGGGGCTGCCCCAAAGAAGAGGGAGTCAAGCTATTCTCCAAAGCCCCTGACTTTGGACAAGAAGCAATGGGTGGAAACTACTCAAGGAAAGAAGCAACCTAGAACTAAGGAGAAATTTCTGACAGAACAATTAATCAGTTGTTCAGTTCAGTTCAGTTGATTAGATTTCTATACCGCCCTTCTCCTGAAAGAGTCGGGGTGGTGCACAGCCATAGTAAAACACAGAATCATAGAAAAATTAAAACTAATTGAAAAGAATTAAACAAATTGGCCATGTCCATTTAAAACCCATAATTTAAAATATCCCATCGAAGGTCTTATTCAGCTGGGCCAGCCTGTTGAAAAAGCAGGGTCTTTAGGGCCCGGCGGAAGGTTTGGAGGTCGGGGATCGTACATATCCCAGGAGGTAGTTCATTCCAGAGGGTGGGTGCCCCCACAGAGAAGGCTCTCCCCCTGGGGGACATCAGCCTACATTGTCTGGCCAACGGCACACTGAGGAGCTCCTCTCTGTGGGAGCGCATTAGTCTACTGGCGGCAGAAGGCAGTCCTGTAGTTATCCAGCCCCTTCTTGTCTCCAGAGTAGTAGGTGCTCCATCACTGGAGGCTTTCAAGAAGAGACTAGACAGCCATTTGTCTAAAATGCTATAGGGCTGTGATGGCGAACCTATAGCATGCATGCTCTGATAGCATTCAGTGCCCCCTCTGACGGCATGCAAGCTGTTGCCCCAGTTCAGCTCCACTGTGCATGCCTGTGCGCCTCCCTCCAGGTGTGGGGGTGAGGTACATGGGCCCACGCGTGCATGTGTGGGGGCGGTCGGCTTGCAGGTAGCCATGTGTGCATGTGCGGGGATGGGCGCATGCAGGAGATGCATGTCCATGCATGGTGGGGCGGGATACGTGCAGGGGGCCACACACGCATTGCATTTGGGGGTTCGGGCGCTCGCACTGCACATTCGCACACACAGACACTTTGGGCACTCAGTCCAGAAAAGGTTAGCCATCCCTGGTCTAGGGTCTCCTGTTGTTCTAATTAATCTCTTGGATGATTGCTCAGTATCAGCTGCTTCTGCTAGTCAATTCCCATATCTTAGCCGATCTCTGAATGTCAACAGTTCCTGCGAGTGAATTTCAATTCCACCCCGCTCCAGGGGAAGGATATTGTAAAATCCCCATGCCCACCCCACTCGTGGGAAAGGTTACTGCAAAATCCTCATTTCCTCCCCATCAGCTGGTACTTGGGAGGCACAGAATAGATGGGAGTGGGGCCAATCAGAGGTAGTATTTACCGGTTATATCTTGGTTTATATTATTTTGCTCTGAGCTAAGATGCCCCAGAGTTACTGTAGACAGCAGAAGAAGCTGTTTTAACTTCCTAATCATTTTTCCCTTCTCCTTTTCTTCAGCTTCTCTAGGTTTGCAAGGCAGGAGACTCAGCAAACAGAAGGGCCATTTCGTAGAATGATATAAAGTCACTCGTTCACATTACCTAAGTGTAATAAATCTTCCGGAGAACTCAATTATTTGGCTGCACCTAGGATATTACAGGAAATTCTTATTGTCTGGTTCCTAATTTCCTGGCATTTTATAACTTTGGATTTATATGAAACTGGTCAATAACTGTAGTAAACTTGAAACGGATCAAACTGATAGTATTGAAATGATAAGATCCGGAGAAGCGTCTAGCTCAGAAGTGTAATAAAATGTTTTAAGGAGAGAATAGATGCACACAGTTTTCAAAAGAGCATTATATTAGCCGCCCTGGATTTTTCCCTAGCAATTATTAACTAGTTCAACCTTGGATTTGTTTATTGATCAATTGATTGATCGATCGATTGATAAGATGGACTAGGACTTCCTGTGCTTGTGCTAGACGTAGTTTCCATTTTAAGGTTCAGTCGTTCAGCTTGGAGATCATGGTTTTTTGCGGTGCTTCAAAGTCTGTTCTGATTTTTGCCATTCTGAAATAAAATTGGGTTCTTATCTTATCTTGACTGGACTGTAAGGTGATCTTCAAGCTGTATTTCCTTCCTGGAATTCGTCTGCCCCCTTGACCTGGACATCGATTTCTTTAATTTTTCTTTCGACTGCATTTCTGCAGAAATTACAGTATGTCCAGCTGGCCAAGTAATTTCCTATCTGAGTAGGGTTATCAAAAGCTACATGATGATTCATTTAAATATTTATTTATTTATTTATTTATTTATTAAAAACCTATTAAAATTATTAAATATTTTGGCCAGAAACAAATTTAAAACACTCAATTTATAAAACAGATTAAAAACAATTTCAAAATTTAAAACGGAGAGTTGGGCCACAATTGTATAACAATTGTGATAATTTGAACATTTATTACCTAAGTCAAAAAGAAAAGAAAACTGAAACAATATATGATTATTATCTATAAATAAAAATTACTTAATTGGTGTTATATAGCTGGTATGGTTTGGTAGATAGAATTTAGGATAATTGGGAAATTGCATTAAAGAGCACTATTTGAACTAAGAACTATGTTTAAATGTTAAATTGCTATATTTTTAAAATTGAAGATAAGATTTAAATTCGATAAAGTAATAATGGAATAAAGGTTTAATGAGCATAGTGAAATATATCATATGTTTGAACTGTATTGTCAATAGTGAGGATTTAGGGTAAGAATTGTTGTATTATGAGTTATTAATTGAATTAAGAAGTAAGGTGGGTTAATAGAAGGGTAATTGTTTTGATTAAGTAAATATGTGTTAATTTTTTTAAAGATGGTATTAGTTGAATATGTGATCTAAGATTAAGAAATAGGTGCTATGGCAAAATAGAATAGCTAAAATTTTGTTAAAGATTTTGTTAAAAATTGAACAAAGTGATGACCGGATCAAGCTCTGTTCTGAAAGGATGTAATTTGTATGTTTGGGAAAAAAATAAAAAAAACTATTTGCAAAAAAAAAAGCTACAGGATGATTATACAAGACCTATGCTGAGCAAAGGACACCGTTAGTAAATGTTTACCAATGATATATGGAACACTCTATGAAGTGCGGCAGTGGCCTTTAGAATCAATTATCGAAACTATTAAATCAATAACCTGATAGTAGTCAAGGCTGTCTCGTCAGACTTGCCTAGGCATCAGGAATGTACCGACAATTCTATTTCTGCAGAAATGGTTATTATGGGATAGTAAAAAAGGTTGGGAGGAAGAGAGGCAGGGTTTGCTATGAGTCCCTATCGCCAGCGTTGACATGTGGAAGGATGTGAGATTCATAAAAAGTTTTATTAACTGATTAGTAAGTTTCTTGAGATGCCAATGTCAGCCTGGGAAAAAATGCAGAATTGCAATCGCACTGTACTGATATACAGTGTTTTACAGCCCTCTCTAAGCGGTTTACAGAGTCAGCCTCTGGCCCCCGACAAGCTGGGTCCTCATTTTACTGGCCTCGGAAGGACGGGAGGCTGAGATAACCTTGAGCCTGGTGAGTTTTGAACTTGGCAGAGCTGGCCTGCAATACTGCATTCTAAACACTGCACGGGAAGGAAGGAAGGAAGGAAGGAAGGAAGGAAGGAAGGAAGGAAGGAAGGAAGGAAGGAAGGAAGGAAGGAAGGAAGGAAGGAATAGCATTTGCACTTAAACTTATATACCACTTCAAGTGTTTTTGTGGTTTACAGATTCAGCCATTTGCCTCCAACAATCGGGGTCCTCATTTTACCCACCTCGGAAGGACGGAAGGCTGAGTCAACCCTGAGCCTGGTGAGATTTGAACTGCCAAATTGCAGGCAGCCAGCACTCAGCAGAAGTAGCCTGCAGTACTGCCCTCTAACCACTGCGCCACCGTGGCCCACAGAAGGTGTCATAATTGACTATGTATGTAGAATCAACTCCAAACACATCTTTGAAACTGTTACAGTGTCTATATTCCGGCCCTCATTCCAATATTGAGTGCTGTTTAACTCACGTATAACTGAAATTTTTTAAAAATGTAAAACTGAAACTCACTACTGGTTTATAGGAAAGGATATGTAAATCCTTTCATAGTTTATCCTAGAACATAGAACGATAAGAGTTGGAAGGGACCTTGGAGGTCTCCTAGTTTAACCCCCCTGCTGAAGAACCCCCTGGTGCTATTCAGCAGGTTCTGACAGGTTCTGGAGAACTGGTAGCGGAAATTTTGAGTAGTTCGGAAAATACCGGCAAATACCACCTCTGGCTGCCCCCAGAGTGGAGTGAGAATAAGGATCTTGCAACATCCTTCCCCAGGAGTGGGGAGGGAATGGGGATTTTGCAGCATCGTTCCCGTGGAGTGGGGTGGGAATGGAGGTTTTGCAATATCCTTCCCCAGGAGTGGGGAGGGAATGGGGAGTTTGAAATATCCTTACCGTGGAGTGGGGAGGGAATGGAGATTTTGCAGTATCCTTTCCCCGCCATGCCGAATAAGCCCACCAAGCCACACCACACCCACAAAGCCAGGGTCACAGAACCGGTAGTAAAAAAAAAATTGAATTCCACCACTGCCCTACACCATTTCAGACAAAAGGCTGTCCGATATCTTCTTGAAAGCCTCCAGTTTTGGAGTATCCACAACTTCTGGAGGCAAGGAGTTCCACTGATTAATTGTTCTCACTGTCAGGAAATTCCTCCTTAGTTCTAAGTTGCTTCTCTCCTTGATGAGTTTCCACCCATCGCTTCTTGTCCTGCCCTCAGGTGCTTTGGAGAATAGCTTGAGTCCCTCTTCTTTGGGGCAGCCCCTCAGGTATTGGAAGATTGCTATCATGTCTCCCCTAGTCCTTCTCTTCATTAAACTAGACATACCCAGTTCCTGCAACCACTCTTCATATGTTGTAGCCTCCAGTCCCCTAATCCTCTTTGTTGCTCTTCTCTGCACTCTTTCTAAAGTCTCAACATCTTTTTTACATCGTGTTGACCAAAACTGAGTGCTGTATTCCAGGTGTGGCCTCACTCATTGTGGTCTGATTTACCAAGTGTGGCCTTGTCTGCCTATATAAAGTCTGAGTTACATTAAAAAGCTCAAATCTCATATAGGCAGGAACAGGAAGGATAAAATGTTTGTGAGTAACATCCCCATCTAGTGTCAGCCAAGCAGCTTAGACATTTCTATTTTTAACACCCGGTAAGGAATCTTTGCGGTGTTGACTTCATTGTGTGTCAAGACAAAAAATGCATGGGATCATGCATTCCCATGAGTCGGAATATCTGGTGGAAATCTAACCCTGGCTTCTATTTTGCCATTCAGAACCATTTCCACTCGTATATTCAAATCACTGTGGGATATTTTACAGGAAGAGGATGAGAGGACAGGATCTGAATTTGTTCTAAATTAAGACGCAATAATAGATCTTTAATTGAAGACCTAGAGACTTGATGACCTATTGACGAGAATATTTGTAGCTCGGGGTCGAATTGTGAGGTCCTTGGTACTCTGCGAGCTTGGTTGATTTCTAGCAGGCATTTAATTACCAAACTAGGTAAGGTTTACTCTAGCACTGATAATGTTACTTAGCTTGGTAATGAAATGTTTGCAAAAAAACAAAACAAAATAATCAAGCCCAGAGAGCAACAAGGATGCCATAGTTCTCCACCTCCTCCTCCTCCTCTTCCTCCTCCTCCTCTTCCTCCTCCTCCTCAATGCCCATTCCCTTCTAGTATTGATGACTTTACCTAGTTTGGGTAATAAAAGTCTACAAGAAAAAATAACCAAGCTCAAAAAGCATCAAGGACCCCTCACTAGACTGGGGAATAACATACAGTATTACAAGACTATTCAAGATTTTAAAAATGTCAAAATGTAAACGTTGGTGCCTGAAATCAAAGTCTCCCTTTGCGGAAAGAACCGCCTTGCATTTAAAAACAGAGATCCATGATTGCTGTAGAACTCCAAACGAAGAAATATGCAGGCCTTAGCAAAACAAGGTTGTGGTGAGTTTTACGAAAGGCGATTTTCGATAACTCCTAGGGCCCATTTCTGTCCCTGTTTTTCTCCATTATATTCTTGACTGTTCAAACATGCCCTCGTTGATGTGTTTTCCAGGTAGGGACAGGCCGTGGATAAGAATCTCAAAGCACGTTTGTGCAAATCTGCGCAGCAGCTCTTTGATGCCAAGTTTTCCCCATGAGAGCGGCAAATGCTGCCTGCCATAAACAAAACTTCTCTGGAGACCGGGCTCTGCAGAAGCAAATTCACAACAGCAATCTGGCGGCAGATGAGAACTGGGATGAAAGAGCAATCGTTTATACTTTGTTAATTTTCTAATTTTGACAGAAAACTGACAAAGGGGGGGGAGAGAGAGAGAGAGAGAGAGGAAGAGAGAGAGGAAGAGAAAGGGAGAGAAAGGGAGAGAGAAGGAAAGAAAGAAGGAAGGAAGGAAGGAAGGAAGGAAGGAAAGAAAGAAAGAAAGAAAGAAAGAAAGAAAGAAAGAAAGAAAGAAAGAAAGAAAGAAAGAAAAGAAAGAGAGAGAGAGAGAGAGAGAGGGAGAGGGAGAAAGAGAGAGAGAGAGAGAGAGGGAAGGAGGGGAGAGAGAGAGAAAGAGAGGGAGAGAGAAAGAGAGGGAGAGAGGAAGAAAGAAAGGGGGAAAGAGAGAAAGCAAGGGAAGGAGGGAGAGAGAGAAAGAGAAAGGAAGGAAGGAAGGAAGAAAAAGAAAGAAAGAAAGAAAGAAAGAAAGAAAGAAAGAAAGAAAGAAAGAAAGAAAGAAAGAAAGAAAGAAAGAAAGAAAGAAAGAAAGAGAAAGAAAGAGAGGGGGAGAGAGAGAGTTTCTACGATTCTCCAGCCCAAAGCAAATAGACTTTGCGAGGGTGGAAAAGGAGCAAGTCATAGTAGAAAGCGGGAATTCAGCAGTATCGCAAATTTATTGTGTGTGGTTTGCATACAGATATTGCTCATTCTTTTGTGGGAACACATAACCCACTGGATTTGTTTGCAAATGCTGTATCCATACAAAATGCCGCCCGGCCCTCTACTGTTTCTGAAACGCTCCCTAGCACCTTCAGACTGGGAAAAGAAAAATAAAATAGAATAAAATAAAGGATTATTGCCAGGCGCAAACAACCCGAAGTGTGGACTTTGAACTAACTACTTCATTGTCTTCTGCCTATAATACAGGAATCTCCCCAGTCTGGCAGCTTACCCTTGGGAACCATTAGATAAGCTCTGGGGAATTTAGACACGGTGGTCGGCCCCCGGAACTTTTGCAGTTGTACAGCAACTCCAGGCTAGCTCTGCATTTGATCCCTCCTCCCTGCCAGGATGGGTGCTTCCCAACAACTCTCCTGATACTCTATTTCATTTCTTTGGAAGCCAGAAGCTATTTTCCAAAGCGATAGACAGCAAGACAAGTCCTGTCTTCAGGTGCTTTGAAGCAGGGGTCACCAACCTGTCGGACCTCAGGGACCACTAAATTCATAATTTTAAATCCCGCGGACCACTAATATGATCTGCCTAATGACCAGCTGGGTGGGCATGGCTAAGTGGTCATGTGACTGGGTGGGCATGGTCAACTTGATGTCACTCACATTGAGGGGGTGCCTCGCCGGCCTCTACTTGCCCCTCCTCTCCCAGACGCTCCTCGCCTCCCCACCCGGGCTCCTTAGGGCCCCAACAGGAACCAGTTGTTGGAGCTAAGCAGCCACCATGAGAAAGAGTGGGCAAAACAGTCCAGTTCAAATTGGATCTGACCGAGAAAGAGGCTCAGCAGAAGCACCTCACTGAAGACTAGGAGCATAGGTTCTCCAAGCAGAGGGAAGACCTGTGGGAGTGTAAGGCCAGGTGCTGGTGCCTGGAGGCTCAGCGGGCTGAGATGGCCAGTCAGTTCCAGGCCATGAGGCAGTCCCACTGGAACGAGGCCCTCCGGCTCTTCGCCACCAGCAGCACTTCCCTCCAGCCTTCGGCCAAATCCCCATACCAGGAAGCTAAAGCAGACCCCAAGTTGGAATTTCTGCCCTCCTCTGACCCACACAAGAAGATCCCAAAGAGGGAGACTCTGCAGTAACACAAACATTCATTGCATATATCCAGCCCAGGGGCCGTAGTTTGAGGACCCCTGATTTAGTGCAATATAAAAAAACCAAATAATTTTTCTGCGAACCACCAAAATTTTCTCACGGGCCACCAGTGGTCCACAGACCACCAGTTGGCTACCCTGCTTTGGAGAATAGGTTGACCCAAGTGGTGGGATTCAGCCAGTTTGCACCTATTCGGGAGAACCAGTTGTTAACTTTCTAAGCAGTTCAGAGAACTAGGGCTAATCCTGTAAGGAAGGCAGGAAGGAAACATTCTGCTGTTATTTCTAGCCTGCTTTCAGAAACTGCCTCTCTGGTTAACCCTTATTACATTGTAACAGCTAAGGTGTTACAATGTGAGTGATGTTGAGTTGGCCAGTCACATGCCCACCGAGCCATGCCTACCTAGCTGGTCATTAGGACAGAGAACCGGTTGTTAAATTATTTGAATCCCACCACTGGTTGACACCCCCCCCCCCCCGCTCTTCTTATAAGATGGTTTATAGACCTCACATTGGCCCTTTACTTCACTTTTCACTAGAGAACCCTTCGTTCTGTTTGCAGGCCAATTCTCTCACCTGCATTGTATTTTCCACAAGCTTCCCAATATTTAGAATTGAAATATGAATAATAGTAAAAAACTAATGGGAAACCACATGAGTCTAAAAATGAAAGGATTAATAATTGGAATATTTGTTTTTGCATCTTTGAAATCCAGATAATGACAAGTTTTTCTTTTTCTTTTTCTGTAGAAATGAATGTGATTTGGAGGATTATATGGGCAAAACTACTTGGTTTATTGGGAGAGTTTAATGAGAAATGTAGGGGGGGGGGAATATTTGGTTTATTACTATTGGTAAATATAACTAATTGACCTGTAAGAAATTGGATTGCACGGAAATAATTGGAAGATTTATGTTCATATTGATTAATATACAATGGTTTAAGCGTTATTGCTTAACGCATTGTAAGCCGCCCTGAGTCTCCAGAGAAGGGCGGCATATAAATCGAACCAATAAATAATTAATAAATAAATAAATAATAGTTATATAATTAACTGATTTTTACTAAATTGTTAGATTTATATTAAACAATTGTAATGTTAACCAACCGATGTGAGGATAGATATCAAAATAGATGACAATCCCAAACCCAGCTGGCCCCACCCACCCAATCCCGCCCCTCCCAGGAGTCCCCACACAGCCCGTTTTCGATGCAGGTAAGTGCAGGGCATGCACAGAGGCTTGGGACGGGCGAAAAATGGGCCTACCAGAAGTTCGGGAAGGCTGGAAACGCCCCTGTTTCCAGCCTCTAGAGGGCCTCCGGAGCCTGGGGAGGCTGTTTTTGCCCATCCAGAGGCTTGAGAAAAGCCTCCGGAGCCTGGGGAGGCTGTTTTTCCCCATCCGGAGGCTTGAGAAAAGCCTCCGAAGCCTGGGGAGGGCAAAAATGCCATCGCCACCGCCATGGTACAGGAGACTGACTAGGTCACGCCTACTACGGCCACGGCCACCCAGCAACCGTTCAGAGAACCCCGTTCTAAATTTTTTGAAGCCCACCCCTGGATAGGAAGGGTACCTCCAGCTGCCTAGCCAACAAACAAGGATTGAAATGTTGGTGTGTTTGTTGTTGGAAACCGCAGCAGGAACATTTAGCCCCTTGAGAGATGCAGAACAAAGCAAGCATCTGTTTTTTTAACAGCTTTCGGGACGCTGAGCTTCCCTGCCTACTTGAGTCTCAGAGAAACCTGATCCACGTTTCCTCTCCTTGCCTTACTGTCAAGTCAACACCACGACTGCCTGCCCTGAGTCATAAAACACCCTGCCTGGTTGCCACTGTGACATCCACGTGACTCAGTTTCTGGGCAACACCCCAGAGGGAAGTTTGCACAGCTCTTTTTTTTATTATTATTATTTGCAAGAGGAAATCAGATGAGGGCGATCCACGGCGCGTAAAGGTAGAGGAGATCACGAAGCGGAGAAGGGGACACAGGCAGGAGAGGAGAATTGGGGAAACCCTCTCTTCCACCCTAAAGAAACATGGCCTGAGTTATCGCCAGTGGTAAGTCAAGATCTGCCTAAAACTTAAGTTTCAGTTCTAAGGAGGAAAGATTTAGTTTTAAATTTTCCTAAAACTAAGGTAAAAGGTAAAGGTTCCCCTCGCACGTATGTGCTAGTTGTTCCTGACTCTAGGGGGCGGTGCTCATCTCCGTTTCAAACAAAGAGCCAGCGCTGTCCAAAGATGTCTCTGTGGTTGTGTGGCCGGCATGATTCAATGCCAAAGGCGCACGGAACGCTGTTCCCTTCCCACCAAAAGTGGTCCCTATTTTTCTACTGGCATTTTTTACGTGTTTTTGAACTGCTATTGTCGGCAGAAGCTGGGACAAGTCATGGGAGCTCACCCCATTCACGCGGCACTAGGGATTCGAACCGATGAACTGCCGACCCTTTCAATCGACAAGCTCAGCGTCTTAGCCACTAAGCCACCACATCCCTAAGGCTAAACTAAAACCGGGGATTATTAAATCCTTTTTGCTGACCAGGATTGGATAAAAAATAATAATAATCATTTAATTCAGTTTCCTCTACAGAGCAGCAGGTGAGAGTTGATGGGTTGTTCCAAGCCTAGGATTATTTTGTCCCTCCATCCCACCCCATCCTTCTCTCTCACACACACATACATACAGAAGTATTTACACTGCCAATTTGTTTTGATCTGGAATTACTTTTGCCATGCTTCATGGGCTGCCCTGCTACCAGGAAGTTCAGGAATCTGTTTCCGTTAGGGCACGGATGAGCAGTGATTCCAAGCAGAGTTATAATATAAACAGTATCTGAAATATTATAGAGGGGAATATTTGTCCTGGTTGAAGTGAGGGTCCTTGGTGTTCTCAGAGCTGGGTTGGTAGGTAACCTCATCCGTTACCAATTTTGATAATGAAAGATCTTCAGGAAAACCCAAAGGTGTTTTTTCAAGAGGCAACTGAACTTTCTGGTTTTTCTTGGAAGATGTTTCACTTCTCATCCAAGAAGCTTCTTCAGCTCTGACTGGATGGTGGGGAATGGAAGGATTTATACTCCTTGCAGACAGCTGGTCCTTTGCATCCTTTGAGAGAGTCCTTGAGGCCACTTGGGAGGTTTCTCTGTGTCCTCAGGGTCACCTCAAGTGAAACCTCCAAGTGGCCTCAATGACTCTCTAAAATGTCTGCAAGGAATAAAAATCCTTCCATTCCCCACCATCCAGTCAGAGCTGAAGAAGTTTCTCAGATGAGAAGCGAAATGTCTTCAAAGAAAAACCAGAAAATCCAGTTGCCTCTTAAAAAAAAAAACATTACAAGGAAGGAAGAAAGGAAGGAAGGAAGGAAGGAAGGAAGGAGAAAGGGAGGGGAAGGTAGGATGGAAAGAAGGAAGGAAGGAGACCGGATGAGAAAGGGAGGGATGGAGGGAAGGAAGGAGGGAAGGAAGGAAGGAAGGAGGGAGGGAGGGAGGGAGGGAGGGAGGGAAAGAAGAAAGGATGAGAAAGGGAGGGAGGGTGGGATGGAAGGAAGGAAGGAGGGAAGGAAGGAAGGAGGGAGGGAGGGAAAGAAGGAAAGAAGGAGATGGGATGAGAAAGGGAGGGAGGGTGGGATGGAAGGAGGGAGGGAGGGAGGGAGGGAAGGAGGGGGGGAAAGAAGGAAGGAAGGGATGAGAAAAGGAGGGGAAGGTAGGATGGAAGGAAGGAAGGAGACTGGATGAGAAAGGGAGGGATGGAGGGAAGGAAGGAGGGAGGGAGGGAGGGAAGAAGGAAGGAAGGAAGGAAGGAAGGAAGGAAGGAAGGAAGGAAGGAAGGAGGGAGGGAGGAAAAGAAGGAAGGAAGGAGATGGGATGAGAAAGGGAGGGTGAGATGGAAGGAAGGAGGGAGGGAGGGAAGGAAGGAAGGAAGGAAGGAAGGAAGGGATGAGAAAGGGAGGGGAAGGTAGGATGGAAGGAAGGAAGGAGACGGGATGAGAAAGGGAGGGATGAAGGGAAGGAAGAAGGGAAGGAAGGAGGGAGGGAGGGAAAGAAGGAAGGAAGGAGATGGGATGAGAAAGGGAGGGAGGGAGGGAAGGAAGGAAGGAGGGAAGGAGGGTTAGGGTTAGGGTTAGAATCTCCATAGAAGTCTGCAGGAAAATGACCAACCCAATAGAGCACCAAGGATCCCTTAAGATCCAAACTCAAAGCTGATGTCAGTTTTGGAAGACTGATTTTCAATCTTTAAACCAAACCTTTCTCAAGTAGCCAACAACCAGGAAATCTTTTCAAGATTAATTGTCACCTAAACACCGTGGCCAAATCCAAGATAGAAAGAACGGTTCAAAGGTTGATTTGCAAGATTGTTTACTGGAGTTACCGGTTTTCCCCCCAGAGTTCAGCAAATTCAAGAGTTCTCAGATTAGATCAAAGTACAGGAAGTCCTCACTAGAGTTCATTTAATGGCTGTTCAAAGTTACAACGGAACTGACTCATATTTATAACGGTTGCAGTGTCCCGGTTACGGGGTCCTGTTTTGCGACCTCCTGATGAGCAAAGTCAACGGGGGAGCCAGATTCACTCAACATCCCTGTTACTAACTCTGCCGCTGCAGTGATTCGCTTAAGGACCCCGTGACAAGAAAGATCGTAAAATGAGGAAAAACTCATTTCACAAAAGTCTCACTCAGCAAAGGAAATTTGGGACTCCGTTGTGGTCCTAAGTCGAGGACTATCTGTATTTGATCAGAAAATATTTCTTTTTTTTTTTTTTTTTTGCTTCAAGGTAGAGAAATGATCCATTAGTTAGTTCTCTGCTCCCCCTCCCACCCATCCAGAGATATCAATGTAGTTGTGGAATTTACAGATTTCATCCTTCTACCGCTAGTAGAAAGTTCTAGAAATGGTAGACCTGACATACCGTGACCGACAAAACCTTTACATCTGGGTTTGTTCAGCGGGAGATGAATCTGGAGGTTGCTACATATTCTTCCTTACTTTTTTCTCTCTCTTTCTTGCTCTCTCTCTCTCTCTCTCTCTGTGGCTTCCAGCCTTCAGGTATGTGGCAGTAAAAATCAGATCCTGCTGTTGCTTCTGCTGTAACGATGATAATGAGAAATTAGAATCTTTCAATCAAGAAAAAGGTAAGAGAAAGTGGGAAATCTCTGCTGGGGATGGGAATAAAATGATAGACAGTCAAGGCTGGGCCAAATGAGTCCTCCAGTTTTATAAAAAAAAATCCCTTCTTTCCTTCCATTACTCCCTCCCTTTCTCATCTCATCTCCTTCCTTCCCTCCCTCGAAGGGAAAGGAAGGGAAGGAAGGGAAGGGAAGGAAAGGAAAGGAAAGGGAAGGAAAGGGAAGGAAAGGAAAGGAAAGGAAAGGGGAAAGGGAAAGAGAAGGAGAAGGAGAAGGAGAAGGAGAAGGAGAAGGAGAAGGAGAAGGAGGGGGTCGGAGGGGAGGGGAGGGGAGGGGAGGGGAGGGGAGGGGAAGGGAAGGGAAGAGAAGGGAAGGGAACTGAATCATTCATAGAACATTGTTGGGAAATGCCGTAATGAAACCTGATGCAAGTCTCTATGGAGATGCATTTCTTCCTTCCCTCTCTTGACAAATAACAGTTCTGTTTTCAGTTGCCACATTGTCATAATTTATTACCAAATGTATTATCATTATTTCTCTCCCTCCCTCCCTCCCTCCCCCTCCACTCTTCCTGAGTGGTCAAGAAAGGTAAAACATTATAACCAAGGCTATATTAGCGGAGCATAATAAAAAGAATGAGGAAAGTTGTTGCTTCTCACGCTGGCATTTTCTCAGAATCTAAAAGAAAAGAGGAAGTTTAACCAGCCAGTTAGTGCCCGTTGCTCTCCGAAGTCACATTTTCAAAAATGAAAAAAACAAACACGTAAATGTAACAACGTCGAAGAAGAAGAAGCGGGGGGGGGGGAGAGAAAAAACCCCATACCCGCTCCAGATCAGTGCACAGAAGAGACAAACTCAATAATGGCTTTTTTTTAAAAAAAAAATTATCCCCATCAAATCCATTATTTCGCAGAAGCAGCAAGGAAACATCAAAACACAATTCATTAAACCGAGCCGAGAGGAGCAAAGTGCCAAACATTTTCACGCGTTGCTGGTAATAGCAAAGGGTGATGGGCACTTTTTGGAAGACAAATGAAAAAAAAAAATCCGCATAAAATATAGAATCCTAGGGCTGGGAGGGACCTCAGAGGTCCTACTCCAACCCCTTGCTTAAGACGGGGGACCCCAGTTTATAGTTGAAAACTGCAAATGAAAAAAGTGAAGGGGGAGGAAGGTATCGCAGCATAGAGGGAGGACGATAATGGAAATTGAAGAAGGGATTAAGAGACAAAAGAATGTGGAAGTTCCGTGGACCCAAAAATGGCACAAATGTTTTGTTATTTTCATGGCATTTTCCTCCAGCTACTCAACCTCTAACAGAATCACGGAATGACAGAAAAACAGAATAAGACAATACAGAATAACGTCATAACAAAGTGCAGAGTGACAGAATAACAAAATACAGAATAACAGAATACAGAATGACAGAATAACAGAATACAGAATAACAAATAACCGAATACAGAATAACAAAGTACAGAATGACAGAATAACAAAATACAGAATAACAGGATACAGAATAACAGAATACAGAATAACAGGATACAGAATGACAGAATAACAAAATACAGAATAACAGAATAACAGGATACAGAATAACAGGATACAGAATAACAGAATAACAGGATACAGAATAACAGAATAATAGAATACAGAATAACAGGATACAGAATAACAGAATAACAGAATACAGAATAACAGGATACAGAATAACAGAATAACAGAATACAGAATAACAAATAACAGAATACAGAATAACAGAATACAGAATAACAAAATACGGAATAACAGAATACAGAATAACAAAATACGGAATAACAAGAGTGCAGAATGACAGAATATCAAAATACAGAATAACAGAATACAGAATAACATAACAGAATACAGAATAACAGAATACAGAATAACATAACAGAATACAGAATAACAGAATATAGAACAAGAAAGTGCAGAATGACAGAATAACAGAATAACAGTGCAGAACGACAGAATAACAAAATACAGAATATCAAAATACAGAATAACAGAATACAGAATAACAAACAACAGAATAACAAATGACAGAATACAGAATAACAAAGTGCAGAATGACAGAATAACAAAATACAGAATAACAGGTTACAGAATAACAGAATACAGAATAAGAGAAGATTGATAGAATAACAGAATAACAGTGCAGAACAACCGAGTAACAAAATACAGAATATCAAAATACAGAATAACAGAATACAGAATAACAAATAACAGAATACGGAATAACAGAATACAGAATAACAGAATATGGAATAACAAAGTGCAGAATGACAGAATAACAAAATACAGAATAACAAGAGTGCAGAATGACAGAAGAACAGATTTGGAAGAGAACTGGAGGTCTTCTAGTCCAACCCTTTGTTCAAGCAGAAATCCCTATACCAGGGGTGTCAAACTCTAATTTCATTGCAGGTTGTGTTTTGACCTTGGGGAGCTGGGGTGGGTGTGGCCAGGGTGGGCGTGGCCAGCTTGATGTCACTCGTGTCGGGGGCACCTGTGGCAGCTCGAGCGTTCTGCCACCAAAATCAGGTTCCCAAGTTCCGTTTTCAGCTGCCACGGCCTCCTGCAATCCTCTGCCAGGGAAAACGGAGCTCCGCAGGGCCGCCTGCGGTCCTCCCGAGCTCCATTTTCTCTGGCAGAAGCACCACGGGCCAATCTTTCACTGTTTCCAGGGTGGCCCCACAGCGCAGGCCAGATCTAACTACCCATGGGGCCAGATTGGTCCCTGGGCAGTGGTGGGTTGCCCCCAGTTCGGACTGGTTTGCTAGAACTGGTAGTAAAACTGGGGGGGAGGCCTCGCCCACCACCCCGGATGTCGTCATCGGTGATCTGCACATGCGCAGAAGTGATCCCGTTGCGAACCAGTAGTAAAAGTAAATAGAACCCACCCCTGCCCCTGGGGCCTTGAGTTTGGCACCCCTGCCCTATCCCATTTCAGACAAATGGTTGTCCCATCTCTTAGGTGGCTCAGCGGCTAAGACGCTGAGCTTGCCGATCCGAAAGGTCAGCCGTTCGGCGGTTCAAATCCCTAGTACAGCTCTCCTGCAGTAGGTTGGACGAGATGACCTCCAAGGTCTCTTCCAACTTTGTTCCTGTTCTTAAAAACTTCCAATGATGGAACAACCAATGGTTAACCGTTCTCGCTGGCAGGAAATTTTGTCCTCAGTTCTAGGTTTTCCAATTCCTTAAAAAAAAAAAATGATCTATGGTCCTTCCTAAAATTTTAATTTTCTTTCTTGACTTGTGCAGCTTATCCTGCCGGCGGATGACGAAAATTTAAGATGGCAGAGCCCCCCAGAGGCAGCAGTTTCGTTGTGAACCAGCCTAGGGGGACCTGAGGCAGATAAAGGACCGTGCGCGGCGTTCGCAGGTCCACTGGGACGTTGTCCGGTCCTCGTCTACCAATTGGAGAAGATGCAAAATGCTTCCATCCTTCTTACTTGGCTATCGCAGACAACTCATGAAGGCACGTTTATAAACTCCCCTCAGAGCGGAGGTGAACGTGTTTGATTATCCTGTGTCTGGGGTACCGGTAGAGCTAACCTTTGCTATGACCAAATCTTGAAATTATATCGAAAGGAAACATAATTTGTGGAATAAAAATGCGGTTGCTTGACTCGGTTTGTATTTTTTTTTTTTCCCAACCAGAAATGGTTGAAGGTAAAAGAGGAGATGTGGGGTGTGGAAGGCAAAGCATTAATAAAATACAGTAGTTTTGATGGTTAGCTGTATCAGTCTCTTTGCAGTAAACTCACTAAGGAGCCCTGCATGACTTACTTACTTAACTTTCTTTTTCCACTTTCCCTCCACTCTTCTTTCTTTCCTTTCTTTTTCTTTCTTTCTCTTCCTTCCTTCCACTCTCTCCCTTCTTTCCTTCCTTATTTTTCTTTCTATTTCGTTTTTCTTCCTTCCTCTCTCTTTCCTTCCTTTTTTCTTTCTTTCTCTTCCTTCCTCTCTCCCTTCTTTCCTTCCTCCCTTGTCTTTCTTTCTTTCTTCCTTCCTCTCTCTTCCTTTTCCTTCCTTTCCTTATTTTACTTTCTTTCTCTTTTCCTTTCCTTTTCCTTCCTTTCTTTTTCTTCCTTCCTTTCTTTCTCACCTTCCTTTCTTCTTTTTCTTTCTTTCTCTTCCTTCCTCTCTCTTCCTTCTCCTTCCTTTCCTTATTTTTCTTACTTTCATTTCTTTTTTTCTCTTCCTTCTTTTCCTTTCCTTCTTTCCTTCCTTCTTCCTTCCTTCCTCTCCTTCCTTCCTTTTTTCTTTTTCTTTCTTTCTCTTCCTTCCTCTCTCCCTTCTTTCCTTCCTCTCTCTCCAGTCTTTCTTTCTTTCTTCCTTCTTTCCTCTCTCTTCCCCTTCCTTCCTTCCTTCCTTCCTTGTCCTTGACTTACGTGAGCCAAACATTTCCATGGCTAACTAAGACAGCTGTTAAGTGAGCTTTGTCCCATTTTATGACCTTTCTTGCCACTGTTAAGCCAATCACTCCAGTTGTTAAGTGAATCGGGTGGTCATTAAATGAATCCGGCTTCCTTCATTGACTTTGTTTGTCGGAGGTAATACAAAACATTACAAGTGTCATAAATACGTGCCAGCTGCCAAGCATCTGAATTTTAATCACGTGAAGATGGAGACGCTGCAAGGGTCATAAGGATGAAAAAAATGGGCATAAGTTCTTTTTTTTTTCAGTGCCGTTTGTCATTTCAAGCGGCCATTAAATGAATAGTTGTAAGCAAAGGACTCCCGCTGTCATACATTTTTTAGCCCTCCCATCCTGGCTCTGCCATTCCTTCTATCACAAGTAGTTAAAAGTGGGGGTGGCGGGGGGGGGGGAGAGACTGAGAAATTGCCTTATATAGAAAGGAGTAAATCCCCCAGAATTTGCATGATTCTTGATCATCATGGTGGGGCACCGTTAAGAAAGGATGACTTTATACGTTTAGGGGAGACAAGTGGGAATACAATCAAGGAACACGCTCTTTCCTAGAAGCTGATTCACTGACCATGATTCACTCCACGTGTCCCTCCAAGGAAGGACAGTTGAACTCAGAAGTTCCAGCTCTGGAAGAGACAGCTCTGAAGTTCGGTTCCTAACATTGTGGTTTGAGTTTCCAGAATCCAGCTAGAAAACATGTTTCTTAATTCCTGGGGGATTTCTTTCTTTCTTTCTTTCTTTCTTTCTTTCTTTCTTTCTTTCTTTCTTTCTTTCTTTCTTTTTCTTTCTTTCTTTCTTTCTTCCTTTCTTTCCTTCTTTATCCTTTTCTTTCTTTCCTTCCTTCCTTCTCTCCCTATTTATTTATTTCCATTCCTCCTTTCTATTCTTCCTTTCTCTTTCTTTCCCTTCATTCCTCCTTTCTTTCCCTTCATTCTTTCTATCTTTTTCTCTTCTTTCTCTTCTTTCTTTCCCTTCCTCCTTTCTTTCCCTTCTTTCTCCTTTTCCTTTTCTTTCCCTCCTTCCTTCTCTCCCTGTTTATTTCCCTGCCTCCTTTCTCTTTCTTTCTATTCTTTCTTTCTCTTCATTCCTTTCTTTCCCTTCCTTCCTTCCTACTTTCTTTTTCTATTCTTTTTTTCTTTCTATTCTTTCTTTCTCTTCCTTCTTTTGTTCCCTTCATTCCTCCTTTCTTTTCCTCCTTTCTTTTTCCTTTTCCTTTCCTTTTCTTCCTTCCTTCCTTCTCTCCCTATTTATTTTCCTTCCTCCTTTCCTTTCTATTCTTTCTTTTTTTCTCTTTCTTTTTTCCCCATCATTCCTCCTTTTTCATTCCTTCCTTCTTTCTTTCTCTATTCTTTCTTTTTTCTCTTTCTTTATTTCCCATCATTCCTTCCTTTCTTTCTTTCTTTCTTTCTTTCTTTCTTTCTTTCTTTCTTTCTTTCTTTCTCCTTCCTTCCTTCCTTCCTTCCTTCCTTCCTTCCTTCCTTCCTTCCTTCTTTTTCTTTCCAGCCTTGATATGGCTGCCAACTCCTTGTCACGACTCTGGGCAACCAACAATGCATGAAAATCCAATCCAGAGACCAGTGAAACAATACATCACGCGGCAAAAACACTTCTTATCACTCAGAGGCAGATCCTGATCCAAATATAATGTAGTCTCTCTCCTCAGAACAAGGCGCAAACATTTCAAAAATATATATATTTATTTTTAGGTATGGTTCCTTTGTATGGAGAACAATGCAAACCATTTTTCATTCCCTTGGACATCTGGTTCTTCAGTCTTTGACGCTTGAGAGCCTTGGTTGCTAACAGAATGCCCACTTTTTTTGGAATTCAGAGAATTCTTTCCCCAGCAGTCTCGTCTTTACAAACTGGCAGAGACATGGCTTCTGGCCAACAGTTTTGTGCTGCCCCGCATGGACTTCTGGAAGCTGACCACTGACTAACAGCCTGACATAGTAGCTGCTGAAAACCGTCAAGAGCTGCTGGGCCATAGTCTGAAACAAGACAAGAAGTCACCATTAATGGAGAAAGTCTATTCCGGTCCATCAGAAAACCCTGGAGGCTGAACGTGAGTTTCTCATCAGAAAAATCTCACCCTCAACCCAACAACCGACAAGAAAAAGAAAGGTCCATTCTTGTAAGCTAAAGGTTCCCCTCACACATAGGTGCTAGTCGTTCCTGACTCTAGGGGGCAGTGCTCATCTCTGTTTCAAAGCCGAAGAGCCAGCGCTGTCCAAAGACATCTCCGTAGTCATGTGGCCGGGATTACTCAATGCCGAAGGCGCACAGAACGCTGTTCCCTTCCCACCAAAGGTCATCCCTATTTTTCTACTTGCATTTTTTACCTGCTTTTGAACTGCTAGGTTGGCAGAAGCTGGGACAAGGAACGGGAGCTCACCCCATTACACAACACTAGGGATTAGAACTGCTGAACTGCTGACCTTTCGATGGACAAGCTCGGCATCCTAGCCACTGAGCCACCGCTGAAGAGGTTGTAGAAAAAAATGCTTTTAAAAGCCTCTGATGATCCCAGCTGAGTTGCCTGATCGACAGAGGCTTTTTTCTTTTAAATGCCTCTAACGATCCAAGCTGAGTTGCCTGATCGTCAGAGGCTTTTAAAAGAAAAAAATGCCTCTGCCAATCAGGCAACTCAGCTGGGATCATCAGAGCCTTTTGAAAGCATTTTTTACAACCTCTTCGCCGAAGAGGTTGTAGAAAAAATGGATTTAAAAGTTAAAAAAAAAAATTGGCCACGCCCATCCAGTCACATTACCCCACCACCACCAAGCCATGCCCACAGAACCGGTAGTAACAAATTTTAGATTTCACCACTGCTTTATATCTAATAATATTTCCCATATTGATAACATTTGGATGTATTGACGCTTCCATTGTTGAAAGCCATGTTGGTATTTTTAAGTAGTGTTTTTCTCTAACTTTCTCCCATATTAATAATAAAGCATTTCTTACATAATATCTTTGAAAATAATGATGTATCTTATTTTTCCCATACCAAAAAAGGCATGCGAGCCCAATTGTAAATCATGTCCCTCCAAAGTATAGCCTTATGTTAAGAAAATCCATTCTTTCATCCACGATAATGCTGCTGCCTGATAATATAATTCCCAATTTGGTAATCCAAACCCTCCTCTGGTTCTTGCATCTTGTAACATTTTCATGTTAATTCTCGCTTTTTTCCCTTGCCATATAAATTTCATTATCATTTTATTAAGATTTTCAAAGTATTTTTTCCCCCAATTTTATCGGTATTGTTTGAAATAAAAACAACAATCTAGGTGATATATTCATCTTAATTGTCGCAATTCTTCCCATTAATGATAATTGTTAAGTTTTCCCATCTCTCCAAGTCAGTTTCAATTTGTCTTTTCAATTTGTAATAATTATTTTCCTTTATCGTTACTGTTAGCTGAATTCCTAGGTACCTTACCTTCTTGGTAACCTGGATATCTAATTTCTCAATTAAATCCCTTTTCTGTTTCTCTGTAATGTTTTTCACCAGTATTTTTGTTTTATCTTTATTGATTTTCAACCCTGCCACCTCTCCATATTCTTTTATTAATTCTATTAATTTTGGTCCTACTTCTTGAGGTTCCTCTAAAATAAACACTAAATCATCTGCAAATGCTTAAAGCTTATATTCTTTTTTAATTTTCGTCTCTTTTATCTCTTCATTTTGTCTTATATTTCTATTTAGTACCTCTAACGTCAACACAAATAACAATGTGGATAAAGGACATCCGTGTCTTCTTCCTTTCATGGTATTAACCTTCTCAGTCATATCCCCATTTATCATCACCTTTGCCGATTGTTGACTATCAATTGCTTTGATCATGTTCATAAATCCGTCCAAAGTCCATAGCCTTTAATTGGTTTATCATAAATTGCCAATTCACTTTTTTTTTTTTTAATTTGATTTATATGCCACCCTTCTCCGGAGACTCAGGGCGGCTTACAATGCGTTAAGCAATAGCCTTCATACTTTTGAAAATATATATATACAAAGTCAGCTTATTGCCCCCACAAACTGGGTCCTCAATTGACCTACCTTAGTAAGGATGGAAGGCTGAGTCAACCTTGAGCTGGTGAGATTTGAACTTACAGTAATTACAGACAGCTGGTATTAATCACAATGCTTTTTTTTTTTAGTCTGCTGAGCTATCCAGGCTGTCTGCAATTACTGTAAGTTGTCAAACACCTTCTGTGCGTCGAGAAACATCAATGCCAATTGTTTTTCTGGATGCGCTCTGTTATATTCCAAAGTATTCAAAACCTCAAAATCCAAGACTCTTTACCCACTGTAGAAGAATGGACTTGGAAAGTAATGAATTTAGCTGAACTGGCAAAGATCTCGGCATATTTGCAAGACCATACGCAGGAAAAATATATTTTGGAGTGGAGGAAATGGATCAATTATATTCGGAACAAGTATCAAATAAGAAGACATCAAATTGCGTATGAATGAAACAGAATTAAAGAAATGTTGTGTTAATTATATTGGAGTTAAGATTCTGGGGGGGGGTTGTTAACTGGAGGTTAGATAGATTAATTTAGATGATCTTTGGGGTTTTTTTGTTTTTTTAATGCCCTGTATTTTACTCTGGGAAGTTGGAGAAGGGAGGGGGAGGGAAGAAGAGGGGGGGGTGTTGGGGGTGGAATGTATTTTAATTGGTATTGTTATAAAACTTTTCAATAAAAAAAAACCCCTCCAAATCCAACTTAAATTCAAGGATTTTTATTCCAATGTCCTTTCCGTCCCAGGTAATTTCTTGCCTATCTGGAATTTTATCCAGGGTTGTTCGGGGGTTTTTTTCTTATTATTTTTAATGACATTAGTTTATTTAGTTCAGTGGTGGGTTGCCCCCCGGTTCGCACCGGTTCTATCGAACTGGTAGTAAACCCGGTGAGAGGCTCCGCCCCCTGACCCTGATGTCATCAAAAGGCTGAAGTAAGCACGCGCACACGGCCCCGTTGCGAACCGGTATTAAAGGTAAGTAAAACCCACCCCTGATTTAGTCTATTAGGTTTTGTAGTTCATACTGGACATATTTTAAATTTTATTTTTATTTCCAAAAATTTATATGCCGCCCTTCTCCCCAAGGGCGTGTTTCCATACCATGTTTCCCCGAAAATAAGACCCTGTCTTATATTTTTATGAACCCCAAAATAAGCGCTTGGCCTTATTTTGGGGGAGGTCTTATTATTTTGGGGTGTGTGGAGCAAGACGGCGCTCCTCTTGCCGTCTTACATGATTTCCAGCTCTGTCTCCCTAATCCTAACCAGAGGAAATGGCGGAGACCGGCTGTGCATGCGTTTAAATATTTTCAGGGAGGGCTTATTTTCAGGGGGGGTATTCTAGCGCCTGCGCTCAAAAGCCCGATTGGTCTTATTATCAGGAGATGTCTTATTTTCAGCGAAACAGGGCAGGTTTTATTACTGTTCTCATCAGATAGATAGATAGATAGATAGATAGATAGATAGATAGATAGATAGATAGAGATAGATAGATAGATAGATCGAGAGATAGATAGATAGATCGAGAGATGATATAGACAGACAGACAGACAGACAGACAGACAGACAGATAGATAGATACCGTGTTTCTCCGAAAATAAGACCCTGTCTTATATTTTTTTGAACCCTGAAATGAGTGCTTGGCCTTATTGCCATGCGCTCAAAAGCCCGATTTGGCTTATTATCAGGGGAGGTCTTATTTTGGGGGAAACAGGGTAGATACTGGATATATAGAGATAGATAGATAGATGATAGATGATAGATAGATAGATAGATAGATAGATAGATAGATAGATAGATAGATAGATAGATAGAATAAAAAAGAAGTTGAGAGCCTCTGGAATGAACTGCCCCCGGGGATATGCATGATCCCCGACCTGCGTACCTTCCATCGTGCCCTTAAGACCCTACTTTTTCAATAAACTGGACCAGCTTGAGAAGAATTCAGACTGGGTGGTTTTAAATTCTTGGGTTTTTAATTTGTGGAGCCAAGGGATTTAATTTGTTTTAACTGTCTTTTAAATTTTGTATGTTCGGTTGTTTTAATGTGGCTGTGCACCACCCTGAGTCCTTCGGGAGAAGGGCGGTATAGAAATTCAATAAAATAAAAATAAATAAATAAAGTAGAAAAAATGCAGAGAAGAGCAACCAGGATGATTAGGGGATTGGAGGGTAAAACACACGAAGAACAGTTACAAGAACTGGGCAAGGCTAGTCTAGTGAAGAGAAGGACCGGGGAGATACCATAGCAATCTTCCAAAATTTGAGGGGCTGCCACAGAGAGGAAGCTATTTTCCAAAGTACCCGAAGGCCAGGCAAGGAACAATGGATGGAAACTGATCAAGGAGAGATTCAACCTGGAAATAAGGAGACATTTTCTGACAGGGAGAGCAATCAACCCATGGAGCAGAAGTTGCCTTCAAAAGTTGTGATTCATCACTGGAAGCTTTCAAGAAGATTCTGGACTGCCATCTGTCAGAAATGGTGTAGGGAGTCTCCTGCTTGGGTGGGGAAGTTGGACCGGAAGACCTACATGGTCCCTCCCAACTCTGTTAATTTGTTAAATCTGTTAAAAGGCTCCAGGTTGTGCAACAGTCAGGCTCCTCGGGGATCGAGGGCGGGTTTGAAGCAATACAAAACAAAAGGCATGTTAAGAACACGGGTTGATGTGCCGGGGATTCTAGCTGAGTCACCCAGCTGATATCCTTTGCAGCTCAGGCGTTTTCAAAACAATTGCTATTGCAAAACTCTTGAGCAATACATCACATGCTTTCCGTGAAAAGCTTCTCTTTCCACCACGAATCTCAAAGCATCAGCAAAGCATAGCCTGAGCACTGCAGGTTGTTATATCACGGAAAGAGAGGAAAATATTTCTTCCAGGCATGCCGTAGCAATACATATAGTAAAGGCAGTGATGGGATTCAGCCGGTTCGGGGGAAACCGGTTGTTAACTTTCTGAGCAGTTTGGCAAACTGGTGGTTGGAAGAAATCATTAGGGCAGAGAACCGGTTGTTAAATTACTTGAATCCCACCTCTGAGTAGAGGGGTGGGTTCTACTTAGCTTTACTACCGGTTCGTAACGGGATAGCATGCGCGCCTTGCAGGGTCTGCTGGTTTTACTAGTGGTTCTATAAAACCAGAGGCAACCCACCACTGATGGGTAGAGGCAACCCACCACTGATACAGTAGTGGCCAAAATTGTGGAAACCTTATGGGAAAAGTGTATTTTCTAAAACTAGCTAATAACACCACTTTTTTTTTTTTTTGGAGTAGTACCATAAAATTCTATATCAATGGAAAGATAATTTAATCAAGAATGCAATGCAATAACTTTTAGGAAGGATTTGCTATTAGAATAGCAGTTACAGCATAAAGAAGAAAAGTGAAACGCGTAGAAAAAACGAGATATACAAAAATGATCAGCATAGAAAAAATGAGATATACAAAAATTATCCTCGTGTCAGTTAATATTTAGTTGGTTAACCTTTAGCATGAATGACGGCCTTACAATATCTTCCCATGGAGCGAACCAAGTCTTTGAGTTCTGCAGCTGTTCTAATGTGAAACCAAGATTGAAGGATGGCTTCTATTAACTGGGTTTTATTGCTGGGTAGCTTCTGACTAACAAGTTTCTTTAGTCGGCTCCAGGAGTGAAATGCTCCTGGTTCGGACCGGATCACCCGATCCGGTAGCGATGGAGGCAGCTGGTTCAGAGAACCAGTAGTAAAAATCCCTGCACCCCTCCCTCCCCATGCCCAGCTGAGCCACACAATCATCAAAGGCTTTTATTTTACTTTTAAAAGCATTTTTTCTACAACTCTTTGGCCAAAAAAAATGCTTTTAAAATCTCCATTCCCTCCCCACTCCAAGGGAAGGATACTGCAAAATCTCCATTTCCTCCCGATCAGCTGGGACTCGGGAGGCAGAGAATAGATGGGGGCGGAGCCAGTCAGAATTTTTACTACCGGTTCTCGGAACTACTCAAAATTTTCACTACCGGTTCTCCAGAACTGGTCAGAACCTGCTCTGGGGCAGTGACAGTGAACCTTTTAGACATCAAGTGCCCAAACTACGTCTGCATGCCCAAACTGAAAGATGCGAGCAAGCGTGGGAACACGCACATGCATGGACACGCACACGCGTGTGTACACAGCAGAGATCCGAAGACCAGCTGGCCGACGGGAGGCGGGGCATCCCAACACCGGCAACGCGGCAAGGGGTAAGATCTTTTTCTTTCGTGAGCTTCTGTTTCGTCGTTGGCAGGGAAACAGAAGCTCACGGAAGAAGCGCCACGGAGATCTGACCTGGAACGCCATTAGGGGTATAGGGTCTCCTGGACTAGAAGACCTCCGAGATCCCTTCCAGCTCTATTCCGATTCCAATCCTTTTGCTGGCCTTCCAAGCAAAGGAGGAAGAGAAGAGAAAGAAAGAAAGGGAAAGGAATCCTTACCTCCGGTGTTCTGTCCGGGATGAGACAGAGGAATTCTCGGCGCGCCATGAAATTCTTCCTTGTCTCTGGCAACAGTGAAGATCCTTCCAAAGAATCATTCAGTTGGTTTTCCCAAGTCGGCAGGCTAGCCGTCTCGACGACAATGCCGACGTCTTCCAGATGGCGCTTCAGAGCCGACTGGGCGACAAAAGACCATGATTTATTTTAAAGAAAAGCGATAGGAAAAGGCAGCCAAATCCAAAGCGAGGGATCGAATCTTGAAAAAAAATATCTTTTCGGACGGGCGTCTGTACGTTTGAATCAGTCTTGAATCCTGGCAACTGCCGTGTTCTAATTCCTGCCGTGTTTTTGGCGACTGTTGGTGTTATGCTATGACCAGGGATGGGCTCCTGGGGGTTCGCAAGGGTTCGGGAGAACCTCTAGCTAAGATTCTGTGCAGTTCGGAGAACTCCCAAATCCCACTCCTGGCTGGCCCTGCCCACTCCACCCCGCCCCACCCAGGAGTCCCCATGCAGTCCGTTTTGGATACACAGAGGCTCGGGGAGGGTGAAAAACGGGCCTACTGGAAGTTAAGGAAGGCCCGTTTCTGGCCTCCAGAGGGCCTCTGGAGCCTGGGGAGGGCCGTTTTCCCCCTTCTGGAGGCTCGAGGAAAGCCTCTGGAGCCCGGGGATGGCAAAAACGCCCCACCTCACTGTGGTGCAGGAGGCTGATTAGGCCACGCCCACCATGGCCACACCCAGCCAGCAACTGGACAGAGAACCCCTTGCTAAAAATTTTGAAGCCCATCCCTGGCTATGACCAGAAGGGACTGGCCCAAGGTCACCCACTTGACTTTGTGACTAGGATGAGACTAGAACTCACATTTTCTAGCCTAGCGCCTTTAACCACTACACTAAATTTAGTCTACCTAGTCAACCTCAAAGGTGTGAACAAAAATGTAGAGACTTTAGGAACAGAGGCGGTGTGGAGTTTAGTAATGGGACTGACTGAAAGGAGTGGTGCGGTGGCCTTGAGGTAAAGCTCTCGCCTCACAATCAAGAGGCTGTGAGTTCAATCAAGGGTAGAGGCAGATATTTCTCTCTCTGGGCACAATGAGAATGTACCTGCTGAACAAAACTCCGCTCTGGCGCCAGGAAGGGCATCCAGCCAGTAAAACACTCTGCTAGCTCCATTCAGTTGCCCAGACAGACTCCACCTAGCAAGGGATTATTATGGGGCCATTAAAATATGACGATGAATGGGACTGACTGAAGCGTGAGAGGAGGATATCAAATGTCATTTTCATTTTTTTGAACTTTCTGGAAGTTTCAGGGTATAGGAAGGAGAGTTAGCATTTTCATCTGTTGCAATAAGGCATCCAAATGTTATTTATTTCTCTCACAACCCAATTAGCTGGACAGGAATGCATTTCGGGTACCCTCTTTTCTCAACCCCGCACCTAAGAGGCTTAAAGGGGAGGAGTAGCCCAACAACTTACCTCCTGGTTTCTCTCCAGTGTGGCCAGAGAGTCCGTCAAAGACTGAAGACAGGGTCCAACATCGAAACGAACAAACCACAACTGAAGGAGAGGAGAAGGGAGGGAGATTAACAAGAAAGCATCTGGGGAAATCAGCTGTCCCTTCAGTGGCCTGCAATTACTTGCAGATAAGTAACAGATTCCACAGACGTGATGCTATATCATCTGTATAAAGAAATGACTGACGTCCAGAACTTCACGACCAAAGAACTGATATCTTATCTTTAGAATCGGGAATTCTTGTTGCAAAATTGTAATGTTTCATGGGATAGATCTAGATAGATGACTTGCATCCAGATGTTATGGGTGCTCCAACACAGGAAGTAGGGGGTTGGACTAGAATAGCAGTCATCAACTGGTGGACCGTGAGAAAATTTTGGTTGTCCGCAGAAAAATTATTTCCATTTTTTATATTGCACTAAATCAGGGGTTCCTCAAATACGGCCCCTGTGACAGACACGTGCAATGAACGTTTGAGTTGCTGCAGAGAGTCTCCCCCTTCGGGGTCTTTTTGTGTGGGTCGGAGGGGGGCAGAAATTCTGACTCGGGGTCTGCTTCAGCCTCCTGGTGTGGGGCTTTGGCAGAGGTCGGAGGGAAGCGCATCTGGTGGCAAGGAGTCGGAGGGCCTTGTTCCAGTGGGACTGCCTCATGGCCTGGAACTGGCTGACCATCTCAGCCCGCTGAGCCTCCAGGCTCCTTGGACTCCTGCAGGTCTTCCCTCTGCTTAGAAAGCCTATGTTCCTAGTCCTCGGTGAGGAGCTTCTGCTAAGCCTCCTTCTAGGTCAGCTCCAATTTGAACTGAGCTCTTTGGCCAACTCTTTCTCACGGTGGCTGCTTAGCTCCAACAACTTAGCTGCTTAGCTCCAACAAAAGGAGCCTGAGTAGCGTAGGGGAGTAATGCCTCCTACAAAGGCAGCATTTAAGATCCAGCTGCTGCAATTACTTGTGAGTTCAATCCCAGGCAGGCTCAAGGTCGACTCAGCCTTCCATCCTTTATAAGGTGGGTAAATTGAGGACCCAGTTTGTTGGGGGCAATAAGCTGACTTTGTATAAAAAAATATAAATATACAAAAGTATGAAGGCTATTGCTTAACGCACTGTAAGCCGCCCTGAGTCTCCAGAGAAGGGCGGCATATAAATCAAATTTTAAAAAAAATAAAAAAAAAACTGCTTCCTGTTGGGGCTCTAAGGAGCCGGGGCGGGCATGTGAGGAGGGGCTGGGAGGAGAGGGGTGAGTAGAGGCTGGTGAGGCGCCCGTCAACGGGAGTGACATTGAGTTGGCCATGCCCACCCAGTTCCATGACCATCTAGCAACAACAGTCACGAGGCAGATCATATTAGTGGTCCACGGGATTTAAAATTATGAATTTAGTGGTCCCTGAGGTCCAAATGGTTGGTGACCCCTGGAGTAGAAGACCTCTAAGGATTCTTCCAACTCTGTTATTCTAACAATCCCAGTTCAATTAATCAGTGGAACAACTTGCCTTCAGAAATTCTGGGTGCTCCATCACTGGCAGTTTTCAAGAAGAGATTGGACAACCATTGGTCCGATCTACTCTTCTGTTAGGAAATTAACCTCTTTCAGAAAAACATACCTGTGGGACAGCACAGTTTTTGTCCGGAATATCTGTCATCCCTACCACGAATCCAAGTTTCATGAAGGCTTCATTGGCAGCCATTAGCCTCATATCTGTATTCACATTCATCTGGTTAAAGAGAAAGAAAAGGAAGAAGAAGAGAAGAATTGAGCCGTGGCTACAAAACCAGGATTTTAAGAGGCGGAAAGCACTTGAAGGACATCCGTCTTGAGGGATGAACGTGACTGCAACCCGCTGACCGGATGGCCATTCCGTTTCTACTTCAAAACATCAACCGTCAAAACGATGAATCGGTTGCCAAACATCTGACCTGTCCCCACGGGAATTCTGTGATGGTCGTAGGGGTGGAAAATGGTCATAAGTCACTTTTTTCAGTATCACTAAATGGACTGACGCAGGGGTGGAATTCAAATTTTTTTTTACTGACGCTTCTGTGGGCGTGGCTTGATGGGCATGGCAGGGGAAGAATATTGCAAAATCTCCATTCCCAACCCACTCCTGGGGGAAGGATATGGCAAAATCCCCATTCCCACCCCACTCCTGGGGGAAGGATACTGCAAAATCCCCATTCCCTCCCCACTCCTGGGGGAAAGATACTGCAAAATCCCCATTCCCACTCCACTCCTGGGGGAAGGATACTGCAAAATCCCCATTCCCTCCCCACTCCTGGGGGAAGGATACTGCAAAATCCTGATTCCCTCCCCACTCCTGGGGGAAGGATATTGCAAAATCCCCATTCCCACCCCACTCCAGGGCCAGCCAGAGGTGACATTTGCCAGTTCTCCAAACTACTCAAAATTTCCACTACCGGTTCTCCAGAACCTATCAGCACTTGCTGAATAGCACCCCTGGACAGTTGTAAGTTGAGGACAGCCTGGATTTCAGCTTTGATCAAATGACTTCACATTTGCCTTTGGCTGTAATAAAGATCTAATCTGCTGTGAAGTCTACACATCTGGATTGAGCCCAACCTGACAAGCCACCTCTAGTCTAACCTCTTAACCAAGACAGAAAATAAATAATGGATCTGGGCAAGGTGACAGCACAATTACCGAGTCAGCTCCACGGGTTTCTGCAAAAGTCGCTCTTTAATTTTTCATTAGGCAGAAGGGAAAATTGTCAAAAGCAAAGGGAGCCATCCAAGGACCTTAAGTTAATTACATTTAATTTGACATCAGTTTCGACTTCGCCCAGCGGAATCAAAAGAACATTTGCAGGCAAGAAATTAATGCCTCTAAATTTGGTCTCCTGAAATTTTAGGAAAAAGGAACCTGGGCTCGCATCAAAGCCAGGACTTGGAAATCAGATGTGTTTTTGGATTTCACCAAATTGGCCAATCCTGATTTAGCATTTTTGGGTAAATGTAAACCACCTTTGGCTAACGTGGTAGGATTGGACATTTTTTACTACTTGTTTTGCGGGCATGGCTTGGTGGGCGTGGCATGGCATGGCGGGCATGGCAGGAGAAGGATACTGCAAAACTCCATTCCCACCCCACTCCAGGGGAAGGATATTGTAAAATCTCCATTCCCTCCCCACTCCAGGGGAAGGATACTGTAAATCTCCATTCCCATCCCAGTTCAGAGGAAGGATACTATAAAATTTCCATTCCCTCCCCTCTCCAGGGGAAGGATACTGTAAAATCTCCATTCCCATTCCATTTCAGGGGAAGGATACTATAAAATCTCCATTCCCTCCTCACTCCAAAGGAAGGTTACTGTAAAATCCACATTCTCCCCCACTCCAGGGGAAGGATACTGTAAAATCTCCATTCCCTCCTCACTCCAGGGGAAGGATACTGTAAAATCTCCATTCCCTCCTCACTCCAGGGGAAGGTTACTGCAAAATCCTCATTCTCTCCCCACTCCAGGGGAAGGATACTGTAAAATCTCCATTCCCTCCCCACTCCAGGGGAAGGATACTGCAAAATCCCCATTCCCTCTGGATCAGCTGGGACTTTGGAGGCAGAGAATAGAAGGGAGAGGGGCCAGCCAGAGGTGGTATTTGCCGGTTCTCCGAACCACTCAAAATTTTTGCTATCGGTTCTCCAGAACTGGTCAGAATCTATTGAAACCCACTTCTAGTTGTTCCAATACATTGTATGCCAATGAAGTTCCCTTATTTGGTAATGAAATATTACCAAGGACCCTACAGTCCAAGACATAGTGATTCTAACTCCAGGGAAATATTTTTTTTCCCATGCCTTTAAGAGTTCTTCCGATACAGTAGGCTAAGAGAGTTGAAATCACAAGACATACAGAAGAAATTAAAACTCCAAACATGATTCATGAATGACTACAACAGCAGGATCTATGCGGTATCGTAGAATGTACTGATATCATTTTCTGAAATTAAAGCAAGCATTGTTTTAGGCATTCTACATGTGGGATTCCTGCCAAACCTCTCTGTCACTTGATAGATTCTGATTCTTTCCATCTGTTGCTCACCAATAGCAAGGAGCCACCCAAGACAGCATGGTCAAAGAAGAAGGGAAAAAAAATATATGCACAAGAAATATCCATCCCTCAAGTGGATGAGTGGTGAGGTGGAGGTGGAGCTCTCACCTCACAATCAGGAGGCTGTGAGTTCAATCCTAGGTAGCGGTCGTTATTTCTCTCTCTGGGCACAATGAGAATATATCTGCTGAACGAAACTCCGCATTGGCAACAGGAAGGGCATCCGGCCAGTAAACACTCAGCTCCATTCAATTGCCCCAACTCCACCCCGATGCAAGGGATTACGGAGTCATTAAATGACAAAAATAAAATAAAATAAAATAAAATAAATGGAAATGGCAACTGGATACAATCTAGTCCCGTCTTACCTTTCTTTGATAGCGATGAATTATGACTAGGATGGCCACAGCAGCCAGCAAAACAACAATGGTAACCAAAACACTGACTTTCCAAGACGGTCCAACCGAAAAAATTTGCAGGATGGAATAAAGGTTGATCCAAAGAGTCACGTAGACAATCTGAAAAGGAAAGAGATTAAGTCAGCAGCTCAGACAGACTAAGATATAGTTAGAGATAAATACTATAGATAGATGATAAAAGAGATGAGAGTGAGAGTGAGGGATGAGATGATGGAGATACTAGAAAGAGAAAAAAGATGGATGGATGGATGGATGGATGGATGGATGGATGGATAGATAGATAGATAGATAGACAGACAGATAGACAGACAGACAGACTAAGATATAGTTAGAGATAAATACTATAGATAGATGATAGAAAGAGATGAGAGAGTGAGAGTGAGAGTGAGAGATGAGATGATAGAGATACTAGAAAGAGAAAAAAGATAGATAGATAGACAGACAGACAGACAGACTGACTAAGATATAGTTAGAGATAAATACTACAGATGATAGAAAGATGAGAGATGAGTGAGAGAGAGAGATGAGATGATAGAGATACTAGAAAGAGAAAAAAGATAGATAGATAGACAGACAAACAGACAGACAGACAGACAGCTTTAGCCCACATTAGCCCACAATCTTGATCATGAGGATACAGCAATGATCATAAGTGTAAAAAACAGTCGTAAGTCGCTTTTTTCAGTGATGTTGTAACTTTGAACAGTTACCAAATGGACTGTTGTACGTTCAGGACTACTTTTGTAGCCCTTTGTCACCAACAGAGCACTTCGTGCCCCAAATGTTTTCCCCGTAGTTCTCTATGAGGTTCTTACTGCAGCAATGACCATCCTTATTCCTCTGGAGTTGTACGATAGGTACGTTCTCATTTCTGGCTCCAACACAGCTCGTTGTATCAATGTTTCCCACTGGTCTTCTGTCACCTGTTTGGATAATTGCACACCATCAGACTTGTGTCTAGAACCGGAGGAGGAGACTTGGGCTAAACATCATAGGAAATGTACTTGGGATAAGAGCTGTTGAAGAATAGAATAGAATAGAATAGAATAGAATAGAATAGAATAGAATAGAATAGAATAGAATAGAATAGAATAGAATAGAATAGAATAGAATAGAATAGAATTTATTTATTTATTTATTTATTTATTTATTTATTTATTTATTTATCAATCAATCATATTTATATACGGCCCTACTCCCAGAGGGACTCAGGGCGGTGAACAGCCAAAATAAAATACAATTAACATACAAAAGTTAAAAACTATTTAAAAAGCTTAAATTTAGGCTCCGAAAATTTAAAACATCCAATTTATATAAACATTTAAAACCCAATTCAAAAGGGAGAGTTAGGCCAGACCCGCCTGTTGGAATAAAAACGGTTTTAGGGCGCGGCGGAAAATGTGTAAGTCCTGAATCCTCCTTATCTCCGGGAGGAACTTGTTCCAGATGGCAGGTGCCCCCACAGAGAAGGCTCTCCCCCTGAGGGCCGCCAATCGACACTGTTTAGACAACAGCACCCTGAGGATGCTGTTCTCTATGGGAGCGGACTGGTCAGTGAGAAGCTACCAGTGGCAGAAGGCGGTCTCGTAAGTACCCTGGTCCTAAGCCATAGAATAGAATAGAATAGAATAGAATAGAATAGAATAGAATAGAATAGAATAGAATAGAATAGAATAGAATAGAATAGAATAGAAAATAGACTAGACTAGAGTAGACTAGACTAGAGTAGACTAGACTAGACTAGACTAGACTAGACTAGACTAGACTAGACTAGACTAGACTAGAATAGAATAGAATAGAATAGAATAGAATAGAATAGAATAGAATAGAATTTTTTATTGGCAAGTGTGATTGGACACAGAAGGAATTTGTCTTTGGTGCATATGCTCTCAATGTAGAAAAAAGAAGAGAAGAGAAGAGAAGAGAAGAGAAGAGAAGAGAAGAGAAGAGAAGAGAAGAGAAGAAAACAGAGAACAGAGAACAGAGAACATGGAATGGAATGGAATGGAATGGAATAGAATAGAATAGAATGAGTTGGAAGGGACTTTGCAGGTCTTCTCGTCCAACCTCCTGCATTTAAACATATCCATCAGCAAATCTGTCACTATAGGACAGGGGTGGCCAACTATGGCCCCTTTAAGTACTTGTGGATTTCTGAGAATGGCTGGCCGGGGCTCAGGAATTCTGGGAGTTGAAGTCAAGAAAGGGCCATTGTTCCCCATTGTTCCCCATGCTGGCTCAGGAATTGTGGGAGTTGAACTCCACCAGTCATAAAAGGGCCATAGTTCCCCCTTCCAGTGTGATGACTCCCCCGGACGCTCCCCCAGCTATCTCTCCAGATGTCAGCTCGGAGGAAGATGAACCAGTTCCAGGCACGTCTCATACCGCACCAAAACCCATGTATGTACATGCAGGCAGGACATTAAAAAAATGTGGTGTTGCGTCTAATGGGAATCTGTTAAAAAGCTCCGATTTTGCGTTGCAGGTTTCAACAAGACCAGAAGCCTCACCTCTATTCCCAAAGTTTTCAGTTTCTCTTCCCAAGAATCCATGACGCCGGGAGGAAGAGACCCACGGGGCTTCCGAGCTGTCACCACCATAAGAACTTCTCCGTTTGGAATGTCTGCAATGCAACCGTTGGAAAAATGAATCATTCAACGTTGGCGGCAGGGGTGGGTTCTAAAATTTTTTTTACCACCGGTTCTGTGGGCGTGGCTTCCTTTGTGGGCATAGCTTGGTGCGGGGGAGGGGGGTAATGTGCCTGGGTGGGAGTGGCCAACTTTTTTAAAAAAAAACTTTTAAAAGCATTTTTTCTACAACTTTAAGAGGTTGCAGGAAAAAAAATGCTTTTAGAAGCCTCTGACGATCAGGCAAGTCAGCTGGGATCGCCAGAGGCTTTTAAAGGCTTTTTTTTTTTTTTCTACAGCCTCTTCGGCCGAAGAGGTTGCAGAAAAACATGCTTTTAGAAGCCTCTGACGATCAGGCAAGTCAACTGGGATCGCCAGAGGCTTTTAAAGGCATTTTTTTTTTCTACAGCCTCTTCAGCCCGAAGAGGTTGTAGAAAAAAATGCTTTTAAATGCCTCTGACAATCCCAGCTGAGCCGCGCAATCATCAGAGGATTTTTTTTCTTTACTTTTAAAAGCATTTTTTCGGCCGAAGAGTTGCAGAAAAAATACTATTCAAAGTTAAAAAAAAAGCCTCTGATGAGGTGGGCGGGGTAAGCTAGCGGCAACTGGCCTAGGGACCGGTTCGGGGGTGTGGCCAGCGAATGTTATTACCGGTTCTCCGAATTACTACTGATTTGTACTACCGGTTCTTACGAACCGGTGCGAACCAGGAGCAACCCATCACTGGTTGACGGGTTGAACCACAGTCTATCAATTGCACAATTCGCCGTATGCCATCAATCACGGTTTACAAATATCTATGGAGGTTCTCAGTCATCCGGGTCACAGTTGTCTGAATGGTGCTTTTTTTTCAAGAGTCAACCAGACTTTCTCTGTTTTGCCTTGAAGATGGGACATGCTTTGGATTCACACAGCACACTCAGGCAAAACTCAAGCACACCCCATCTTTGGCTCAGTGCAATAGGTTAATCAAGAACATTCTGACTTATCAAGTAAGCCCAGGCTTAGTACGACAGGCAACTCAGCCAATGCAACTATTTTCTGTCTGCCAAACCGAAGTTTAATTTGAAATGTCTTCACAGCACTGGCATTCCAAATTACCCACTTCTGTGTCCTGTGTGATTGTCAATTCCCATTAAGATTCAGATTTTCAGATGCATTTTCAGCACGACAGATTTGGGGAGTGGGGAGGTGGGGGGAGAAAGAGTTAATGGATAAAATTTGGAAGACAGAACGTCTACACATTCAGCTTTGCGTGGTTCATCAAGTGATGCTTTTGGGAAACATTGCTAATGCTGCAGAGGAGAAATCGTGCATTGTGCACATCCGTGAATCTCCAGGAAATGTTTGGAAGGATATTTTAAGCGCGTTGAGGAAATGACAAGCATATCAAAGATGTATTTGCTAATATATGTTTAAGATGAGCACGACTGAAGCACACCAAAAAAGGATGATTTTGTTCCAAAGGCATGATATGTTTCATAGATTTTGACAAAAGCTTCCTTTTGAAAGAGATAGATTAAAACTGTCTCATCCTGGAACAATGTGACATAATTACAAATCATTTTTAATGCCGTTTAGCAATGCCACGAACTGAACTTGAAATCTTTTCCATGTAAAGGAAATGCTAACCTTTTTTTAGCACCTTGTTCTAAATGAATGAAATTTCTGGGTTTTTTTCTGGCTGGTTTAACAAAAACTTTGGAAGTAGTCTATTTCAAATTTCAATCATTTGTAGATTTTATCCAGTCCTCGATTTACGTTCACACAATGGAGCCCAAAATTTACATTGCTAAGTGAGACGTTTGTTAAATGAATTTGCCCCGTTTTTAACCACATAACAAATGTGGTAAAAACGGGGCGAATTCAAAGTGAACTACTGAAGTTGTTAACTTAGTAACATGGTGACCCCAGGATACCGCAACCGTCATAAATATGAACCAGTCGTCAAGCATTCAAATTTTGATCAAAGGACCATGGGGGTACTGCAATGGTCATAAGTGTGGAAAAACAGTCAGGAGTCACTTTTTTCAGTGCCATTGTAACTTCAAACGGTCACTAAATGAACACAATCAGATTTGGGCCATACACTGCATGATATTGACAAGTGGTGCGGTGGCCTAGAGGTAGAGCTCTCGCCTGACAATCAGGAAGCTGTGAGTTCGATCCTAGGTAGAGGCAGGTATTTCTCTCTCTCTGAGAATGTATCCGCTGAACAAAACTCCGCAATGGCAACATGAAGGGCATCCGGCCAGTAAATACTCAGCTCCATTCAGTTACCCAAACTCTACCCTGCAAGGGATTATGGGGTCGTTAGAAGAGGATCATGATTACATGATATTGACATGGAGCAGTTTGCTGAGATCCCAAAAGCATGAAAACAACAGATATATCACAGACTCCATCAAATTGCATTTAAGAAAGTAACCAGAGAGGATCTAATGACGTTGATACAAATATTTCCATCCTTTTCTTAACTCCTGCTCGTACGATAGGATAATGATTTTCATTTAATGCTTTTGTGCATAAAAGCTGCTCTCTGTTCAAACAGAAGATTAAATTAAATGATTTTTAAAAAGCCCAAAACAGGTCAATGTTATTATGGCTACCACCATGTTTTCCGCCAATGGTGTCAAATGACTGGTTTTTACCGTTTCTACAGAAATCCGGGTGCTCCATTCCTTTATTCCAACAATAAGTGAGGCTAAAGGGTAGTCCTCCTCCTCTTTCTCCTCCTTCTTCATCACTGTCTTTGACTTGATTTCCACCACAAATCATGTCGAACAGGGGTTCCAGTGTGCAATTCACCCAACGAGAACTTCAGCTCTAAATGCCTGGTCTTTCTTCCTTGAAGATCCTTGCTGTTTTTAGGACGAGAGAAACAAAACATTTCATCAGGTCATTTCTTCCAGGTAGGTAGGGTTCAGGAGAAAGATAAGACAATTGCAGGTAAAGATCAAGAGGTCAGCAGGTGGACCTCTGAGATCAAGGCAAGCTTCATCCTTGTCTTCTTCTAACGTGCTCCAGTGCTTTCTTTGACTCTACTGAGACATTGTCTGAAGCAATATCTATGTCCTCACCACCCCGCTCAGAGGTGTGGGCGGGGCCCCACACCTCTGAGCTGTGCAAAACAGGTTCTACGAACCAACCCTGGAGAAATTCAAAGCTTTCCCACAGAACTGTGGGGTTTTTTTCTCTCTCTCTTCTGCTTTCAGAAGTTGGGTGCTAAATAAATAAAATAAATAAATAAACTTTATTGTCATTGTATATGTATACACAGTGTACACATGCAACGAAATTTACTTGACACCCAAAGACCAGGTCCCACACTCATAATCCCCAGCACACTCCCACCCACCACAATTCCCCACCCCTAAAACCACCCAAACATCTCCACAACAGACCAAGTAATACTGTCCAACAGTTCACTTTAGTTCATTGTTGAGTGCAATTATGGCTCTGGGATAAAAACTATTCAGAAAATGTGTGGTCCAAGTTTCAATTGTTCTGTATCTTCTGCCAGAAGGCAACAATCCAAAAAGATTGTAAGCAGGATGGGAAGAGTCTCTGAGAACGTTATGCAACTTCCTCAAAGAGCGAGATTCAAAGATGTTGTCCAGGGCTGGTAGCTGGAGTCCGATAATATTCTGGGCAGTTTTAATGATTCTCTGTAGAGCTTTTTTGTCCGCTACAGAGCTGCTCCCATACCATGCAAGAATGCTGTATGTCAGGATGCTCTCAATGGTGCTGCGATAGTAGGACAGAAGTAGGTGCTGAGATAGATTTATCTTCCTGAGCATTCTCAGGAAGTACAGCCTCTTCTGTGCCTTCTTCACAAGCATGTTAGCATTCATAGTCCATGAGAGGTCCTGCGAGATATAAGTGCCCAGAAATTTAAAACTACCCATCCTCTCCACCTCCTCACCACTTATGTACAATGGTAGATGTACATAAGAAGTTCTTCCAGGCTCTGCCAACTTGTATTCATGTGAGCTTTTTCCAGGTGATCTCAATCTACATACACAAAGGCTAAATTATCCCCCTCCCCCCCCAAAAAAAAAATTTAAAAAAGAATAATCTATAAAGGGCCCTGCCTAGATTGGCTGCTTCCCCGTTCTGCACTTCAGAAATGGTGTCTATGGGCACATCTCTAAACTTCACAAAGACAGAACAGAGACTGATGTCCTCCACTGTTGCATCCCTGCAGGTATGACGACCTGAAATGACCATACTTATTGCCCTGTTTCCGGTGTCAACGAAGCTCCAGGTTGACTTGTCCAACAAATGTGGACAAAATATGGATTCCCGGAATAATATGGGGATTGTTTTTGTTTTAAATGCAGGCAGCATCCATCAAGAGCCTTGGTGGCGCAGCAGATTAAAGTGGTGTTAAGTGACACCAGCTGCCTGCAATTACTGCAAGTTCGAATCTCACCAGGCTCAAGGTTGACTCGGCCTTCCATCCTTTCGAGGTAGGTAAAATGAGGACCCGGATTGTGGGGGCAATAAACTGACTTCGTATAAGAAAGACCACCATTTGGGGGGGGGGGGGGCGAAAGCCCTACTAAGCAGGTATATACAAAAGTATGAAAGCTATTGCTTAATGCATTGTAAGTCGCCCTGAGTCTCCGGAGAAGGGCGGCATATAAATTGAACCAATAAATAAATAATAAATAAATAGCAATAGCAATAGCACTTAGATTTCTATACCGCTTCACAGTGCTTTCCAGCCCTCCCTAAGCGGTTTACAGAGTCAGCATATTGCCCCCAACAATCTGGGTCCTCATTTTATCAACCTCGGAAGGATGGATTGTTGTAAAATAAGGGAGAAGAAAGGGTAGAAGAGCGATCCCGAATATAATTAAAAAGAATGTGTTTTTCTTTAGAAAATATATGTATATGTATTATGGATAAGAGAATGTACATTTACAATATATTTATAAGAAATTAAATAAAAATCTTTTTTTCAAAAAAAGGATGGAAGGTTGAGTCAACCTTCAGGTCAGGATCCAACTGCCTGCAGTGGGCAGAGTTAGCCTGCAATACTGCATTCTAACCACTGACCACCACAGCTCATCAGCATTAGCACTTAAGACTTGCTTTCCAGCCCTCTCTAAGCAGTTTACAGCGTCAGCCTCTTGCCCCCAACAATCTGGGTCCTTTTTTTACCCACCTCGGAAAGATGGAAGGCTGAGTCAACCTTGAGCCTGGTGAGATTCGATCAGCCAAACTGCTGGCAGCTGGTGATCAGCAGAAGTAGCTTGCATTACTGCACTCTAATCATCAAATGGGAGTTCACTGCATTGGTCAATGATTTGCTCCAACCCGCCCTAGAATTTCTGCACAATTGAGAAACCCTGGTTGTCCTTATCAGTCACAATCAAGAACGATTGCTTCTTGTGATTCTGGTTTTAAGATTGCTCAGTTAATTATATTGAGCAGGAAGGAGGAGAAAAATTGGGCCACTCTTTTCCGCATTCGTTATCAGGCTGTAAAAGAAGATTTAAATCTATGGTTTTTCCAAAAAAGATTTACGAATTCTGGGGCCTATGCTTGTATACTAATCCGTACACCTTTCACCCAGTCCCGTGCCTAGTTTTTTTTTTCATTTACTTCATATACTCCAAAGGTAGGCTTGTAGAGGATGTACATGTAAGTAGCATGCAAAGAGGAACTGAATCACGAAGCCCGTCGTAGGAAAAAAAGACATCTGTGAAGTTGAGCAAGGTTTAGCCAACTTAGAGTCGGGGATGAAGAAGAAGAAAAAGAACTTACAAGCTAGTTGTGATTCTCGAGGCACTCCTTCACAAATCTCCATTGCCTTTTCTAGCAGCACACAAAGTTATACTTAGCATGACTTCTTTCCATAAAAAAATGTTCTCCCTCCCTCTCTCTCTCCCACCCTTTCTCTTCCCCCTTTCTCCCTTTCTCTCTCCCTCTCTGCCCCACCCTTTTCTCCCTCCCTCTCTCTCTTTCTCCCTTCCTCTTCCTCCCCACCCACTTTTTCTCCCTCCCTCCCTCCCTCCCTCTCTTCTCCTTTTTTGTCTCCCTCTCCCTCTGTCCCTCTCTCTCTCTCTCTCTCACATACACACACACACAAACACAGAGATGGAGAGACAGAGAAATATATCTCGGTCTAGAGAGAACATATATCTTTCTCTCTAGAGAGGATATATTAGGAGGAAGTGAGCATACCAGCTTCAGCGCCATTCGTTCAAAGCACTTCCGATCTGCAGATTGTGGGATTTTTCTTCTCGTTCTGCCTCTATTTTATCTGTTTTGCTATTCTTTCAGTTGCAAAAGAATGCTTCAATGGTCGTATGTCTGGTTGGTTAGCTCTTTTTTTTTCCCCCTGCACAAATGCAATGGTGATGAAATCAGGCCGCAAATAAGGTTGATTCTCACAGCTGGAGACAACACTCCCCGCATCTGGCTACAGGCTGGTGGTGAGGACATTCAGCCTAGCTGCTCCACCCTTCGTCGTCTTCGAAATTGCTTGTAAACAACGCCGCAACGGATAATCCGTGCCGAACACAACCTATGTCTAACTGGATGATGATCATCAAATTGTTATCCGGAGAAGTCCTTCAATCTTTATTGTTCTCCGTTACTGTAATGTTTAATGTAGCAGAGAGGAGAAATCTCTCGTCTTAACTGCACTTCATTTAAATTGAGTTATATTTAAAAGAAATGAAATCAGCCTGGCATCCTCCTAGCTCTCTCTGTCCATAAAACATTTTATTATCATGTTACAAATGTGGCGTTTTTCGTCCTAAAATGACAAGACACAAACAGTAAGAAAAAAAAAGTAGGGAAGAAGGTTTGAAAAGACCAGCATCATAAACATTGACCATTTCCTTAAAGTCCACTTAACTTTCTCTCAAAGTATCGACAAAACCCTGGAGAAACAGGTAGACCTCTGGACAACTTGAGCATTAGGAGATGTTTGGTGGAGACTATGGGTGAGAAGGTGGCACTGCCCTGATGTTTTCCCTTCCATTTTCCCCAAAACGTCTTGAATTCATGAGAAAACAGTACACTGAACATCACGGAAAACCCAGGAGTGCCATTTTTATATACAGAAATTCCTGCGAGTGAACCTGGCGAGTATAATTTAATGTTTAACGGCACTGCTGGTTTTCCTATGACGCTATTCTTGTTCGTTTCCTTCAAACGTTGCTTAATTAGAAAGGGGGGGGTATATTTCCTCAGAATTAAAATGCAAGAGGAAACGAAGAGTATGGAGAATTTTTTTTAAAAAAAACCGTAACCAACTCTGCGCTCCTGAAATACAGCTGGTGCTATTGAGCTACTTCTTCTGCTGGCACAAGAAAACGCAGCTTAAATCCATTCAGTTTATTTTCTCCATTTGGCAAGCAGCATAGGCAAGTCAGATAGCATCAGTCCAAAGAATAAGATTTAATAAGCATAAATTACGGTTTTCTCCTTAATTTATTTTTTTTGTTAAGCCTCCTATTCTTTTCTTCAAAAAGTTTGGCCACCTAATGAGAAGGAAGGACTCCCTGGAGAAGAGCCTAATGCTGGGAACGACTGAGGACAAAAGAAGAAAGGGACGGCAGAGAACGAGGTGGCTGGATGGAGTCACTGAATCAGTCGGCATGAGATTAAATAGTCTCCGGGGGATGGCAGAGGACAGGAAGGCCTGGAGGAACGTTGTCCATGGGGTCGCGATGAGTTGGACACGACTTCTCGACCAACAACAAAAAATTATTTTCTTCCTTAAACCACTGTGCTGAATCGGCTGCAAGCGCAAGACTGCCAGATTTTGTAAACTGTTGGCGGAGGATGTTTTTATGCAGCTAGTAGTCAGTTCTTGCAAACGCCATGTTCAGCGAAACGCACTCTTAAAGCAACACAATTAATGTCAGGGACAGAGAGTACCGAGAGCGGAGCATTTATATCGTTTTCACTCGTTCTGTTCTGGAAATCAGCCTTGCTGAAGTACAGGATTTACGGAGCCGGTTTTCACCGGAAGGCTTATGAGGTTTTGCATAATCTTTTGAATTCATTCATAAAGTTTGGAAGAGCCAGAGTGTTGCAAAACTTCATTCTGATTCATGACTCCCTTTCAGAAAGCCAAGCAAGTAGTAAGCATACACCCAGCTGGTTCGTATTATGTTGTGCACATTCACTCACTTTCAAAATACAGCTTCCTGCCTTCCACCCCTCTACCCCAGCCAGCATGGGTGTGTTTTGGCAAAGGCCATCACTGATTCAAAAATAATCTCTCAGCTGATTTACCAACAGCTTATTGAGTTCCTAGAAGGCGAGAGTTTGACCAGCCATCAAACCACAATCAACAACTAAAAAGCCACCCAAAATTGGCACCCTATAAATACCACACGCAGAAAGGCCCAAAGCACACTGTTGCGACCTAGGCTTTCTGAGTCATTAAAACACACGAGTAATCCCAAAAACCTCTTTTATTGCAACAGCTGTGAATTACTTTCATTCACAGCCGAGTCCCAATTAGTTGCAAAAAGTCCTTCAGGAGAAGTCCTTCGGGATAACCACCAACAAAGGTCTCCCTTCACACGCTGCCAAAGACCTACTTGGCAAAGCTACACGGAGTCCAGAATCAAACAGAGATGCCGACTGGGAACAGAATTAACAATGTTGCATTCCTGCAAAGGGCCCACGTGCCTTTGCTCCTCTTTTAAGCCATATTTGAGGGGCCAATCATCTCCAGGCCTTACTCCCGAGTCATCCCTTTTGTTTTAACTGTTCATGCCTTCTGGCAGCTCTGCGCATGCGTGCATTAGGAACAGGCTCCTCCTGTTCCTCTGCCTCTCTGCTGTCCGACTCTGAAAGCTCCAGAGCCCGTGCATCACTCCCAGATGGCCCTAGCCCCATCTCTACTTCCGACGCAGAGCCCTCGTCCGGGTCTTCCCCAGACTCCAGGACTGGCCCATGTTCCTCCCCAGCTTCCTCGCTGTCCAACTCCACTGCCAGCTCCACAAGCTGCTGGCAGACCACAACACACACATTCTGCTAGACAGAAGTTCCCCGAGGATGGGCTCCAGCATGAGTCCCAAAACTCAGAAGACTAAACCTCTGGTCTCGGAGATTGACCTAGATTGGATCCTGCAACATTATCCCGGGAGATGTAGATTTGCCTTCATTTGTCAGGGAGTTTGGGAGCTATCTGGTGCTTTTTTACAGAGCTGCATGGAATTCTGCTCCAGAATTCAAGGAACGGATAATGTTCACCACGTGTCTGAGAATTTTACTAATGTATTTGGAATAATTAAAAGAAAGCAAAACTTTTTTTTGAACTGGTCAAAATTCACAAGGACAAGGAAATGTTGAGCTGGTCATAAAAATAGTAACTTTAAAAGCAAGTGCCTCTGTGTATTCCTTCTTCTCTCCCCCAATTCCAACTTTTAAAGGTACTATATCTCAGTATTTATTTGTAGTGCATTCTATCCTTACTTTTAAAATTTCAACTGGAGTGGTAGATAAATTATATATTCTCTGTCTGTCTACTGTGTTTCACCGAAAACAAAACCCTTTCTTATATTTTTTTTTAACCCTGAAATAAGCACTTGGCCTTATTGCCATGCGCTCAAAAGTCTGAGGGGATGTCTTATTTTGAGGAAAACAGGGTATCTCTCTCCTCTCTCTCTCTCATCTATCTATCTGCAGGTAGTCCTCAACTTATGACCACAATTGATGTTGCTGAGAAATTTGTTAAGTGAGTTTTGCTCCATTTTACGACTTTTGCTTGCCACTTTTGTATAAGCGAATCACTGCATTTGTTAAATTAGCAATGCCATTGTTAAGTAAATCAGGCTTTCCCATTGATTTTTGCTTGCCAGACAGCCATGACCTCATGACACTGTGATCGTCGTAAATGTGAATCTGCTATCAAGCATCCGAATGCCAATCATGTAACCATGGGGCTGTTTGCCACAGTCGTGTGAAAAAAATGGTCATAAGTCGTTTTCAGTTCCGCTGTAACTTTGGTCACTAAATGAACTGCCATAAATCGAGGACTATATCTATCTATCTACCGTGTTTCCCCGAAAATAAGACCCTGTCTTACATGTTTTTGAACCTTGAAATAAGCACTTGGCCTTATTTTCGGGGAGGTCTTATTATTTTGGGGTGCGTGGAGCAAGATGGGGCTCCTCTTGCCATCTTACCTGATTTCCAGCTCTGTGTTTAAATAATTTTGGGGAGGGCTTATTTTTGGGGAAACAGGATATCTATCATCTATCCATCATATCTATCTATCTATCTATCTATCTATCTATCTATCTATCTATCTATCTATCTATCTATCTATCTATCTATCACTGTACTATTCTTATACCCAATGTTGGTTTCAAACATTTTATCAAGAGCTTCTTTACTATTACCGCATCAAAACTAAACAGGCCTCGAATCCTGTTTAATTCAGCAACAAATTTCATAAATCAAAAGTTTCTGAGCAAGAGGAAAAGGAGAAAAAAGATTTTAATTTCTTTAACAACTCAGATCAGATGTTTACTTTTTCTTCAAGCACCTTAACAGCAACGCCTTGTTCAAGTTCAACAGGAAATACACAGTTATTATTTAAATAACACTTTAAACATTTTCAAATACAATCCATTCTGCAAACAAAATTCCTTGGTTTTTAAAACTCTGAGTGAAGACAAGAAACAGATTTTATTTGTTATCAGAGCACCTAAGTCACATAGTTTGCAATTTAAGGATAGAGAAAAGTACCCGGGCACTTATCATTACTGATTTTTAAATACTTCTTGGGGTGAAAGCGATCCTTTAATACTCAATACGATTTATCCAACATCAATCTTCTACGCTAGACATCTATGATATAATGCACTTTGGGGACACAGAACCAGCCTACATAGAAACTTCAAAAATGCTACAAAAGGGGGGAAGGCAAGAAACCTTGATGAAAAAGGGGGGAGAAAAGAGAAAGAGATAATCTACACCTCTTGGGAATTAAATTATGCACCTTTATCAAAAGGGGTGCAGCTAAAGCTGGTATTTGCTGAATATTTCCTGAAGGACCAAAGATTCTGTCTATCCGTTGATCCGATAGTTCGAATGGATTTGAGGCTTGATGTCAAAGATCAAATTCAGCAAGCTGTCCATCACTTCCTCCCGATTCTTTTGGAAGTTCTCCTGAAGAACGCCCATCTTCTCCTGGGTTCCTTGTTCCACCTCAGTGGCGGAACTGCCGTGGGAGCCAAGCGCCTGCGATAAAGGGAGACAAAAGAAAAAAGAAAATGAAGGCCACCACTTAAAATCAGCTCGTCCAGTTAAGTTCTGCATTTCCAAGAACCTTCAATGCCTAGCAGTGTTTAAGCAAGCGGGGGGAATCTGTCAATCCTCAATCATATGATGATTATGCCTCCACAGTTCCCCAAACTGCAGAAGCCAATTTAACACTGAAAGTCCTAGACTGAATTCTTATCCCTTCAGAAAGGAAGAGATCAGATGATTTTGGGGGCGAAACTCGAAACTGGAAACTTATAGGCAGTCCTTGACTTACAGCCATCACAGAGCCCAACATTTCTGTGGTTAAGTGAGACATTCATTAATTTGAGATGAGCAAAAATGTTTTCAAATTTAAGTCCAACCTGTTGGAAGTGCAAACAGGCACAGGGTACTTTCTTCCATGTCTGGTGGCTTTGCCCCAAAATTAGGAAGTATTGGGAAAAAGTAAAAATCTGGCTAATAGAAATAACATCGGAAAAAATAGAACTTAAACCAGAGATTTTCCTATTAGGGATGATTAAAGAAAACTATAGGAAAGAAATAAAGTATTTAATATTACACATAGTCACTGCAGCCAGATTGGCGCTCGCCCAATATTGGAAAATGACCAACTGCCAACAGATCAATTGATAATCCAAAAGAAATCTGTAAATTGCATGGAAATGGACAAACTAACATTTGAAACGAAGGACAAGGTAGACTCAAAATGTTATATAGCGTGGAATAGGTGATATGATTGGATAACTCGCAGAAATGAGAGTAAATGAAAAATTGTGTATGATAATAATAATTAACAAATATGCACCGTTAATAAGATAATGGATGTGTGACCAAAGTCACTTTTTCTTTTTATGTATTGCCGTTTGTATTAATATATATGTATTGTGTATATACATAGTATAGTGTTTTACTTTTATATGTTTAATAAAGTTTTGTTTTTAAAACCAAAAAAAAAAGAAAAAAGGAAAGAAAGAGACATTCGTTAAGTAAGTTTTGACCCGTTTTACCACATTCCTTGCCGCATTTTTTTTTTAAATTTGATTTATATGCCGCCCTTCTCCGGAGAGTCAGGGCGGCTTACAATGCGTTAAGCAATAGCCTTCACACTTTTGTATATTTATACAAAATCAGCTTATTGCCCCCACAACTGGGTCCTCAATTTATCCACCTTAGAAAGGATGGAAGGCTGAGTCGACCTTGAGCCTGGATGGGATTGAACTCGCAAGTAATTGCAGGCAGCTGGATCTTAAATGCTGCCTTTGTAGGAGGCATTACTCCCCTACGCTACTCAGGCTCCTTCGTTAAGCGAATCACTTATGGTTGGTAAGTTAGTAACGTGGTCGTTAAACGAATCCGGCTTCCCCATTGACTTTGCTCACCAGAAGGCCGCAAAAGGGGATTGCGAGACCCCAGGACACATGATCATGGGAATGCTGCAAAGGTCGTAATTGTGAAAACCGGTCATAAGTTGCATTTTTCAATGCCGTTAACAGTCACTAAACGAATTGTTGTAAGTTGAGGACTACCTCTATTAGCAAAAGAGAAGGGCTGAGCCTCAAAGGGGCAAGGGTGGGTAGGTGGGTGGATGGGTGAAGCCACTACAAAGAATCTCACACCCCAACTGAATTCCCATTCTAATACAGGAACAGACAGGAAGAGAGAGAGATTAGCCAGCATAGAATTTAACACACAGCAGCCTCTTTTGCTTTGAAGTCCTTCTCCCTCTGCAAGCGATACTGTTCGATCTCAGCCTGAGCTTCTTCCTTGGCCTGCTTCAGTCGCCGATTCTTCCCTGGGTTTGAAAAACAAAAGCAAAATGTTCAGAGGGCAAAACAGAAAAAAGGCTTTTCTGAGATTAATTTCAAGGGATAACGTCGTATTTTGAAAGTCATCCAGGCTGAAATCATTACAAGTACAATGGTTACCCACCCATCTCCCATGGAGGACCTGTATACTGCACGAGGCAAAATGAGGGCTGTGAAAATATCTACAGACCCCTCGCATCCTGGACATCAATTGTTTCAACTCCTACCCTCAAAACGACACTATAGGGCACTGCACACCAAAACTACTAGACACAAGAACAGTGTTTTCCCGAACGCTATCACTCTGCTAAACAAATAATTCCCTCAACACTGTCAAACTATTCTCTAAGTCTGCACTACTATTAATCTTCTCATCGTTCCCACCACCCATCTCCTTCAACTTATGACTGTATGACTGACTTTGTTGCTTGTATCCTTACGATATTGATATTGTTTCCTGATTGCTTATTTGTACCCTATGACTATCATTAAGTGTTGTACCTTATGATTCTTGATGAACCTATCTTTTCTTTTATGTACACTGAGAGCATATGCACCAAGGCAAATTCCTTGTGTGTCCAATCACACTTGGCCAATAAAAAATTCTATTCTATTCTATTCTATTCTATTCTATTCTATTCTATTCTATTCTATTCTATTCTATTCTATTCTATTCTATTCTATTCTATTCCTATTCCTATTCCTATTCCTATTCCTATTCCTATTCCTATTCCTATTCCTATTCCTATTCCTATTCCTATTCCTATTCCATTCTTCTGTTCTGTTCTGTAGAGAGCCTGGATAGCTCTGCAGACAAAGCACCCTAATTAAGCATCCAGCTGTCTGCAATTACTCATGTTCGAATCTCGCCAGGCTCAAGATTGACTCAGCCTTCCATCCTTTCTAAGGTAGATAAATTGAGGACCCAGTTTGTGGGGGCAATAAGCTGACTTTGTATAATATACAGAAGTATGAAGGCTATTGCTTAACACATTGTAGGTCACCCTCAGTCTTTGGAGAAGGGTGGCATATAAATCAAATAAAAAAAAAGTATACTATGACTATCACTGTTGTATCTTATGATTTATGATTAATATATCTGTACAATGACTATGATAATGATTTATCACTTATTGCTTGTATGTACACTGAGAGCCTCTGCACTAGAGACAAATTCCTTGGGTGTCCAGTCACACTTGGCCAATAAAGAATTCTAATTCCAATATTGAAGTCCATCTTTTCCCGAAAAGTTAGCCCACAGAACCGGAAACACCAAGCCTGATGCGTGGAGACAATCCAGTTTTTGAACATTCAGAGTTGACTTAACTAAAGACTTAAAAACATTGACATTAGTCAGAATTATTTTCCTAGCAATGCAACATTTCCAGCACATGATATGACTCCATTGTTCTTGGCCAGACTAAGTTCCTTTCTTGGAACTCATGTCAGGTGAAGGTTCTAGGAATCTTAAAAATTCATGCAAACATGAAGACTGAAAATGTTATTTAAAAACCAACGGTTTTAGGTAAGCTGAATTCCCAGCACAGATTCTTAAAAATAAGCCAACACTCCATAACTTTCACAATTCCCTTTTAATCAAGTTAAACTGATGCACCATAGATTTCAGGGAACTATCAGTATGCTACTGACGTTATGCAGACCACAGGGAGACTGCAAATCTATATTGGTTTTATACAAGTAAGTTACGCAACCAAATTCAAAAATTATTCTCAGAAGGAAGGCAGGATGTCTCTCCATCTCTCAATTTGTCTCCTTTCCTTGGATCAGAGCCTCTCTTAATAATAAATAATGCAAAACAAGATCTCTGCTAGGGAATAGCTTGGAGAGATGTTTCAAAGATTAGGTTTTGATCAAAATATTCCATATATCATAGTAACCTTTCCTCTGGATATGCCGGCCATTAAATTCTGCAAAGCTCAACCAGCATTAAATGGTTTGCAGCCTGACCTTTGGAGGAAAAACTACACGAGAAGTTTACGGCTACGGTAAAAAAATCACATTAGGGAAATTTCCCCAATTAAAGTGGTCCTTAAAACCTTTCAAACAGGGTAACTAAAACCTGGAAAAATGAGAAATGAAGTCTTTAGTGAGGCTGTTTCTTGGTTATCCTCAAACAAACCTACCACAAAGCTAATTAACATCCCACCAATTATCCTCAGTGGGAGGATTATTAGCTGTGTGGTAGGTTTGCTCTTCTTAATGTTACCTATAATTTTCTTTATTTTTAATGAAACAGTTTAATTTTGTTTACTATTGAGATACTTAATAAATACATGAACTAAACACGCAGCCTCCAGACAAGTCAATGCTATCCCACCCCCCAACCTGTTTTTCTCTGTAAAAAAAGACAATTTAGGAGAAATCCCTTCTATCATCCCCTCAAAATTAGTAAATCATAGCACTACTCCAATCCAGAAATGCATCAGTTCCTTCATGGATTCAATTTGTAGAGTTGACTATTTCTTCTGTGCAATTCTGGGCAGCTCCCCTAATTAAAAGCCAGTAAATAACACAACTGATGAGCCAAACCCACAAATCAATACAACACAATAACCCCATTAAAAAAACCCAGACCCATTAAAAAGCAGGCAAGGAAAAAGGCATGAATCCATCCATATAGGGCCATATTTGGATCCGGTTTGTTTTAAGGTAGCCTAAGGGGTTTTTTTTAATGTACGCTGGGGAGGATGGCAGGTGTAGTCCAACCATCCCCCCCCCCCACACACACACCCTGTACCACTATCATGCAAAGAAAATGAGACAAAAAACCCTGAATAAATGAAACAGGCAGTGTAAGCTCTCTGGGGAGGCTATGGGTGGCCCTTCCCACGCAGGATGATGGGATATGTGGTGGCTCTACGCCTTCCCTTTCCTAAAAGATGGGGGGCGGGCAGATGATGAGACATGGGACACAATCCCTCGGAACTACCGTTCCAATGCAATCTGGGCTGGAAAGGCTGTTGATTAACCCTCTCCCCTTATGGGCCAAGGATGATGGGAGGTGTAGTCCAACCGACCCCCCCCCCAAAAGACCACCACCATGGAGAGAATTGGGACAAAACTCTTTGAATGGATGAAACAGGCGGGGAGGCTATGGGTGACCATTCCCACGCAGGATGATGGGATATGTAGTGTCTGTGGAACCTCCCTTTCCTCAATGGCTGGGGATGATTGGATGTGGGGTCCCAAACCCTTCAGAACTACCGCTCCCATGCAAGCAGGGCTAGAAACACTGTAGATTAATCCTCTCCTCTATAGGCCGGGGACGATGGGAGGTGTAGTCCAACCAACCCCCCAACCCCCGTCCAAGACCACCATAATTGGGAAAAAAACCTCTTTGAATGGATGAAACAGGCGGGGAGGCTATGGGTGACCATTCCCACGCAGGATGATGGGATATGTAGTGTCTCTGGAACCTCCCCTTTCTCAGCGGCTGGGGATGATTGGACGTGGGGTCTCAAACCCTTCAGGACTCCCGCTCCCATGCAAGCAGGGCTAGAAAGGCTGTAGATCACCCCACCCCCGCCTTCTCCCTTAAGGGCTGAGGACGATGGGTGGTGTAGTCCCAGCCCCTCAGAAAGAGCCCCGCTTCCTCCCATCGCAGCCAAGGCCGGCCACTCACGCTTGCGGGCCTCGGCCACCTTCTCGGCGGCGCGTTTCTCGGCCTGAAGCAGCTGCTGGATGCCCTGAGACTGGCTGGCCATGACGGCGGCGATTCTGACAGGAAATTTTGCCCGGCGGCCCCGAAAGAGGACTGCAAAAAAAAAAAAAGGACTCGTTGCCTCTCCAAAGCCCGCCCCTTCCGGCCGTCCTGTCGTTTCATTGGTGGGGATAGCGGAAGTGCCGTCGGAGGGCTTTTGAGGGCGCCGCTCTAGAGCGGGAGGGAAGATCCTTCCCACGTGAGAAGCGGCCCGCGTGAGTACACGTGTCTTTCCCCCTTGGCTTTTTCAAGAGCGGGAGAAGCGTTTTCCAATGGAGCCAGGGGCTCTTTCTAGGCTTCGTTTCCACCCCGTAGTCGAACTCTATGGTTTTGCGGTCACGTGCTCCGCTTCTTTTTTTTCCCCTGAGGGAAGGCTTGAAAAATTTCAAGCCTTCCCTCAAGGCTTGAAAAAATTCACTGCGCGTGCGCAATTTTCTTCCCTTTTTTTAAGTTTCACTGCGCACGCGCGATTTTTCTTCCCCCCCCCCCTTTTTTTTTAAGGAGTCGTATTGTTTGTTTTCCAAAGAAAGTTTTAAGTATCAAATACAAAAGTTGATTTGCTTAGGTTTGTTCCCCGCAACAAAGCATTGCATATACACACACGCTCACACACACATATATTTTTAAAAAATAGAATGAAAAATAAAATGGGAGACAGACATTTATGTTTAAAAGTAACAGTAGAGTTGGAAGGGACCTTGGAGGTCATCTAGTCCAACCCCCTGCTCACCCAGGAAACCTGTACTGGGGATTCGAACTGCTGACCTTCCTGATCTTAGTATCTTAGCCACTGAGCCACCTAGTCAGAGTGTTTTATTGCATTTCACATAGTATTTATTACATCATTATTATCATCACTTATCATTGCTATCATTATTTTTATTAAAATAGAATGTTAAAATATTAAACGGACATAGCAGCCGCATTGTGCTTTCATGGTCGTCTATTATGAGATAACGAAATGTAAATTAAAATAACTTTCAACTCCAGCTATTTAAATGAAAGCCCAATTAAAATTTACGCAATTAAGTTGCATTCGGAGAACACCAGGGACCTCCGCAGTTCAACCCTGAGCTACGAGCCTGGATAGCTCAGCAGACTAATGCATTGTGATTAACTCCATCTGCCTGCAATTACTGTAAGTTCAAATCTCACCAGGCTCAAGGTTGACTCAGCCTTCCATCCTTTCTAAGGGAGGTAAAATGAGGACCCAGTTTGTGGGGGCAATAAGCTGACTTTGTATAAATATAAATATACAAAAGTATGAAGGCTATTGCTTAATGCATTGTGAACCGCCCTGAGACTCCGGAGAAGGGCGGCATATAAATCAAAAATTTTTTTAAGAAATACTCACTTCCACTGACGCAAATGCAATCTGAATGATCAGCATAACATAGTTGGCTTGTTACCTCTTCGCTATACTTTAATTAAGTTGATTGATTGATTGATTGATTGATTGATTCGATTTATATGCCGCCCTTCTCCAGAGACTCAGGTCAGCTTACAATGCATTAAGCAATAGCCTTCATACTTTTGTATATACCTGCTTAGTAGGGCTTTCACTGCGCATGCGCGATTTTTCTTCCCCCCCCACCCCAAGTGCTGTTCTTTTTTATATATAAAGTCAGCTTATTGTCCCCACAATCCGGATCCTCATTTTACCTACCTTGGAAGGATGGAAGGCTGAGTCAACCTTGAGCCTGGTGAGATTCGAACTCGCAGTAATTGCAGGCAGCTGGCAGCTAGGTACTACTTAACAGCACTTTAGTCCCCTGCACCACCAAGGCTCTTAATTTCCTGTATTGAGCAATTGCATGGACCAAAACGGTCACAAATGAAGGCAAATCTACATTTCCTGTTGCAGGATCCAATCCGGGACCAGAGGTTTTGTCTTCAAACTTTCAGACTCGTACTAGAGCCCATCTTCGGGGAATTTCTCTCCAGCCGAGTGTGCGTTATGCTGTGTGTGTGGCATTTATATAGTGCCTGGTTGTGTGTGGCTTTGTAGATGTTGATTGGGGATTGGGGATGCCTGGCTTTTACGTTGATAGCTGTCATTTGCCTGCGTGGCCCAGCTCTCACCTTCTAAGTATTTGAATGGCTGGTGGTAAATCAACCCTCCTATTGATTGACGAGTGGCCTGTTTCCCAGGCTTCAAATCTCTTCCCTGCCTGTTTTTGTCCCTGCTCGTCCAACAATCACATCTTTTCAGAAAAGCAGCAGAAAAAAAACTGTGTGCAGTTTTTTTAGATGTGCAGGGCAGTCCTTTAAACAGTTCATTTAGTGACCAAAGTTACAACATCACTGAAAAAAAGGTGATTTAGGACCGTTTTTCACACTTACAACCATCACGTGATCAAAATTCTGATGCTTGGCTGGCTGACTCATACTTATGACGGTGGCAGTGTCCGGGGTGGGGGTCACATGATTTGCAACCTTCTGACGAGCAAAGTCAATGGGAAACCAGTTTCACCGACTAACCGTGTTGCTCATTTGCCAACGAAAGTGGCAAGCAAAGTCGTAAAATGGGGCAAAGCTCACTGAACAAATGTTTCATTTAGCAACTGAAATTCTGGAGTCAGTGATGGTCGTAAGTGGAGAACAACCTGAAGATCCCTGAAGACCAAACCTCTGATCCCAGTGACCGACCCAGATAGGATCCTGCACCAAAATGATTCTTTCCAGCCAAGCCTCCTATTTGTTTTCCATTTCCCCTGTAAAAATCCCCTGCTTGATCTAAAGCTGATCCTTTGTGACCTATCTCCCAATAATGTCAAAGTTCGGTTAAAAATTCTGCCTGCCAGGATTCTCAGCCAAAAAAAAAAAAGTGGGGGGGGGGGAAACCTTGTGAATTTCCACTGTGGTTGGAACCGTATTAACAGGAGTGACACTAAATGCTTTAGCTATAAACCTCACTTACACTTTAATGGCTGTGTAAATGCTGCGTTAAGTGAAAAGCAAGCACAGAGTATTCTAGCAGCCTCAGCTTTAGCTGGTGCAGGAGAAGGGGGTGGGGGGAAATCTGCAAACGATGCTCGAGAATGACTAAAGACTAAAAAGCATGGCATAAAGGTCATATTCTGCTGAAGTTTACAAACGACCCGTGAAGCACAAAACAGCACAAAACTCTGGGGCTGCACCGTGTGATCCACAACCTCCCCCCCCCCCGATGTTTTAAAGGTAAAGATTGGTTGGCAGCCAGAAGCTCTGCGAAAGGCTTATAACAAATGACCCTATTTACAGCCAGAGCCAAGCGTGATCGCCTTGCTAATCAGATTATACTGGGAGGGAGGATTTGCCACATAGCATTTGGTGTTTTGAAGCACATTGGAGCAAGTGGGAGAAGGAGAAACAGGAGGAGAGGAGAGAGAATCAGCAGAAAGGGAGAAGGAGAAGAGGAATAATGAGCAGGAAAGAAGGAGAAAGAGACGAAAGAGAGGGGAGAAGATGGATAACGAGCAGGGGAGAGAGAGAGAAGGAGAAGAGGGAGGAGGAGATAACGAGCAGGAAAGAAGGAGTAAGACGAGGGGATGAAGAAGATAGATAAGCAGGAAAGAAGAAATGGAGGAGGAAGAGATAACGAGCAGGAAAGTAGAAGGAGTAGACAGATGACGGGGTAAAGAAGATAGATAAGGAGCAGTAAAGAAGGAGAAATGATAGGAGGAAAGGGGGAAGAGATAGATAATGAGCAGGAAAAAGGAGAATGAGAAATAGAAATAGGCAAAAGGGGGAGAAGATGGATAAGGAGCAGGGGAGAAAGAGAAGGAGAAGAGATAATGAGCAGGAAAGGAGTAAGATGAGGGGATGAAGAAGATAAATAAAGAGCAGTAATGGAGGAGAAATGGAGGAGGAGGAGGAAAGGGGGAGGAGATAGATAATGAGCAAGATAAAGAAAGAGAAACAGATGAAAAGGGGAGAAAATGGATAATAAGCAGGGGAGAGAAGGAGAAGAGGGAGGAGTACGAGATAATCAGAAAAGAAGGAGTAAGATGGGATGAAGAAAATAGATAAGGAGCGGGAAAGAAGGAAAAGTGGAGGAGGAAGAGGAAAGGGGGAGGAGACAGATAATGAGCAAGATAGAAGGAGGAAGATGAAAGGAGGAGAAGATGGATAATGAGCAGGGAAGAGAGAGAAGGCGAAGAGGGAGGAGGACGAGATAGATAATGAGCAGGAAAGAAGGAATAGATAGATGAGGGGGTGAAAAAGATAAGGAGCAGGAAAGAGATGATGGAGGAGAAGGAGGAGATAATGATGAGGAAATAAGGAGTAGATGGAAGATGTGGTGAAGAAATTAGTTAAGAAGCAGGAAAGAAGTAGAGGAGGAGGAGGAGGAAGGGATGATCAAGAAATAAGGGATAGATAGTGGTATTCCTTGAGAATACCACCCAAGGACATAAACTAGGGAAATAAAATTAAATATCGTTATATAAATACTGTCATACAATGAATGATATATATATGTAAATATGTAGACATATAGAATATCGAATGATACTGATATAGAGATATATAGACATACAAATACCGAAGCTACTACTGCAACTTTAGTGCCTAAGTCGTAGGACATGTTTTTAATGTATAAAATGTGTTCATGTTAAGTTTGTCAATATGTGTATGTTTGTATATGTATGTTTGTTTGTTCAATAAAAATTATTATTTAAAAAAAAAAGAAAAAGAAGGGGTAGATAGATGAGGGGGTGAGGAAGATAGATAAGGAGCAAGAAAGGAAGAGGAGGAAGAGGGAGAAAGGAGAAGGCGGAGAACACATATTTTGCCATCATCTTCTATCCGTCTGTATATGGGCAGAAGAGGACACAGGCTCCCTTCCCCAACTTCCCATATTGCACACAGTGGAAAATAGCTGTGCAGATTCCCAACACATCATCTGCATTTTTTGGTTGTAGTGCTATGAAACCCATCTTCAAGCAGAAATGGGGTGGGGGGGTGGGGAGAGAGAGAACAGAAACCCAAACCATGTTTCATCTATGTCTCTTCACCCCCAGTGAGTTCTATTTCATCTGGATTTAGTGGGTTGGGTGAGATGTCATCTACTCTATGTTTCGTAGCTTCCCACAAGGCTGTATTTATGGTTCCTTCAACCCCTGGGAGCCCAAACTTGGAAAGAGCTGTTTGGGGCAGAGATGTTGAGAAGACCAAACATGGAGTCACACCTTGGACAAAGCAGGACACAAGTAGCTGGATCTGTGTGGCACAGAATCCACCTTTCCGTAGGTTTCATTCAGTTCCTGCTGAGATAACCATAGCAACTCACCAGTCATCCAGAAATAAAGTGCTGCTTTCCATGAAGACAAAGGTAGTTCAGAGAAGGTCTTGGAGAGAGGTTTCCGGGATCAACCAGGAGGAAAAAAATGTGTTTGGGGGGGGGGGGGGAAGGGAAGAGTTGGGAAGAAATGGCAATCCTCAAGGAGCATCCTAAACTTTTGGTCTTCCTTCCAAAATATTGACTCACCCAAACATGTATCCCAGCTTCCAGCTTGATTTTCATTTGTTTCAGTTCAATTTGGGTCATGTTTAAGTTTAAGTTTAAGTTTTATTAGATTTATATACCGCCCTTCTCATGTCTCTTCACATGAAGTTCTACTCTGGTGTAATTGTTGGAAGAAATATCCTTTTGGGTTCAGTTCCAAGTGGGGAAGAAAGGCAATGGAAACATGGTGGCTGATTGGAAAGATGGCTTATTGGTGGACAGGACCACATGGTTTTGAGGTCCTGGGCAAAAAAGGCACATGGGTGAGAGAGAGAGTGAGAGAGAGAGAGATTTCTACCCTCAGTTGGGCTTTGAATTTGAGCTGAGGTTGTCAGACTCCCATGGGGCTATGCAGGGGTAACTTTGTAGGTTGTCTGTGTCCTAGGCTTGGTTGAGTCTTGCTGGGTGATGATGTAATGAAGGGGCTTTGGGCAACTCCTATTACGGCTCTGCTTGAAGGAGGTAGATCTTCGTTATGTTGAATAGACTGGCCCAGGCCTTAATGGCCCATTAACAAAGGTGTTGGGGTGGCCTGAGTCTCTGCCTCCCTCTTTTAGGGGAAATATTCTGCCCTTGTTAATATTTCTCTGATAGTACTATGATGTGATGAAGGTGGAATCTAGGTGTTCCGGGATAATGTCGCGGGATCCAATCTGGGTTGGTCACCGGGACCAGAGGTTTAGTCTCCCGCACTTTCAGACTTGTGCTAGAACCCATCCTCAGGGAGAAGCTCTCCCAGAATGCGGGGAGAGATTCTGTTACTTGGGCTCCAGTACAAGTCCGAAAGTTCAGAAAACTAAACTTCTGATCCCCGTGACCGATCCAGATTGGATCTACTCTGGTGTCCTGATGGACACCCATGAAGTTATCTTTTTGCCAAAGAATGGACATTCTGTGATCTCTTGTTTTATATCCAACCTAGATCTCCTTGTGGTCTCCTTTCCAAGCCCCTAACTAGGTTTCATTCTGCTTTGCTTCCTAAAATCAGCTGGGTTGGCTTAATGCTGCCATCTATTGAGGTTCAATCAATTTTCCTCTGTCTATAATTTTTATTAAAACTTAAGAAGATAAAAAAAATAGAAACTAGTATAAAGTAAGGAAGAAGAAGAACCAAAGGCACAGCAAAAAGTGTGAGGAAAAAATTAAAGAGAAGGAAGGAAGGGAGGGAGGGAGGGAAAGAAAAAGAAAGAAGAAAGAAAACTAGAAAGGAAAGAGAAACAAAGAAAGAAGAAAGAAGGAAACAAAGAAAGAAAGAAAGAAAAGAGGAGGAGAAAATAGAAAGAGATAGAAAGAAAGAAAAGAAAGAAAGAAAGGAGAAAGTAGAAAGAAAGAGGAGGAGAAAGTAGAAAGAGAAAGAAAGAAAGAAAAAGGAGGAGAAAGTAGAAAGAAAGAAAGAAGAGGAGAAAGAAGAAAGAAAGAAAGAAAGAAAGAAAGAAAGAAAGAAAGAAAGAAAGAAAGAAAGAGGAGGAGAAAGTAGAAAGAAAAAGAAAGAAAAAGGAGGAGAAAGTAGAAAGAAAAAAAGAAGGAAAGAAGGAAAGAAGAGGAGAAAGTAGAAAGAAAGAAAGAAAGGAAAGAAAGAAAAAGAAAGAGGAGGAGAAAATAGAAAGAGAAAGAAAGAGGTTCCATATTCTTCACAGCAGTTATAAATTCAAATATATGTTAACCTCTCTCTCTGAACAGAGTAACCCCTCAACATGTAACTCTTCTTTTTTATAATCCATCCTGTCTCAACATCCAAAAATGTTGCATTTTTTTTCTCATTTTTTACACAAAAAATCCACCAGAGCTTTCCATTCCCCAGTAAAGGCAGACAATGTCTTTTCTCCAATCAAAGAAGTCAGTTTTAAGTTTTGTCAATTTCACCAACAATTCTTCCATAAGTGGGCACTGTCAAAAAAATCTTCCCATCTGCATATAACAATCTCTCCGTTGTAATTATATCCTTGAAAATGGCTTCTTTCTTAAGTGTTTATCCATTAATCCTAAAAAAGGAAACCTTCTGGCTTCAATTGAATATTGATCTTAAAAAAAAATCCTCCGTTAAGGGGGCTCGATCCAATGAAACGAATCCCCCGAAATGGATAACACGGTTATTCAATTTCCTTCTTTTGTCCGAACAGAAATTACTAGGTGAATAGCTATAGTCCGCAGGCAGGGATGTGATTTTTGGCCTGAATGATTCCTTAAAAAAAAAAAAAAAAGGTTCCATAAATTGAATATTCTCCATTCAGGAGAATCGTGCCTCGTTCTATCTTTTTTTTTTCTCGGAAGCACCCAGCCACGCTGTGTTCTTAAGTGCAGAAAGACAGCTTACTAAATCATTGTTCCTTCTGGGCACAATTTAAAATCCCCCGACCAAGCATAACAGACAAAATTCCATTTCTGCGCTAAGTAACAAATTACCGGATCTGAATGACACTTACTTTCTCTGGCAATGCATAACTGAGGGGGGGAGGGGGGGGGAATGAATAAAACTCTACTTCCTTATGCCCCTAATTAGGTCCCTTATGGCAAATGGTTTAACAACCCTCCCACCCAAAAAGAAAAAAGAAAAAAGACATTTAAAAATGTAGTATTTACATCAGGTCAGTGCGGTTCTCAGACTGCAACTTTGGACATATTGTCCGTACTGTCGTAACCATTGAGGATACAGTTTGCAGTTTGTTTTGTGGTTTACCACAAGGGTTGACTCCAGAAGGGTGCAGCTTGCAAACCGTTGCTTGTATTTGTACAAGGTTGGCAAGGTTGTATTTGTAGGGTTGGCATGAACTCAAGCCTATCTGTTTCTAGAAGGGAATCGTTTATAGCTCAGGGTTGAAACGAGGGGGCTCCTTGGTGCTCTCTTGAGCTTGGTGATTTCCTTGCAAACGTTTCATTACCGAACTAGTTAACGTCATCAGGGCAAATTCCTTCTAGCACTGATGATGTTACCTAGATGGGTGATGGAATATTAGCAAGAAAGCAACCAATCTCAGAGAACAATGAGGATCGGCCTCCTCCTCCTCCTCCTTCTCCTCCTCCTTCTCCTCCTCCTCTCCTCGAATCCTACTCGAATCCTACTCCCTTGCAGCACTCCTCCTCGAATCCTCCTCGAATCCTACTCCCTTGCAGCACTGATGATGTTACCTAGTAGGGTAATGAAACATCGGCAAGAAAGCCACCAATCTCAGAGACCCCACACTCCTCCTCCTTTCCACTCCTCAAAAGCTACTCTCTGGTAATACTGATAACGTTACCTAGTTGGGTAATGAAACATCGGCAAGAAAGCCACCAAGCTCAGAGAGCACCAAAGTCCCCACACTCCTTCTCTTTCTCCTCCTCCCTCCTCCTCCTTCTCTCCTCTCCTCTCCTCAAATCCTATTCTCTTGTAACACTGATCATGTTACCTAGTTGTTTAATGAAACATCTGTAAGAAATCCACCAAGCTCAAAGAGCACCAAGGGCCCACAATCGTCCTCCTCTCCTCTCCTCTCCTCTTCTCAAATCCTACTCTCTCATAAAACTGATCATGTTACTTAATTGGGTAACGAAACTTCTGTAAGAAAATCACCAAGCTCAAAGAGCATCAAGGACCTTACCATTCTCTCTCTATCTAGTAAAGGCAAATCACAGCCTGTTGTGTCGACTTCTTTTATTTAAGGAGTCGTACGACTTCCCCAGGAAGCAGATCCAGGGACAGTAATATTTTCTTGAGCCCATGGTAATCACAGTAGGGTGTGTGTGTGTGTGTCTGTGTGTCTTAATTTGACTTTAAGCTTTTTCAGCAGAAGGAAAATAAATCACCATGAAAGAAAGGCTCATCTGCCTTTATTCCCTGACCTCCATAATGCCAGTGTTGTGTGAAATAGAGAGAGATGTTCTGTTCCTTGTACAAACATATTTCTTCCTGGCTCAAGCAGCTCCGAATCTTTCCTTAGCTGGAGAAAATATCTCGTCACGGTTTAGTCATCTGCCGGTTCCCAGCAGACAGAGACAAAATATACCTCAAAGCTTCTTCATCTACCGACGGTCTTATAGTTTGGAGCAATGCAGGGAAGTGACATCCCAGAACATGGCGTTCCAAGACGATCTGGAGAGTTATTTTTTTGTTTGTTTGTTTTTCGGTTCCCCTTTACTTATTTATGAATTTATAAAGCCTGAGGGGAAAAAAATTATCCTCTGGAACAAAAGTAAGTTGCAGAATTTCCAGCCCATTTAAAAGGGATTTAAGAATAGAATAGAATAGAATAGAATAGAATAGAATAGAATAGAATAGAATAGAATAGAATAGAATAGAATAGAATAGAATAGAATAACAGAGTTGGAAGGGACCTTGGAGGTCTTCTAGTCCAACCCTCTGCTTAGGCAGAAAACCCTACACCACTTCAGACAAATGGTTGTCCAACATCTTCTTAAAAATGTCCAGTGTTGGAGCATTTACAACTCCTGGAGGCAAGTTGTTCCACTGGTTAATTGTTCTCATTGTCAGGAAATTCCTCCTTAGTTCTAAGTTACTTCTCTCCTTGATGAGTTTCCATCCGTTGCTTCTTGTCCTGCCCTCAGGGGCTTTGGAGAATAGCTTGACTCCCTCTTCTTTGGGGCAGCTCCTGAGATATTGGAGCAATGCTATCATGTCTCCCCTAGCCCTTCTTTTCATTAAACGAGACATGCCCAATTCCTTCAACCGTTCTTCATATGTTTTAGCCTCCATCCCCCTAATCATCCTTGTTGCTCTTCTCTGCTCTCTTTCTAGAGTCTCCACATCTTTTTCTAGGCTCTCGATATCTCTGCATCACTTGATCCCTAATCCCAAGACTAGGTCTCACTTGGTTTAGCAGAAGTGAGAGATCCTAAGAGAGCTGCAGAACCCGGAAGAAAACTTTTCCTGTTTCACCTCTTCTCATCTCTGTGCTGCAGATACAGATCTAGTCCTCGATTACACCGGCACTGAAAAAAAGCGTCTTATGACTGTTTTTTCACCCTAATGACCATTGCAGCATCCCCAAGGCCACATGATCAAAAATTCGGATGCTTGGCAATTGGTTCGGACTTATGACGGTTGCAGCATCTTTGGTGGGTGGTGGTAGTCAGGTCATCCTCTTTGGCGACCTCCGGACAAGCCAAGTTCATGGGGAAGCCACGTTCCCTGAACAACCATCTCGCTAACTTAACAACTACAGTGATTTCACTTAACAGCCGTGGCAAAATTCACTTAACAAATGTCTCCCTCAGCAGCAAAAAATTGAGGCTTCATTGTGATTGTAAGTCAAGGACTATCTGTATTTATGGTGTAGACAGACAGATATGGAAGGTGGATGGATGGATGGATGGATGGATGGATGGATGGATGGATGGGTGGATGGATGGATGGATGGATGGATAGATAGATAGATAGATAGATAGATAGATAGATAGATAGATTAGATATACTGTAGATGATAGATAGAGATAGATATACTGTAGATAGATAGATAGATAGATAGATAGATAGATAGATAGATAGATAGATAGATAGATAGATAGATTAGATATACTGTAGATGATAGATAGAGATAGATATACTGTAGATAGATAGATAGATAGATAGATAGATAGATAGATAGATAGATATGGATGGATAGATAGATGGATGGATGGATAGATAGATAGATAGATAGATAGATAGATAGATAGATAGATATGGATGGATAGATAGATAGAAAGAAAAGAAAGAAAGAAAGAAAGATAGATAGATAGATAGATAGATAGATAGATAGATAGATAGATAGATAGATGATACATAGATATGGATGGATGGATGGATGGATGGATAGATAGATAGATAGATAGTTGGTTCTAAAATAATCCCGCCGCATCAAGCACACTCGAAAAGCACACCATGGCAACACAAACGCATTGAGTGTTTTAAAAGCCTGCCGAAACGCAGAAATTGTCATGCAGATGCCTACAGTGGGGAAATTCAGTTCACCTCTTTGCAGTGGAGGGAGGGGGAGAGGGGGGAGGGGGAGGAAACGTTGCAGTGATGTCCTCCTCCTTCTCCCCCCTCCTCCTTTTCCTTCTCCCTTCTAGCACTGATGATGTTCCCTAGTTAGGTCACGAAACATCTGCAAGAAAACGAACAAGCTCAGAGACCACCAAGGACCCCAGCATTCTCCTTCTCCTTCTTCTTCTCCTCTTCCTCCTGCTCCCTGCAGAAATCGAGCTTCGGCTTGCCAGCAATCAGCTGGTTTTGAATGAATCAATACTCCCTTTGGAAACGTTACTACCACCACCACCGAAGGCCGGTAACATTGAGAGGAAAGCAAATGAGAATCAGTTGTGACAGGCAGCAAAAAGCAGGAGCCGAAGCCAAGAGGGGAAGCTGATTTTGTTCGGCAATCAGAGCAAAGTCCACAGGTCGCTGGAGATCTGAAGATCAGTTGGGGATCTAGACTAGAGAGGAGAGATCATCATCTTGGATACTGCAACTTTTTATAGCTTTTATAGAGCCATTCTATAAATATATTCATACCTATATTAGAATAATGGAAGGAGCAAACACATAGCATTAACATATCTATCTATCTATCTATCTATCTATCTATCTATCTATCTATCTATCTATCTATCTACATCCAACTCATGGCCAACTCACCATAGCCAACAGGACAATTGGCTGTGGGTCAGGAGTGATACTAATATCGAAGAAATGGTGCAATAGAATCGTTAAAGAAAGAATGCAAAAGCAGGAACAGAATTAAATGCGAATGACAAACATTACAATATTTTTTAAATTTCGTTTTGAATAATTACATTGAATTGTTAAATTGTCACACGGCAAGTTGGCTGCAGCGAGTTAGTCGCAGTGAGTTGGCTGTGGCAAGTTTTCCCATTCCAATTTGAGAGAGCCCAGGAGCAGGGCAAGGCTCTGTTGTGGCCTGTTGGACGCCAGCCCCTCCAAGAGCCAAATCAGATGATGAGGAGGAGGAGGTGTGGGAGTTAGGGTCAGCATCAGGGCAATCTGAGAGCACCGCGGTAGAATAGGGAGTGGAGCTGGCAGAGAGAGAGAGAGAGAGAGAGAGAGAGAGAGAGAGAGAGAGAGCCTGGGCCATCCATTATCACTCAGATGGAGAGTCAATAGCTTCCAAGTCTGGAAGTGGCTGATGAGGAGGAGGAGGAATAGCTGGGTCCAGTGCCTGATGCACAGATACGCAGAAGGCAGAGGAGAGGAAAGCAGTGGAAACCTATGGGCCGGTCCTTGGGAAGGAAGAGCCACCGATGCTAGTGAAGCCCCACCCTAGCTCTGGGGATAAAAGCCAGGGAGCAGAGATGAATAGGTGTGGCAGACCACTATTCATCTTCTGGCCGGACAGACTTGTTAGCCTGCGGTGAGAGAGAAACTTTTTGGCGCTCCTAATAAAGGAATCTTTTGAGTTCACATCAGAGGGTTTGTCGTGTTTGGGGAGCTGGGCCAGAACAGGCTCCGCTGGGATGAAGGAATAGCTGGCATCACATTTGCTGCCGTTCTAAATCCAGATGGTGGAGACCGTGGCCCTACACTGCCACGCCTGGCCTCTTTGACGTCAATTCTGGGTCTTGTTGAGTCATGGAAAACTCTCAAGGTAAAATTATCATCCGTCAAAAGCATCCGGGCTCTCGTTAAAACCTGGCAACTCTTCCTTCTGCTACCCCGGGAAGCATCACTGTCCCTTTCTCCTTTCCAAATCAAAAGGAAGCTTCCTTGGTGAATAACCACTTGCAGCCACATTTTCCACCATATTAATCTTCTGGCTTGTCAAGCCCGGGAGCTAATGCTGTAGTTGGCAGTGAGAAGCACAGTTTGTATAGCTTTTAAGCGTACCTCCTGAGGCTGGGCAAATGCTAAAAAGGCTTATCTTGGCACATGGAGATCCATGTCCCTTGGTACCCTCTTTGGGAACAAAGGTAATTAAGCTGCAGGCATCTGGACCATCGATCGTTTGGACTTTGCCATTGTGGCGGGCTTGAGTGACAGTCAACGAACTTTAGAATTAAGGGCAGGGGAAATGTGTACACTTACACACAACTCTTCATTAGTGGCTTTTCCAGGAGCCAATTGGCAGCCCCTCTCCTGCCCACAAAGCAATCTTTCCAGAGGACACAATGTAAAATTGCTAATAATGAGATAGCTGTGGCTTGACGCAAAAGATCTGAATGAAATCCAATGGAGCTTTAAGGAAAAAAAAGAGGTGTAATGCTATGCAACGAAATGAAATTCAAGGTAGAGAAAAGTAAAGTCCTACACTTAGGTAAGAAAAACCAAAAGCACGCATATAAACTGGGGAAAACCAGGCTTAATAGCGGTGACTGTGAGAGGGATCTTGGAGTCTTAGCGGACAACCAGCTAAATAAGAGCCAGCCGTGTGCAGCGGCAGCCGAAAAAGCCAACGCAATCCTAAATTGCATTAACAGAGGGATACAATCAAGATCAAGGGAGGGACTAATACCCCTCTATAAAGCCCAAGTAAGGACCACATTTAGAATACTGCATCCAGTTTGGGTCACCACACTATAAAAAAGATGTTGAAACTCTAGAAAGAGTGCAGAGAAGAGCAACAAAAAGGATTAGGGGACTGGAGGCTAAAACATACAATGAACAGTTGCAGGAACTGGGCATGGCTAGTCTAGTGAAGAGAAGGACCAGGGGAGACAGGATAGCATCTTCCAATATTTGAGGGGCTGCCATGGAGAGGAAGGGGTCAAGCTGTTTTCCAAAGCACCCAAAGGCCAGACAAGGAATAACGGATGGAAACTGACCAAGGAGAGATTCAACCTGGAAATAAGGAGGAATTTTCTGACAGTGAGAACAATCAACCCATGGAACAGAAGTTGCCTTCGGAAGTAGTGGGAGCTTCATCATTGGAGGCTTTCAAGAAAAGATTGGACTGCCATTTGTCAGAAATGGTGTAGGGGCTCCAGCTTGAGCAGCGGGTTGGACTAGATGACTTACAAGGTCCTTTCCAACTCTGTTAATCTGTTAAAAAGCCGATTAGGTTCAGATCCAAAATCCAAAAGGATCTTGACAGACTCGAACAATGGGCCCCTATCCAAATTTAATCTGGAGAAAAGCAATGTTTTACACTTAGGCAGGAAAAAAACCAAAGATACAAGTACAGATTAGGTGAAACCTGGCTCAAAAACAGTAGCTGTGAGAGGGATCTTCGAGTCATAATGAGTGAGGTGGCGCAGCAGTTAGAGTGCAGTACTGCAGCTACTTCAGCCGACTGCTAGTTCAGCAGACCAGCGGATCAAATCTCACCGGTTTAAGGTTGACTCAGCCTTCCATCCTTCCGAGGTGAGTAAAATGAGGACCCAGATTGTTAAGGAGCAATATGCTATTTAGTATACTGTCTTTGGTGTAAGCTGCCCAGAGTCCTCGGACAGTGGGCGGCATAGAAATATGACTAATAAAATAATAAATAATAATGGACATTTTTAAAATTAGATTTATATGCTGCCCTTCTCCAGAGACTCAGGGCGGCTTACAATGCGTTAAGCAACAGCCTTCATACTTTTGTATATTTTATACAAAGTCAGCTTATTGCCCCCACAAACTGGGTCCTCAATTGACCTACCTTAGAAAGGATGGAAGGCTGAGTCAACCTTGAGCCTGGTGAGATTCGAACTTGCAATAATTGCAGACAGCTGAGTGTTAATAACAGGCTTTTAGTCTGTTGAGCTATCCAGGCTCCTTATGACTTAAACAACTTAAACATGAGCCAGCAGTGTGCGGCGGCAGCCAAAAATGCTAATACAATCCTTGGTTGTCTAAACAGAGGCACAGAATCAAAATCACATGAAGCATTAATACCGCTTAATAAAGCCTTAGTAAGACCACACCTGGAATACCGCATCCAGTTTTGGTCACCACATTACAAAAAAGAGATTGAGGCTTTGGAAAAACTTGCAAAGAAGAGCAACTAAGATGATGAAAGGCCTGGAGACTAAAACATTTGAAGAACGGCTGCAAGATTTGGGTTTGGCTAGTCTAGAGAAAAGAAGGACTAGGGGAAACCTGATAGCAGTTTTCCAATATCTCAGGGGCTGCCCCAAAGAAGAGGGAGTCAAGCTATTCTCTAAAGCACCTGAGGGCAGGACAAGAAGCAATTGGTGGAAACTAACCAAGGAGAGAAGCAACTTAGAACTAAGGAGAAATTTCCTAACAGTTGGAACAATTCATCAATGGAACGGACATTGTGAGTGCTCCATCACTCGAGGTTTTTAAGAAGAAACTGGACAGCCACCTGTCTGAAATGGTTTAGTGCTGTGATGGCGAACCTATATGGATACGTGGGCCAGAGCTGGCATGCTGAGCCCTCTCTGTGGGCATGCACGCCATCACCATGTGCTCATCTGGTTTATAGCATGTACCTGCATGCCGGCCAGCTGGACTTCGCGGGTGTTGGAGCACCTGAACACCGTCTGAAAAACAGCCAAAAACGTCCTGAAAATGGCCCCCCAAAAAGCCCGAAAAACAGCCTGAAAATGGTTTGGCCAAAAAACAGACATGCGCAAAACAGCCAGCTGATCTTCGGGTTTCCAGCACTCCAGCACATACACATGCACACATATGCATGCGTGTTTGGGCACTCGGCATCACTGATATGGTGACTCCTGTTTGAGCTGGGGGTTGGTCTAGAAGACCTCCAAGGTCCCTTCCAACTCCGTTCTGAATCAGAAGCCTCTGAGCCAAATCTCTGATCTTATTTCGACCCGGTAGCCAATGATGGGCATCATGTTGTTTGCGTGCCTGAGTTTCTACCATTGATTAGATGAAAAAACCCAGGGTTAGAGAGATTGAAATTCTGATTTGGGAATAAAGCCGCTCTCCTGATTACCCTTGCAAGGAAGAGCTGCCAGGACAAACAAGGTTAACAAAAAGAAAGCTAGTCACTCTCAGTTAAGTGAAAAGTGAAGGGCCATAAATATTTATTCCTCTCTGCCAATGGGCAACTTCTAAGGAGATTTCATTACCGACATGCAAGCAGTGGGGAGCCGAAAGACGAGCGTTTTGTGTGCATTCTTTCTTAGTCTTCGTTCTCGATCTGTAAATGCACGCGTGCACGGATTAAATCTTGCGCATCTATGCACCAGCGCTCGGCTCGCCCAGCATGGGAGAAAAGCTATTCAAAGCCTGTCAAAGGGCTAACAGAGCGGAGAAGGAAACCTTGGGCTTTCGAACCCAACCCGACAAAATGATTCCTTCTTCTATTTCCAGTTCTACTTCCAGGAAAACCCACTCCGAGGGAAGGCAGCTGAGCTGGGGAATCTCATAGGTCGAGAGGTTTCGTTTTGATTTGGGTATTATTATTATGATTTTTTTTTTAAAGTCAAGCTGTTTTCCACGCCTCTTTGTTATATCCGAGTCTAGACAGATTTGTAGATTAAAAACAAAAACAACAACAACCACACAAGATGCTGGCTTGTCTTACTGGGAGTTCTTTTTGTTGGATGGAAAATCGATGGCTTTTGAAGGAGAAGAACGTTTCCATCCAGGTCTCAAGGGGTTTGATGCCAAGTGTCTTTTTTAGATGGATCTCGGAGGGATCTAGATGGATGCAACATGACAGAGGTTGGTGAGGGGGACGGAGCTGTCTTGGGGACTTAGTTCTGCTAAGTCTGCATATAGAATAGAATAGAATAGAATAGAATAGAATAGAATAGAATAGAATAGAATAGAATAGAATAGAATAGAATAGAATAGAATAGAATAGAATTAGAGTTGAAAGGGACCTTGGAGGTCTTGTAGTCCAACCCCTTGCTTAGGCAGGAAACCCTACACCACTTTGGACAAATGTCTCACTTAGCAACAGAAATTTGAGGCTTCATTGTGATTATAAGTCAAGGACTATCTGTATTTATGGTGTAGACAGACAGATATGGAAGATGGATGGATGGATGGATGGATGGATGGATGGATGGATGGATAGATGATAGATAGATAGATAGATAGATAGATAGATAGATAGATAGATAGATAGATAGAGATGGATGGATAGATATGGATAGATAGATACATAGATAATAGATAGATAATAGCTAGCTAGCTAGCTAGCTAGATAGATAGATAATGAATGGAAGGATGGATGGATGGATAGTTATGGATCGATCGATAGATAGACGATAGATAGATTAGATAGATAGATAGATAGATAGATAGATAGATAGATAGATAGATAATAGATGGATAGATGATGGATGGATAGATAGATAGATAGATAGATAGGCAGGCAGACAGACAGAAAAAGAAAGAAAGAAAGAAAGAAAGAAAGAAAGAAAGAAAGAAAGAAAGAAAGAGAAAGAAAGAAAGAAAGAAAGAAATAGATAGGAATCGATCACTCGATTGATCGATTGATCGATATTCTAGTAGATAGTGACATTTTTGGGGTGCTGGAGAATGAGGGGAAGCTGGAGAAACAATGTCACAGTGGAAAATGGGACCTCGCCATGAGAGAAGCACAAAATTTCCATTTTCAACCCAACCTCACTGCATCTTCTTTTGACCTGACCATGTAGAAACCTTTGTGTGAACTTCCTCTGCATCGGACTTGCGCCAAGGAAAAGAGGGCTGGGAGACAGAAGAAGACTTAACGTCCGATGTAGGTTTCCTTCTTCCCGTCCTGTTAGCATGTTCGGATGTTCCTCTTTGTCCCTGCCTAGAGATCTCCTGCTGGGCAGAATGATGAATAAATATTTGAAAATATAATTGGAGTCGCTGGGGATCTAACAGGATTTAAACTGTAACGCTGCATGCCCCAGGCCCTGCCAATGGTTCGGTAATGAATGGCAAGAGATGGGATTCGAAACGCCTGGAGAGACATTAACCGTGGTGACCCCAAAGCTCAGCCAGCTTCTGATTTTCAATTTTTCTGCAACAGGAAAACCAAGTTTATGGAGCCCTCAGATGTTCTTGGACTCCAAACCCCATAATTCACGGGGTCGATGGATACAGGCCAGGGGTGCTATTCAGCAGGTTTTGACAGGTTCTGGAGAACCGGTAGCAGATGTTTGGCCCAAGAGTGGGATGGGAATGGGGATTTTGCAGTATCCTTCCCCTTGGAGTGGGTGGGAATGGGAATTTTGCAGTATCCTTCTCCTGGAGTCAGGCGGGAGTGGGGATTCTGCAGTATCCTTCCCCTGGAGTGGGGTGGAAATGGGGATTTTGCAATATCCTTCCCCTAGGAGTGGGGTGGGAATGGAGATTTGGCAGTATCCTTCCCCCAGGAGAGGGGAGGGAATGGAGAAGGAATGGGGATTTTGCCATATCCTTCCCCCAGGAGCGGGATGGGAATGGAGATTTTGCAATATCCTTGCCCTGCCACGCCCACCAAGCCACACCACGCCCACGTCCACAGAACTGGTAGTAAAAAAAAAAATTGGATTGGATGATTCGGCTCACATGCCGTGTGCGCCTTCTGTGCAAAAAATTGCAAAAGAGATTTTGGGCCCAGCAGTCATCGTGTTCGGTTGATAAGCGTCCAGAAGCTTCTTTCTCTTCGGATCTGTTTCAATCACGCAGTTGGGGAGGCATCTCCGGTCTGTGGCTGAGAAGGGCTGGACCCACGAAGATCAAATGAGCCCTTTGGTCCTCCCTCCCAAGAGCTGTTGAAAAATGTCTTCTTGGCCGAGACAGATAGAGGCGAAGGTTTTTGAGGATTCTGCTCACGTGTCAGGTGTGCCTTACGGCGTGGTGGGCAGCGAAGGTGGGATTGTTTCGCTGAGTGAAAGGTGAGATGCTATCCCTGCCTGCCCCTTGTCCAAGCAAGCAGAAGACGAGAACAAACAAGAGGACGACGAGAGCATCCGTGGCGCAGGCTGTCATTTCCATCAACCTGCGCGATGCCTCCGCTGGCTGAGAGCACTGCCTTGATTTAATCTGAAGGCTTTTATTTCCCTCTGTTTTTTTTTCTGATTGTCCTCCACGTAGCTTTCCTATCTCCTCTTTGTTATTAAAGGAGGCAGGGATTCAGCAAAGCTGCTTTTTGAAGGGCAAAAAATTGGAGGGTTGGAGTTTCCCCTGGGATGAGACACCCTCAGGAAATCCAACGGCTGGGAGTTGGAAAAGTAACCCAAGAAGAAAACTATAGCAATAGCACTCAGACTTATCCTGGCCTAGCAGAGATTGGAAAACCAGCCAATAGATTTCTGAAATGCTTTCCCCCCACCCCCACCCCAGATTCCTACAGTACTTTGCTGTGATTCCTGAATGGCCTTTTTTCAATTCAGGTAGTCCTTCACTTACGACCATTTGTTTAGGGACTGTTCAAAGTCACAGCACTGAAAAAGCTGACTTCTAGCAATAGCAATAGCACTTAGACTTATATACCGTTTCACAGTGCTTTACAGCCCTCTCTAACATGACTACAGAGACATGATGGCACAGTGGTTAGGCTGCAACATTGCAGGCTTACTCTGCCGACTGCCAGCAGTTCGATCCTAAGTGGCTCAAGGTTGACTCAGCCTTCCGTCCTTCCGAGATCAGTAAAATGAGGACCCAGATGGTTAGGGGCAATAGGCTGACTCTGTGAACCATTTAGAGAGGGCTGTAAAGCAATGTGAAGTGGTATATATGTCTAAGTGCCCTTCCTTCCTTCCTTCCTTCCTTCCTTCCTTCCTTCCTTCCTTCCTTCCTTCTTCCCTCCCTTCCTCCCTCCTTCCCTTACTTGCCATGGTGATGCAGTGCTTAGAATGCAGCATTGCAGGTTAACTCTGTCGACTGCCAGCAGTTCAATCCTGACCGGCTCAAGGTCAGCCTTCTGTCCTTCCGAGGTCAGTAAAATGAGGACCCAGATTGTTGGAGGGCAAAATGCAGACTCTGTAAACTGCTTAGAGAGGCCCGTAAGGCACTATGAAACGGTATATAAGTCTAAGTGCTACTGCTATTGTTAGAAGTCAGCTTTTCAGTGCTGCTGTGACTTACGAACAAATGGTCATAAGTCAAGGACTACCTGAATTGGAAAAAAGGCCACTCGGGAATCACAGCAAAGTACTGTAGAAATCTGGAAAACAATCCATTTAGAAATCCAGTGGCTGGTTTTCCAATCTCCGCTTGGCCAGGATAAGTCTGTGATATTGCTATCATTTTCTTCTCGGGTTGTTTTTCCAATTCCTGGCTGTTGGATTTTCTGGTGGTGTCTCATCCCAGGGGAAACTCCAACCCTCCAATCCTTTCGCCCTTCAAAAAGCAGCTTTGCCGATTCCCTGCCTCCTTTAATAACAAAGAGGAGATAGGAAAGCTTCGCGGAGGACAATCAGAAAAAAACAGAGGGAAATAAAAGCCTTCGGATTAAATCAAGGCAGCGCTCTCAGCCAGCGGAGGCATCGCGCAGGTTGATGGAAATGACAGCCTGCGCCACGGATCCCCTCGTCCTCTTCTTGTTTGTTCTCATCTTCTGCTTGTTTGGACAAGGGGCAGGCAGAGATAGCATCTCACCTTTCACTCAGCGATACAATCCCTTCTCCGCTGCCCACCCTCCCGTAAGGCACACCTGGCACCTGAGCAGAATCCTCAAAAACCTTCGCCTCAATCTGTCTCGGCCAAGAAGACATTTTTCAACAGGTCTTGGGGTTGGGGACCAAAGGGCTCGTTTGATCTGCGTGGGTCCAGCCCCTCTCAGCCACAGACCGGAGATGCCTCCCCAGCTGAATGATTCAAACATATCCGAAGAGAAAAAAAGCTTCTGGCTGCTCATCAACCGAACACGATGACTGCTGTTCCCGAAGTCTCTTTTGCAATTTTATTTCAACCGTTGCTGCTCTCAAAACGGATGGGGGGGAAAAAAAAGACAAAAATAATTGTGGTTTGGTTCCCTGCACCCCAGGTTGTTTCTCTTTCTCCATCTCAACCCTGGAAAAGTTTCATTAGCGACACGGGAGAAATTAGAGCGGGTCACACATTGAATGCGGCCGTGCCGAAGCGCGCATGCTTGGTCTGATGCAGAGAAATATAATTATGCCTCCAAATTTCATAGAATGAATGTCGTATAGAAATAAATGCAATTCTGGGTGAGTTTTGCAGAATGGTTTGAGGAGAGGAGGAGGAGGAGAAGAGGAGGAAGAGGAGGATGGGGATGTAGGAAGGAAAAAAATCAATTAAAAATGCCTCCCCGCACGAAAACAACGTATGAAGTGTACTTCGGTTTAGCAAAATCAGTGGAACGGCTTGCCTCCAGAAGGTGGGGAAGTGGTGAAATCCAATTTTGTTTACTATCAGTTCTGTGGGCGTGGCTTGGTGGGTGTGGTGTGGCATGGCTTGGTGGACGTGGCTTGGTGGGCATGGCAGGGGAAGGATACTGCAAAACCTCCATTCCCACCCCACTCCAGGGGAAAGGATATTGCAAAATCTCCATTCCCATCCCACTCTGGGGCCAGCCAGCAGTGGTATTTGCCAGTTCTCCAAACTACTCAAAATTTCCGCTACCAGTTCGGCAGAACCTGCCGGATTTCACCCCTGGTGTAGATGTCCCAATACTGGAAGGTTTTAAGAAGAGACTGGACAACCATTTGTCTGAAATGGTATAAGGCACTGATGATTAACTTTTCCCAGATAGAGTGTCCAAAGCACACATGCTTGAACCCCTAAAATGCAATGCATGCACGGCCCCCATGCATGCGACCTGCCCCCATGCATGCACGGCCTCTGTCCGCCTGCCCCACCCCCTGCATGTCCAAGTGGCACTCTGCATGTGCCCCCACGTATGCGCACACAGCCCTACGTTCATGTCCTGCCCCCCACACACGCACAGCAGAGACCCAAAGATCATCTGGCCAGCGGGAGGCTCGCATGCAGGCGCGACAGAGCTAAACTGGGGCGACGGCTCGTGTGCCCACAGAAAGGGCGCTTCGTGCCACCTCTGGCACATGTGCCATAGGTTTGCCATCATGGGTATAGGGTCTCCTGTTTGGCTATTCAATCATTCTGGACAAATGGTTGGACAACTATTTTAAAACCCCAGGGATGGAGCCCCCACAACTTCTGGAGACAAGTCGTTTCACTGATTAATTGTTCCCGCCATCAGGAAATTCCTCCTTAATTCTAAATTGAGTCTCTCCTTGATTAGTTTCCATCCATTGCTTCTTGTTGGACTAGAAGACCTCCAAGGTCTCTTCCAACCCTCTTAGACCTTCCTTTCTTCCTCCCTCCCTCCCTTCCTTATCTTCCTTCCTTATCTTCCTCCTGATCTGTCCCCCCCCTTCAGAGACCCACAAAAACACAGCCAGCCGAGGGTTAAGACTCACTTGGCACACTCTGCAGTTCTTATCTCAACCTTGGCAGCGATATGCACACCGTCTGCCAAGGACTTTATTGGTTTACACAAACAAGAAAATCACCTACGTAGCTTTGCCGTTCATCCAGCTTCCAAGACTACGAGGTTGCTCCGTTTGTTTAGCTGTGCAGTTAGCTTTGTTCGTCACGAACTTCGTGACCCATTGTACTGTCTTAAATAGATATGCTTCTGGGTGTGGTCCAGTGAGTCATGGATCCTATGACTCCAATCCAATGACTCAGGATTTCCTCATACGCCGCAGCTGCAGTGCCCTTTTCTCTCGCCTTCTTTGGCGTGCGTCCAGGAATGACGTCTCTCCCTCACTCTCATCTGAGACACCTGTTTCCCCACTACTTGGCTCTCTTTCAGCTGGCACCTGAGCCGGTGCCAGAGGGGGAGGGCTGGGAGATCTGGCTGGCTCCTCTTCCTCCTGCTCAGAGTTGCCTTCCTCCAAAGGGATAGGCTCAGAGGACGGGGCCACAACACTATCCCCCACCGCAGGGCCCTTCCCCCGGGTCTGACGGTCGGGATGGGGTCGGGACGGGAACTGTTCGTGGAAAGTCCGCACCAGGTCAGGGGCCTGAACGGCAGATGCGTCCACCCAGGTGAAATCCTCGGCCCCGTACCCTTTCCAAGCGATGAGGTATTGGAAGCGCCCCTTCAGCCAACGGGAGTCCCGAATACTGTCCACCTCATACGTCGAGGCGTCGTCCTCGTCGGCTGCGGCTGGGGGGGCAGGCGGCGGCGGGCGGCGGAAACGGCTAGTGGGAGTCTCAGGGACCAGGAGGGACCGATGAAAAACGGGGTGGAGCCGCATGGAGCGGGGTAGAGTCAACCGATAGGCCACCGGGTTGATGACCGCCTCGATGGGGAAGGGACCGATAAAGCGGTGGGCCAGTTTCCTCACCGGCTGGTCCGTGGGGAGGTGTTTCGTGGACAGCCACACCCGATCTCCAACTTCCAGCGGTGGCGTCGCCCGGCGGCCGCGATCGGCGAACCGTTTATAGTCCTCTTTCGCCCGGATCAGCTGCCGCCGCACCAGTTGCTGCACCGCCTGCAGCTCCGAGAGGAAGTCCCGGGTCTCAGGAACAGGGGAGTCCATGATGGTCAACGGAAAAAAACGTGGATGGTACCCGACGTTGGCATGGAACGGTGTCATCTGGGTGGAGGTATGTTGGGAGTTGTTAAAAGCGAACTCCGCCAGGGGAAGGTACTCGGCCCAGTTGTCCTGCTGCTGGTTGACAAAACAGCGGAGGTACTGCTCCAGTATGCCAATGACCTTCTCCGTGCCCCCGTCAGTCTCCGGGTGGTGTGATGACGACAGGCACACCTGCACCTCCAGCGCAGCCATCAGGCTTTTCCAGAAGCGGGCCGTGAACTGGGCCCCGCGATCCGAAACCACCCGGTCCGGCAGGCCGTGGAGGCGGAAGATGTGTTGCAGGAACAGGCGAGCCGTGGTACGAGCTGAGGGCAGGCCGCGGCACGGGATGAAATGTGCCATCTTCGTGAGCGCATCCACCACCACGAGGACGGTCGTGAACGTAGCGGACAGGGGCAGGTCAGTCAGGAAGTCCATGGAGATGGCTCCCCACGGTCTCTCCGGTGTCGGCAGCGGCTGGAGGAGTCCAGGAGGGGGGCCGGACGCGGCTTTGGCCTGTCGGCATGGCACACAGGACGTCACGTAGGCGTGCACGTCGTGCCGTACCCGAGGCCACCAAAAAGTCCGCGTCACTAGGTTCAAGGTCTTAAAGAAGCCGAAGTGTCCCGCCGCGGGGTTGTCATGGCACTGGTTCATGACGAGGGCTCGGAGCGGACTTGTGGGCACGTACAGCCGACCCCGGTGCCTGAGCAAGCCCTCCTCCACGGTCCATGGGGACGCGGGGCCGACGTCCGCTCTCCGCTGCTGCGACCAGTCGTCCCGTCGCTGCGCTTCCAGCACCTGAGTCCGCAGGTCCACCGGTTCCTGGACCGCGGCCAAGGAGTCCGCTGGCAGCACCGTCCGGGGGGAAAGGGAGTCCTTTGGGCAAAAGTATTCCGGCTTACGGGATAGCGCGTCCGCCCTCTGGTTGAGGTGGCTCGGAATGTATGTGACGTGGAAGTTGAACCGGGCGAAAAACAACGACCACCGGATCTGCCGCTGGTTCAAATTCCTGGCCGTGGTGAGGTGCTCCAGGTTCCGATGGTCCGTCCGCACCTCCACCTGGTGTCGGGCCCCCTCGAGGTGATGTCGCCAAGCCTCGAACGCGGCCTTGATAGCCAGCAACTCCTTTTCCCAGATGGTGTAGTTGCGCTCGGAAGGAGTGAGTTTCCGGGAGTAGTAAGCGCAGGGAAAAAGAGTGCCACCATCCACCGGAGCCTGTAGCAGCACCGCTCCAATCGCCACGTTGGACGCGTCTGTCTCAACCACGAACGGACGGTGTGGATCGGGGTGCCTCAGGACCGGCTCCGTGACAAAGGCCTGCTTGAGAACCTCGAAGGCCTGCTGCTGCGGGGGCCCCCACTGGAACGGAACCTTCTTCCGAAGGAGCTGGGTCAACGGCACGGTCAGGGTGGCAAAGCCCGGGATGAAGGTCCGGTAGTAGTTGGCGAATCCCAACAGACGCTGGACGTCCTTCACCCGACGCGGGGGTTCCCAACTGCGCAAGGCCGCCACCTTGTGTGGGTCCATCGCGATGCCCTCGGGGGTGATAATGTGCCCGAGGAACTCTATGGAAGTCTGGAAGAAGTAACATTTCTCCAACTTCGCATAGAGCTGGTGCTCCCGCAGGCGCTGCAGGACCTGGCAGACATGCTGGAGGTGACTCTCCGGGGTCCGGGAATAGATCAAAATATCATCCAGGTAGATCACCACGAACCGATCCAGCATGTCCCGGAACACGTCGTTCATCAAGTGCTGGAAGACCGCGGGGGCGTTGGTCAACCCGAACGGCATGACGGTATATTCAAAGTGTCCGTATCGGGTGCCAAATGCCGTCTTCCACTCGTCCCCCTCTCGCATCCGCACCAGGTTGTAGGCTCCCCGGAGGTCGAGCTTGGTGAAAATCGAGGCCTCCCGCAACCTCTCCATCAGCTCCGGGATCAGCGGCAGGGGATAGCGATTCCGTACCATGATGGCATTCAAGCGCCGGTAGTCGCAACACAGGCGCAAGTCCCCCGTCTTCTTTTTCACGAAGAGGACTGGGGCCGAGAGCGGGGAGGTCGAAGGCCGGATGAACCCACGGGCCAGGTTCTTGTCCAGAAAGTCCCGTAAGGCGGCCAGCTCGGGCTCCGACATGGAGTACAGGCGTCCCGAGGGCAGGGGCGCGTTGGGCATCAAGTCCACCGCGCAGTCGTAGGGTCGGTGCGGGGGCAAGCGATCCGCCTCCTTCTCGCTGAACACGTCGGCGAAGGATGTCAGCTCCGGAGGCAAGGAGACGTTCGGGGCAGAGACGTCCTGGCCGGCACAGGTGTGGCGAAGGTGGTCGACACACTGCAGGCTGGGGAACGAGATGGCATTTCTCGACCACGCCACCTGAGGGTCGTGCGCCCGAAGCCAGGCCATCCCCAGGACCAAGGGGAAGTGCAGGTCCGCCGTCACATAAAACTGGATCGCCTCCTCATGGTTCCCAATGGCAAGGCGCAAGGGCTGAGTAGCGAAGTTGATGGGCCCCGCCACAAGTTCCCGCCCATCAATAGTTTCGACCCTCAACGGAGGGTCCACTGGAACCAAGGGAACCTTGTAATGGGCCACAAAGGCCTGGTCCATAAAGTTCGTGGTGGCCCCCGAGTCCACCAGCGCGTGCGCCTGGAGCCCCTCCGACCGGTTAGCCAACAACACCCGGGTGTTCAAAATCAGATGCCGAGGGGGCTCACAGTCCACAGCCGCCGCCTCCGGCGGGGCATGGTCACCTGCCTGACCCAGAGTTTCCCCTAGGCCAGGCCTGACCCGTTTCCCGGCTGGTCACGCCGAGGCTCCGGAACAGGCTTGAGCGATCCACTCCGCTTCCGGGGACACGAGGCGGCGAAATGTCCAGCCTCGCCGCAATAGAGGCACAACCCCCCTTGGCGTCTCCGCATCCGCTCCTGGGCCGTCAGTTGAGGTCTGGCTGCTCCGAGCTCCATGGGCTCCTCAGCCGTCGCCACCAAACGCGGTACGGTCCGGGGCGCTGTTGGTACGAAACGCGGGGGTGCCGGCACTGTCGGTGGTTCCGGAAGAGCCCTACGGGGCCGTCGCCGTTGTAGGCGGGCATCGATGCGCAGGCATTGGGTCACCAGCGTGTCCAGGGTCTGTGGCGCCTCCACCCGAACCAGCTCGTCCTGCATCTCATCGCAGAGGCCGTCCTGGAAGGCATCCATCAGCGCCGCCTCATTCCAGGCCGAATCCTGGCCTAGCAATCGGAACTCCGCAATATAGTCCTGCAGGGGGCGCTTGCCTTGGCGGAGGTCTTTGATGCGCCTCGCTGCCGTCTGCACCCGGAGGGGGTCCTCAAACATGGTGCGCAGGTGTTGCAAAAAGCCCTGATAGTCCAGAAGCAAGGGGCTGTCTTGCAGCAACAGGGGCGTGGCCCATCGGGCGGCAGTGCCAGAGAGGGAGCTGATAATAAAAGCCACCCGAACCCGGTCATCCGGAAAATCCTCCGGCCGCATTGCCATGTACAGCTGGCACTGTCCCAAGAAGGCCGGGAACATTTCCTGCTGTCCAGAAAACTTATCTGGCATGTTCACTGGGCATCTTGGACGGGGAAGGGGAGCAGGTGGAGCTGCTACAGGAGCATTTCCCAAAGCAAGTTGTGCAGTTAGCTGTGCTACTTGCTGTTGCAGAAGTTGATTGGCCTCCAGCATCTGCTGTACCTGCTGCTGCAGCTGTTGGTCCATCGTGGGTTAACGATGGAGTTTTGGGTGACGAACAAGATGATCTGTCCCCCCCCTTCAGAGACCCACAAAAACACAGCCAGCCGAGGGTTAAGACTCACTTGGCACACTCTGCAGTTCTTATCTCAACCTTGGCAGCGATATGCACACCGTCTGCCAAGGACTTTATTGGTTTACACAAACAAGAAAATCACCTACGTAGCTTTGCCGTTCATCCAGCTTCCAAGACTACGAGGTTGCTCCGTTTGTTTAGCTGTGCAGTTAGCTTTGTTCGTCACGAACTTCGTGACCCATTGTACTGTCTTAAATAGATATGCTTCTGGGTGTGGTCCAGTGAGTCATGGATCCTATGACTCCAATCCAATGACTCAGGATTTCCTCATACGCCGCAGCTGCAGTGCCCTTTTCTCTCGCCTTCTTTGGCGTGCGTCCAGGAATGACGTCTCTCCCTCACTCTCATCTGAGACACCTGTTTCCCCACTACTTGGCTCTCTTTCAGCTGGCACCTGAGCCGGTGCCAGAGGGGGAGGGCTGGGAGATCTGGCTGGCTCCTCTTCCTCCTGCTCAGAGTTGCCTTCCTCCAAAGGGATAGGCTCAGAGGACGGGGCCACAACACCTCCCTCCATCCCTCCTTCATCTCCCTTCCTTATCTTCCTTCCTCCCTCCCTTATCTCCCTTCCTTATCTTCCTTCTTCCCTCCCTCCCTTCCTTATCTTCCTTCCTTATCTTCCTTCCTTCTTTCCTTCTTCCCTCCCTCCCTCCCTTCCTTATCTTCCTTCCTTATCTTCCTCCCTCCCTCCCTCCCTCCCTCCCTCCCTCCCTTCCTTATCTTCCTTATTTTCCTTATCTTCCTTCCTTATCTTCCTTCCTTCCTTCCTCCCGCCCTTCCTTCCTCCTTCCCTCCCTTCCTTATCTTCCTTCCTTATCTTCCTTCCTTATCTTCCTTCCTTCCTCCTTCCCTCCCTCCCTCCCTCATCTCCCTTCCTTATCTCCCTTCCTTTCTTCTTTCCTTCTTCCCTCCCTCCCTCCCTCCCCTTCCTACCTTATCTCCCTCCCTCCCTCCCTTCCTGCCTGAAATGATATAGGGTCAATGGGACAACTTACCTCCAGAAGACGTGAGTTTTCCAATACTGGAAGTTTGCAAGAAGAGATTGGACAACCATTGGTCTGAAATGGTTTAGATTGCCCTAGATGACCTCCATAGTCCCTTCAGTAAGCATTTTTCTCACTTTAGGACTAAATGAAGATCCGCTATCTTCCCCAGCTGGGAAAAAACTCAAATCTAACATACAGAGAAACTGGGAATAATCTTCCTTTCATTCATTTCTCATCTCTTATTCTTCAGCTCTTGAAAAACAGGTGATTTTGTTCACACTGATTTCTCACTTTTTCCCCCCTCCCTCCGATTTTTAAATTGCTTATCTCCTGTGCTTTTGGGCTCTTTTCTCTCTCTCTCTCTCTCTCCAATAAAAACTCTACTTTAATCAATTGTTCCATCTTTGTTGATTTCTCCGGTTTCTACTGCCAACGGGGCTGCTATAATCTCATTATAGAATCTCTCCTGCTTACGAGGTCAATAGTAAGCATCATTCTACAAGCAACACTTTTGTTGGCTGATGAATTGGCATTTAGAATTCCTTTGAAGAAGAAGAAGTAAAATATATATATATATATATATATATATATATATATATATATATATATATATATATATATAAAATAAATCTCTGTTTCGAAAGGCTGGCAGCTGTTCCTCATGGAAGAGAGAAAGACACCCATGAATCAAGCCGTGCTTGAATGTTTGAGTTGAGGGTTGGTGTGGCTTCAAAACGACGTGTCACACTTCCTCAGTGAATGCAAAGGATAAAGCCTTGAAGTTTTTAGGACACGGTTGTCCTTCAAGATCTTAGTGAATGCAGCCTAGATATATTCTATTCACAAATGTTCACTATTACGTTGTAAAGGTAATGCCCTATTTTCTCCGGACGCACAAAGGGATGCAAGAACTTTTAAGGTAGATAAGAACATAGAACACCAACCAAGTTGGAAGGTCTTCTAGACCAGAGGTTACCAACCTTTCGGACCTCAGGGACCACTAAATTCATAATTTTAAATCCTGTGGACCACTAATATGATCGGCTTAATGACCGGCTGGGTGAACGTAGCTAGGTTTCGTTTGTTTGTTTTAATTTGATTTATATGCCGCCCTTCTCCGAAGACTCAGGGTAGCTTACAATGCGTTAAGCAATAGCCTTCATACTTTTGTATATTTATATTTATACAAAGTCAGCTTATTGCCCCCACAAACTAGGTCCTCAATTGACCTACCTTAGAAAGGATGGAAGGCTGAGTCAACCTTGAGCCTGGTGAGATTCGAACTAGCAGTAATTGCAGACAGCTGGGTTTTAATTACAATGCTTAGTCTGCTGAGCTATCCAGGCTCCTTAGGTGGAGCCTAAGGTGGTCATGTGACTGGGTAGGCATGGCCAACCTGATGTCACTTACGGCGAGGGGTGCCTTGCTGGCCTCTACTCGCCCTGCCCCTCCCAGACACTCCTCGCCTCCCCACCGGGGCTCCTTAGGGCCCCAACAGGAACCAGTTGTTGGAGCTAAGCAGCCACCATGAGAAAGAGTGGGCAAAACAGTCCAGTTCAAATTGGATCTGACCGAGAAAGAGGCTCAGCAGAAGCACCTCACTGAAGACTAGGAGCATAGGTTCTCCAAGCAGAGGGAAGACCTGTGGGAGTGTAAGGCCAGGTGCTGGTGCCTGGAGGCTCAGTAGGCTGAGATGGTCAGCCGGTTCCAGGCCATGAGGCAATCCCATTGGAACCTTTGGCTCTTTGCCACCAGCGGTGCTTCCCTCCAGCCTTCACCCAAAGCCCCACACCAGGAGGCTGAAGCAGACCCCAAGTCAGAATTTCTGCCCCCCTCCAACCTGCACAAAAAGATCCCAAATGGGGAGACTCTTTGCAGTAATACAAGCATTCATTGCATGTATCCGTCCCAGGGGCTGTAGTTTGAGGACCCCTGATTTAGTGCCATATAAAAAAATGCAAATATTTTTTCTGCGGACCCCCAACATTTTTTCACGGACCACCAGTGGTCCACGGACCACCAGATGGTGACCGCTGTTCTAGACCTTTTTGGAATTTCCTAACAGAATTGGAGGTCTTCTAGTCCAACTCCCTGCGCGAACAGGAGACACTATACCTTTTCATCTCTGCCTAATATATATATATTTTCTCAGTGTTGTTTCTAAAGGCAGGGCATGTCAGAGTGGCAATCAGCCCTGTTACCTTGCGTGGGGTAATTGCCCTCGATTTGAGTTGGATCGTGACTTTCTCCTTGTGTATACTCTTGAAAAATAAAACCGGAATACATCTTCTAATTAAGCTCATATTTATTGTAAAGAAAATAAAACATCTTATTAATCTAAATTAGTTACATTTTGGCAAAGATCCAAGCCTGGGACCTTCCCTGGCTGGAGAAAAAAAAAAGAGTTTTTCAGAAGAAGAGAAAGAATGCAAGCATGCGCAGTGGATGCTGATAAGAACTTGGCAAGCTACGGTAAGTCTGACAGTCCAAAAATAAAAAGCTCTGCTGGTAAATACAAAAACGCAGGGACAGGGCAGAGATGACAACGAAAGAGAAGGTGAGATGGAAACTGATGTTTTAGAAAAATCTGCCACACCATTTCAGACAAATGGCCATTCAGTCTCTGTTGCAGAAACTTCCAGGGATGGAGCATCCACAACTTCTGGAGGGACACTGTTCCACTGGTTAGGAAATTTGTCCTTCGTACTAGATTGCTTCTCTCCTTGGTTAGTTTCCACCCATTGCTTGGAAGTTGACGCACTCTTCTTTGGGACAGCCCCTCGAATGTTGGACCGCTGTCTTTGTTGTTCTATCCTCACGCTCCAATCTGCTTTGGCGGTTTTGTTCATGGGTCTTCAGATGGTTGGGCTGGCAAAAATAATACCCAGGTTTTTCTCTGTGGAGTCTCGGAGGTGTAGAGCAGGGGTGAAATGCTCCCGGTTCGGACCGGATCGCCCGATCTGGTAGCGATGACGGTGGGTGGTTTCGAGTGGGGAGGGAATGGGGATTTTACAGTATCCTTCCCCTGGAGTGGGGAGGGAATGAGGATTTTACAGTATCCTTCCCCTGGAGTTGGGAGGGAATGGAGATTTTACAGTATCCTTCCCCTGGAGTCGGGAGGGAATGGGGATTTTGCAGTATCCTTCCCCTAGAGTGGGGAGGGAATGGGGATTTTGCAGTATCCTTCCCCTGGAGTGGGGAGGGAATGAAGATTTTACAGTATCCTTCCCCTGCCACACCCACCAAGCCATGCCCACCAAGCCACACCCAGAGAACCGGTAGTAAAAAATTTTGAAACCCACCACTGATGGGCAGGGTGAGAGAGGAATCATAAAGCACTGATGAAATTGTCCTAGGAATTCCAGGGCTGCGTTGTTTTAAAAAGCTTTTTAAAACTGCTTTATCCGTGCCTGTCTTTTCTTTCAATTAATAAATAACTTTTGAGTCGGTGGCAAGCACCATCCTCATTCTTTCCTTTGTAAATGCACTGATAGTTTCTAAGTGAGCTTTGAAAGGTTTCTTTTGTGAGCATCGCTTCTAAAGAAACAACTTAAAAAGTCCTTATATTAATAAATAAAAAGGATTTTTTTTTATTCCGGGGGTCTTATCAGTTCTATGATCAGCCAATGTCCCTTTTCATTCGACGGGGGCCTTGTGTATCCTTTCTCTTTTCTTCAAAAAAAGAAAATAATAATCAATCATCAAATCCTTTTCATTTCCTTTTGGGACAGAAATATTTGAAACCCTTTCCCTGCATCCCTAATCAGATGTTTTCAATATCTCGGTCTCTCTTTTTTCTTTCTTCCTTTCTTTCTCATTTTGGCTCTTTCTAGAAGCCGTGGTTTGCCATTTTTTTTTCCTTCTTCTTTTTTTTTTTTTTGAAAGGATCCGCGTTGATGAATTACATTTAATTTTATCAGCCTTTTTCGGGGTTTTTCTTTTTTCTTTTTGCGATAGTGAAATAATTCATTTCCATTTCATTTCTAAGTTTGGAGAGAAGACTCGTGGGAGGGGGCGTTCCATTTTTCTTTTATCTGCACTTTGGGGAAGGGGTGGGGGAAGAAATCTTTTTGAATGTTTTTGAATGAAAACAGTGGGGAGGGGAGGAAGGCTGCTGGAATATCGCTGATTAGAATGTGTGTGAAGACGGGGGAATGAACAAACAGATGGTGAGGCGCGGTCTAAACGTAGAAAAGGACAATATAAGGGAAACGGATACAGGGGAAAAGAATCAAGTAAAGAGCAGACGAACCATTCATAATCCGGAATATCATTCATGATTTATGAGAGAGACATCTGGGCTCAGAAACTGGGCATGGTCAAAGTTACCAAGGAGAGAAGCAACTTAGAACTAAGGAGAAATTTCCTGACTGTGAGAACATTTAATCAGTGGAACAGCTTGCCTTCGAAAGTTGTGGGCGCTGGTGGCTTTTAAGAAGAGACGGGACAGCCACTGTCTGAAATGGTATAGGGCCGTGATGGTGAACCTATGGAACAGCGTGCGCCGGCCAGCTGATTTTCAGGCCTTCTGGGCCCACTGGAAGTAGGGAAACAGGCTGTTTCCTGCCTCCGGAGGACCTCGGTGGAGGGGGGGGAGGCCCATATTTCTCTCTCCCCAGCCTCCAGAGCCTTTCTAGGAGTCTGGGGAGGTCAAAACACCCTCCTGCCCCTGGAGTCTCTCCAGAGGCCAGAAATGACCCGTTTGCCAACTTCTGGTGGGACCGGATGGCCTGTTTTTTGCTGTCCCCAGCTTCCAGAGCCTTTTACCTTTTACAAAGACTGCCCAGATGTCACTGAATGGGTTTTCGTGTCTGAGTGTAGACTTAAGAAAAGCTAAAGGTAAAGGTTCCCCTTGCACATCTATGCTAGTCGTTCCCAACTCTAGGGGGCGGTGCTCATCTCCGTTTCAAAGCCGAAGAGCCAGCGCTATTCGAAGATGTCTCCGTGGTCATGTGGCCGGCATGATTCAATGCCAAAGGAGCACGGAACGCTCCAAAGGTGGTCCCTATTTTTCTACTTGCATTTTTTACCTGCTTTTGAACTGCTAGGTTGGCAGAAGCTGGGACAAGTCACGGGAGCTCACCCTGTTATGCGGCACTAGGGATTCGAACCGCTGAACTGTCGACCTTTCGGTTGACAAACCCAGCGTCTTAGCCACTGAGCCACCATGCCCCTTTTGGCTTTTATGGACAGCTCTTAACATGTCCTATTAGCTTGGCAAGCTCTGAGTTAATTGACTGCATTAGAGAGAGAGAAAGAGAGAGAGAGAGGGAGAGAGAAGGAGGAGAGAGGGAGAGCCATAAATACATTTTTATTGGGCGGGGTAATTAGACAGCCCAAGCTAAGTAGCCTTCAAAGCAGATTAGTCTCCTTTGCATACAATTAACCCTTTTCTTTAAGAAGAGCCATTCCTTTGATGTGTCCTTAGCATATTTGGCCAAGGAAGGAATTTTTGCTTCATCTGGAGCATTTTATTTAAAAAATGGTTGGCAACTGGCCATTTTGTCCTCTTTAATTAAATAGACTTCATTTTGAAAGAGCCGGGGTTTCAGCTTTGGTTCACAAGCGGCAGAGAGCATGCACAAAGTGTTTTCCCAAAGAGATGGAGGATGGGAAACGTATCGTGCCCATAAGGTAGGTGCTGTTTATAGACAGAGAACAGAACAGAATAACAGAGTTGGAAGGGACCTTGGAGGTCTTCTAGTCCAACCCCCTGCTTAGGCAGGAAATCCTCTACCACTTCAGACAAATGGTTATCCAACATCTTCTTAAAAACTTCCAGTGTTGGAGCATTCACAACTTCTGGAGGAAAGTTGTCCCACTGATTTGTTCAGGCAGGAGACCCTACACCTTTTCATTTCTGTCTCGTATATACATTTTCTCAGCGCTGTTTCTAAAGGCAGGGCAGAGATGACAATGAACGAGAAGGCGAGATGGAAACTGATGTTCTAGAAAAAGCTGCCACCCGGTGCACCATGATGACTTCCGGGAAGGAAAGTATTTAAGCGGAGCTGCTGGGAGGGAGGACAGAGGAAAGCTTCACCTGTTGCACTTCCAACCTGGAATGCATTTTTAAAAGGCTGTGATGGGCGGAGAGGAGAAAGAGGGGGCCCAAAGAGAAAGCCAAGAGAGATATAATCGGGGAGAGGGGGGGCTTCAAACATTTTAGCAAGGGGTTCTCTGTCTGGTTACTGGGTTGCCTAGTCGGCCTCCTGCACCATGGTGGGGGGGGGGCATTTTTGCCCTACCCGGGCTCCGGAGGCTGTCCTCGAGCCTCCAGGCGGGTGAAAATGGCCTTCCCAAGCTCTGGAGGCCAGAAACCGGCCCATTTCTGTCCTTCCCAAACTTCAGTTTTTCGCCCTCCCTGAGCCTCCTCCCTGAGCCTCCATGCTCACTCTGCACTTACCAGCATCCAAAACAGGCTGCATGGGGACTCCTGGGAGGGGAGGGGAGGGGAGGGGCCAACCAGGAGTGGGATTTGTGGGTTCTCCAAACTGCACAGAATCTTAGAGGTTCTCCCGAATCCCTACGAACCCCCAGCAACCTGCCCCTGGATAGAATGGCGGGCTGGGCTGGCCTAACTCTCCCTTTTAAATTATTTTTAAATTGTTTTTCATCTGTCTTATAAATTGGTGTTTTAAATTTGTTTTTGGGCCAAAACGTTTAATAATTTTAATGGGTTTTTAACATTTGTATTGTCTGTATTTTATCTTGGCTGTTCACCGCCCTGAGTCCTTCGGGAGTAGGGCAGTATATAAATAGATAGATAGATAGATAGATAGATAGATAGATAGATAGATAGATAGATAGATAGATGAACATCTGTCCGGCACCTCCAAGCCCCCCCCCCCCCCCAAATCTGGGTCATGTCCTTCTTGGTAGGAATTCAAATGGTGCAGTCATTGAGCTGATGGTGGAAGCACATCTTTATCTGTTTGATTTCTTCCTTCCATACTTTCCCCCACCCCCACCCCACTCCAAGCCTGAAACTATCCATCCTAAGAGGATTGCTTCTTCGCAAGTAGAAAGTTCGTGGTTGTCTGTTTTCTCTGGGGGGCATCAGTCAGAGAGAAAACGTGCTCTGTTGGATTTTGGGCCACGTGTCTTTGCAAGGATCTGGGCTGGGTGGTGTGTGGGATGGAAAGGGGCAGCAAAAGTGGGGGAGTCAGGAGAGGAGACCCACTAAAGGAGAATATTTCTAGCTCAGGGTTGCAATCAGGGGGTCATTGGCAGCTCTCTGAGCGTGCTGGTTTCCGTACAGACGTTTCATGACCTAACTAGGGAACATCATCAGTGCTAAAAGAGAGCGGGGTTTGCAAAGAGAAGGAGGATAGAGGAGGAGGACGGTGAGGTCCTTGGTGCTTTCTGAGATTGGATGCTTTCTTGCAGACATCTTATTACCCAACTAATGAACATCATCAATGCTAGAAGGGGGTGGGATTTGCAGAGAGGAGGAGGAGGACTGTGGGCTCCTTGGTGCTCTCTGAGCATGGTATTTTCCCCGCAAAGTAGGTAACAACATCCGTGCTCCTCTCCAGAGGAGGAGGAGGAGGAGGAGGAGACGAAGCCACATCCTGGCTGAAAGTTTGCCGGACTGCACCACGCTCAGCTCACCTCCACCTCTGCCGAGCCCCGGACTGTATCAGTCGGTCTCTTGGCAACCCGGAGACGCGTCACTTCCTGAGCAGCTTTCTGCCAAGAGGTTGGTCCCCGCCAGCCTGGCAGGCTCCGGCAGGGCGAAGGGGCGGTTCAACAGTTGGAGAAAGTCTTCGCTGGGGTGAGCGAGGAAGAGCCGCGTCTGCAAAAAAAAAAAAAAGAGAGAGAGAGAGGCGTGTGTTTTATTTTTATTTTTATTTTTGGCAAGCTCGGGCGAGGCGCCGGTTATTCTTAATAAGGCGAGGAGGGGAAAAACGAGCAGGGGCAAAGCTTTGCAAAAAAAAAGAGGGAGGGGGGGGCAATTCGCAGACTTGGTGCCGTTGTTGCTCTTTGGGCGAAGCGGAGTTGCGCCAAGCAGGAGGCGCCAGGGAGTTGGAGAGGTTGGAGATGCGTGCGCTCCGCGGAACGCAGAGAGGCCAGCCGGGCGCGGCGGACTCGGCTAAGGATCCCATCCTCCGCGCCGGCCTGATCCACTCCCTTCTCTGAACTCTCTCCCTCTCTCTCTCTCTTCTCTCTCTCTCCCCACCACCCCTGTCCTCGCCTTGCAAAGGACAAACCGCCGCAGGGGAAGAAGCGACGCCGGCCAGGATCGCCTACGCCTTCTCCGGAGCGCGCCTGCCCCTCCGCCGGCTCCTTTTCTCTGCTTTTCCCCCCATGGCTCCTCCGCCTTTCCAGCTAAGGGGTCCGAGGAGAAAGGAGCCCCCCAAGTGAAGGGCCCCCGCCGTCCGGCTGTCTTCCGATGCCCGGCTTCCCAACGGCCCCCCCAGCATCCGTCTCTCTCTCTCTCTTTCTGGCCGGAGGCGATGAGCGCAGACTTGGACCGTCTCTCGGTGGGTTCGCGCGCCTCCAGCGCTTCTTCCTCGCCTTCCTTCGACGGTGCGGGCAAGGGGGCCGCGGGACAGGCCGGGTTCAAGAGCGGGGGCGCCGGATCCGGCCTCCGGCTGCTGTCGGCCAACGTGCGGAAGCTCCACGGGGCCCTCAACCTGCTGCTGAGCGAAGGCGAGCGGGAGCAGTTCATCCATTGCCTTAACGTCTATCACTGTCGGCGGAATGTCTACGACTTGGTGCAGACGCTCAAAGTCTTGTTGGACGGCCCGGAGAAGAGGCAGCTGCTGCCCATGTTGCGCCTGGTCATCCCTCGCTCCGACCAGCTCCTCTTCGACCAGTATACCTCGGAGGGGCTTTACTTAAAGGCGGACTTCTTGCCCACCGCCGGGGCAGGGTACGATGGGGCTGGGTCTACCACAGTCCTCCCTCCGGCCGGCGCTGCTTCCTCCGCCCGTTTTCCCTCTCCCACCCCGGCTGCTCGTTTCTGGCCTCCTTCCTCAGCCTCCTCCGGCAAGCTCCGGCAAGAATTCAGCACCTCCGCGGACGGGACAGCTCCCGGAGACTCTGCGGTTGGTTTGGAGGACCTGCCAGGAGAAGTCAGGCAGGTGAATCTCAAGAGGCAGAAGGCTCAAGAAGGGTTGGGTTTCAGCATCCGAGGGGGCTCCGAGCACGGCGTTGGCATCTACGTCTCCCTGGTGGAGCCGGGCTCCTTGGCGGATAAAGAGGGCCTTCGGGTGGGAGACCGGATCCTGAAGGTCAACGACAAGCCGCTGGACAAGGTGACCCATGCTGAAGCCGTCAAGGTGAGGAAGGTTGTTGTTGTTATTATTGTTAGTTGTGAAGTCATGTCCGACCCATCACGACCCCATGGACAACGTTCCTCCAGGCCTTCCTGTCCTCTACCAACCTCTGGAGACCATTTAAGGTCATGCCGACTGCTTCAGTGACTCCATCCGGCCACCTCATTCTCTGCCGTCCCATTCTTCTTTTGCCCTCAATCTTTCCCAACATTAGGCTCTTCTCCAGGGAGTCCTTCCTTCTCATAAGGTGGCCAAAGTATTTGAGTTTCATCTTCAGGATCTGGCTTTCTAAAGAGCAGTCAGGGTTGATCTCCTCTAGGACTGACTGGTTGGATTGCCTTGCAGTCCAAGGGACTCTCAGGAGTCTTCTCCAGCACCAGAGTTCAAAGGCCTCAATTCTTTGGCACTTAACCTTCCTTATGGTCCAACTTTCACAGCTGTACATTGCAACTGGGAAAACCATAGCCTTAGCTATACACACTTTTGTTGGCAGGGTGATGTTTCTGCTTTTTAGTATGGTGTCTAGATTTGCCATAGCTTTCCTCCCCAGGAGCAAGCGTCTTTTAATTTCTTGGCTGCAGTCCCCATCTGCGGTGATCTTGGGAGTCCAAGAAAATAAAATCTGTCCCTACCTCCATTTCTTCCCCATCTATTTGCCAGGACTTTGGAGGGCCGGATGCCATGCTCTTAGTTTTCTTAATGTTGAGTTTTAAGCCAACTTTTGCCCTCTCCTTCTTCACCCGCATCAAGAGGCTCTTTAGTTCCTCCTCTCAAGTGAGGAGGAGGCAAGCCCAAAGCTGCCAACATCAACCTCCCCCTGTGCCAGTGCATGCCTTTCCAACTTCCAATGTTTTATTGGCCTTGGTTCTAAGTATTGTCGTCCGTCTGTCCCCCTGGTTGAAGTGTCCTCTTAACTGAAGCAGACAGCAGAGAAAATGTAATGGTTAAGACTAAAGAGAGCTTGGTCAAAATATATTCCATCCGAGGTCCCAGAATCTTTCAGAATGAGAGGTGATGGGTCAACAAGTATGGAATGCACCAAATCTCCCCAAAAGGTTAGATCTACTTTCTCCAACAAAGGGGTCACCAAGTGAGGAGTCCTTAGTGCTCTCTGAGCTTGCAGATGTTTCATTTCCCAAACTAGGTATCATCAAGTGCTAGAAGGGAGAGGGGTTTGCAGAGAGGAGGAGAAGGACGACGGTGAGGTCCTTGGTCCTCTCTGATTTTGCTTGGTTTCTTGCAGATATTTCTAGCTTCTAGGTGTTACTTCTAGATGTTACTGGCACTGATTATGTTACCTAGCTGGGCAATGAAACGTCTGGAAGAAAACACCCACGCTCAAAGCACAACAAGGACCCTTCGTTTCAACCCTGAGCTCCAAATATTCTCCTTGGTTGTCCAGTGAGTGACTTAGATTTCACCTGACTTCTCTAAGCGTTGATCAGGAGTTGACTTTGTTGACTAAGCGTTGACTAAGAATCATGGTCTCCTATTTGGACACTGGCTTGCCTGAGAGAACTCAATGCTAGAAACTTGAAGGACAAATCTCTTTCTCCAGAGAGATATTGAAGCTAACCTAAGGACAGCCAGGGCTAGCTTTAAAAAAAATTATATACTTCCAAGGTACTCCAGCCACTAACATTTATATTCTAAATAGTATGTTTCTGCTTTTTTTCTCAATTTCTTTGCGATAAGGTCTGTTTTCAGAGATTGGTGATGCAAAAGAGCATTGGATAAGTTCACACTGTGGCTACCTTGAGTTTCTTGGATGTTAGAACATAAATTTGAGCACCTTGCTTGCGATTTTTTAAAGGCATTTTTCTCAATGGAAAGATTTGATGTCAGACGTGATTCAGGAATAAACCTAAAATTTTGTTGGTCAGTAGTACAGAGGAAGCACAGACTATTAGACACTTTAGTATCCAATGAGAATAGTGCAGCTAATTTTAATCTAATAGTGTGTTGTTGTTGTTGTTTTTAAAGCTGGCAAGCTTAGATTTTGGGGAGGGTGGGAAAAGCTGGAAGGTAAGATGTAAAAGGAATCCTGATACAAATCCACTTACCTGCCCATTAAGATCTTTTCACACGGGATGTGGAAATTCGATTTACCAACCAAGAAAGCTGCAGAGTCAGCCTTTACTTCTGAAGTCTGTGGACGTGTTCCAGCAAATACTTGTTGATACTTCTTAGGATTTGCATTTTTTACCAAGGATTGTAAACACTGATTGAAAGTTATGCCTTATAACGAAAAGGGTGGACTTGAAACATCCTTTTGTAAAGGCTGTGTTAATCCAGCCACCTTGAAGATTTTCTAATCCAGCCTTGATGTGGTCAGCAAATGCCTCCTCCTCCTTCTTCATCTTCTTCTCCTCCTGCTCCTCTTCCTTCTCCTTCTCCTTCTTCCTCCTCCTCCTCTTCTCTTCCTCCTCCTCCTCTTCTCCTTCTCCTTCTCTTTCTCCTCTTCCTTCTCCTTATTCCTCTTCCTCCTCCTCCTCTCCTCCTCCCCCTTCTCTTTCTCCTCCTCCTCCTCCTCCTTCTCCTTCTCATTTTCCTTCTCCTTCCTCCTCTTCCTCCTCCTCCTCTCCTCCTTCTCTTTCTCCTCTTCCTTCTCCTTCTTCCTCCTCCTCTCCTTCTCCTCCTTCTCCTTCTCCTTCTCCTCCTCTTCCTTTTCCTTTTCCTTCTTCCTCTTCCTCCTCCTCTCCTCTTCCTCCTCCTTTTCCTTCTCCTCCTCCTCTCCTCTTCCTCCTCCTTTTCTTTCTCCTCCTCCTCCTCCTCCTCCTCCTTCTCCTTCTCCTTTTCCTTCTTCTTCCTCCACTTCTCCTCCTCCTCCTCTTCTCCTTCTCCTCCTCCTCCTCCTCCTCCTCCTCCTCCTCCTCCTCCTCCTCCTCCTCCTCCTCCAATTCTCAAATACAGAGAACCCATAAACTATTTCAATGGGTTGGGTTCTTTCACAACTATCAGAAAGACTCTCCAAAGTTTAGACTAACCAAGTATCTTGGGCATCTTCTAAGTCACGCCCTCCTAAGTTTTCACTTGAAGCTACTCATCAATCTACGAAGTCAGCCTGGAGTCCAGAGAGCAGATCTAGATTAAAGCTGATTAAATTTTCCTTCAAACAAGGGACTTTTTCACCCATTACAACTAACCAAACTAGGCGTGTAAGGAACATACATGTGTAGGTGTGTGTGTGTGTGAGTGGGTGTGCGAGAGAGAGAGAGAGAGAGAGAGAGAGAGAGAGAGAGAGAGAGAGAGAGAGAGAGAGAGAGAGAGAATACAGTATGTTGTCAGTTTTGGTGGGTCTGTCAAACCAGCCAATTTTAGTGCATCTATCCATTTTTGGTGATTTTGCCAAAATGTAAAACTCTGAGGAAGAAATGCAGAGCCCACCAATTCTATGATTCATAAAATCATAAGAGCAAAGGGGACATTGAAGGTCTTCTAGTCCAACCCTCTCTTTGCTGGTAGAGTGGGAGCAGTTAGCTCCAGATCAAAAATTGCAAGGAAGGAAAGGGAAAGGGGAAAAAAAACCCTACATCGATAGAAATCAGAATTCTCTACCGTTGACCCGACTTTATAATCCAGGCTGTCCTCGACTTACGGCTGAACTTTCTGTTGTTAAGCGAGACCTTGGTTCAGTGAGTCTTGCCCCATTTTGCGACCTTTCTTGCGGCCGTTGCTAAGTGAATCTCTGCAGGTGGTAAGTAGGTAACCCGGTTGTTAAGCGAATCGGGCTTCCCCATCGACTTTGCTCATCAGAGGGTTGCAAAAGGGGGGCGCGTGACCTTGGGAGGACACGGCGACCGTCATAAATACGAGTCAGTTGCCAAGCATCTGAATTTCGATCACCTGATTGTGGAGATAAGTCACTCCCCCCCCCCCCCCGGAGCCATCGTAACTTCAAACGGTTACTAAATGAACAATCGTAAGTCGAGATGTTCTGGTGGCTTGAGCAAATTGCTTTAGAAGGTGTGCGATTTCTTCCTCGGGAAGATGTACATAAATGATAGAAAGTATTAATTCCAGGCGAGGAAAGCAATTTTTGTTATCTCAAGAGACAAGGACAGGATGTTTAATAGGAAAAAGAAAAAGAAAAAGAAAAAAACCCCTCATTTTGCAGCAATGCTGGTATTAGAATCTCTTTCCCTACCAGCAAGATGGAAAGAGAAGTGATGGATAGCCATGTGTGATGGAAAGGCACAGGAACGGATATTCTCGGGATAATCTTGAGTCATTTGTCCTCCCATTTCCAGGCCCAACTTCGCTCGGTGCTAAACCTAGCCATAATTACATTGGCTTTTTTTTTACCCCTCTGTATTGTGGATTTTTTTTTTTGCCAATTAGCGTTTATGTAAAATACTTGGCAAGCCCGATCGGTATATCACAGAGCATATGTTCTTTCCTCCAATTCTTGCTAAGTAATTGAAATCAGCTCGGAGGTTTATTTTTTATTATTTTATTTTCTGGAAGAAAAAAAAAAAACCATTATTAAAAAAAAAAAATTCCTGACCCTTTGTTCAAATGTCTGTGGCACTTTCTGGGAATAGAACAAGGACTTAGGACAGATGGTCCTCTCTCATCAATTTTTTCTCGTCCTTGTTAAGGGATGGAAAGTAAAGATATCTTTCTTTGAACCGAGTTCAAATCCTGGGGAAATTAAGAAGCACGTCCCCTAGAGGTTTCCTTTGCAACTAGTGGAATTGATTTATCTTTTTTTGTTTCCAGAATATTCTCTCCCCCCCCTTAGATCTCAGCTTGCCCTATAGCCATAAATCTTTCTGGTGGTCTCTCATCCAAATATTAATCAGGACTATATCTGGTTTACAAAATGAAAGATTGTTTAAAATTGCCACTTACTGTAGCTGAGTCCCATCTGACATGAAGAGTTGCAAATATTTCCTTCCTTCCTTCCTTCCTTCCTTCCTTCCTTCCTTCCTTCCTTCCTTCCTTCCTCTCATCTCTCTCTCTCTTCCTTCCTTCCCTCCCCTTACTTCCTTGACTCTTCCTTCCTTATCTGACCCTTCCGTCCTCCTCATCTCTCTCTCTCCTTCCTTTATTTTTTTTCTTCCTTCTCTTTAATGTCAATCAATTGAACTGACAAAGGTGATGTCACATTGGTTGAACCTTCTTTTTTTCCATCTTTTTAAAATATGATTTTCTGAGAAACCTGATTGTTTATTTTTGAAAAACCATAAAGCTGAGTAAAAGCATTGCACTGTCCTCTCTCTCTCCCACTCTCCCTCTTCTCCTCCCCCTCTCCCCTCTTCTCCTCCCCCTCTCCCTCTTTCCCTCTCTGTCCCCCCTCTTTCCCTCCCTTTCCCTTTCCCTCTCTCTCCCTCTCCCTCTCTCCCACTCCCTCTTTCCATCTCTCCCTCCCTCCCTCTCTCCCTCTTTCCCTCTCTCTCCCTCTTTCCCTCCCTTTCCCCCTCTCTCTCCCTCTCTTCCTCCCTCTTTCCCCCCTTCTCTCTCCCTCTCTCTCTTTCTCTCCCTCCCTCTCCCTCCTTCCCTCTCTCCATCTCTCCCTTTCCCTCTTTCTCTCTCTCCCTACCTCTCTCTCTCCCCTCTTCCCCCCTCTCTCTCTCCCTCTTTCCCTCCCTTTCCCCCTTTCTCTCCCTCCCTTCCTCCCTCTTTCCCCCCTTCTCTCTCCCTCTCTCTCTTTCTCTCCAATGAGAGATTATTAGAGCATTCTACAGCTCCCAACAGAAGAAACCGGATGTAAATGTTAGAATAAGCTTCCCAATTCAGAAATTGTCCTTGAAAAGAAGGCATTAAAGTCCCTTGCTTTTAATCTGGTTTCCTCCCAGGCTTGTTAAAACAGCGGCATTATAATTTCAAATAAAAAAATGGACAGCTTCTTTAAAGAGGGGGATAAAATATCTTAACTTTTATAAAATTATGCAGAGCATAAAGAGAAGGCTTCCTCACTTTGTAACTGCAACCACTCGAGAAGATGTTCAAACAGAAGACTTAGGAGGCGAACCAGAGATATCTTTCTTCAGGGAAATTGGTGTAGTTGTGGGCCATTCCATCCAGCCTCTACTCTGTAGTTGAATTCACATATTTAAGGAAGGTTTTTATGTGGTTTGTTGGGTTTGGCATTTTGTGCGAGCCCAGCCTTTGTAGTTCATAAACCATGGATTGTATTCCACTCCACCATGTTGTTTTTTTTTAATAATATAGAATAGGATGGGATGGGAGGGGAGGGGTGGGGTGGGGTGGGTGGGATAGGATAGGATAGGATAGGATAGGATAGCCTTACTCTTGAGGAGACCTCTTCCTGAGGAGCCACTCCTGCCTTTTGGCAGCTCTGCGCGCCCATGCATCGAGGAGAGGCTCCTCCTCTTCGTCCTCTTCACTTAAGGGAACTTCTGAAGGCTCTGGCTGAATCCACACTTCTGGCACCACATCTTCTCCAGCCTCATTGTCCGACTTGAGTGCCAGCTGCACAGGAATCAGCCACCAGCCGCACAGGCCACGTACGAGCCACAAACAAGCTTCTTATCAATCGGCCAATATCAAGCTACTTCTACGTCCTTTTTTCTAATTTCCTTTTGCATCCAACAAGGCTCAAATGAGACTTTCCTCGCTCGCCGAGTTAGTGGCCAGAGTAAACAAGCCCATTATGGTATCGTAGCCTGACAAACAGAGATGGAAGGGACCTTGGAGGTCTTCTAGTCCAACCCCCTGCTCAAGCATTAAACCCCATACCAATCTGGACCAATGGCTGTCCAGTCTCTTCTTGAAAAACTCCAGTGATGGAGCAACAGCTTCTGGAGGCGAGTCGTTCTGCCGATTAATGGTTCTATTTACATTTATCTATCTATCTTTATCTGTTCTCCAAAAATGTCTTTATCTACGCATTTAGCATGGAACAACTTAGTCTTCCTCCAGAAGAGCCGGATTTATTAGCACTAATTATGCCAAATTGCTACATCTCTATCAAGGGGATTCATTTGCATGTGCAATGCCGCTTCCTTCTTAATGAAGATATCATGTCCTTAAATGTCAGCTTTGATCAGTGTGTGGACTCTTGTTGGTTCTTGCTGCCCTGATTTCCAAACCTCTGAGATTTCAACAAACATTACGACATACTGGAAGGCAGCCTTGGAAGATTGAATAGATCAAATGTAGCTGTAAAAAATAATAATAATAAGGCAAAAATCCACTTAGCTATAGGCACTTAGGCACTTAGCTATAGAACAGAGTCGCTGCTGTGTGCTGGACTTAGTGCATCAGTTGCACTAAGAAAAATATGAAAATATATCTTTACTTATAGGGAGCATATTTTCAAGGGGGCAGTTCTCATCTATCTATCTATCTATCTATCTATCTATCTATCTATCTATCTATCTATCTATCTATCTATCTATTATCCATATGTTTGTCTGTCTGTCTCTCTCTCTCCCTCTCCCTCTCTCTCTTTCTTTCATCTATCTATCTATCTATCTATCTATCTATCTATCTATCTATCTATCTATCTTCCATCATATGTTTGTCTATCTATCTCTTTCATCCACCCATCTACCCATCTATCCTCTATCTGTTCATCTGTCCGTCTGTCTGTCTATTTTCCATCCATCCATCCTCTGTCTGTCTGTCTGTCTGTCTGTCTGTCTGCCTATCTATCTATCTATCTATCTATCTATCTATCTATCTATCTATCTCTTTCATCCATCTATCCATTTATCCTGTATTTTTCTATCTGTCGGTCCCATCCATATGTCTGCCAGTATGTCTATGTTCCATCCATCCATCCATCCATCCATCCATCCATCCATCCATCCATCCCTATCTATTTGTACATCTATCTATCTATTTATCATCTATCTATCTATCTATCTATCTATCTATCTATCTATCTATCTATCTATCTTCTATCCATATGTCTGTCAGTATGTCTGTTTTCCATCCATCCCTGTCTATCTGTTCATCTGTCTCTCTGTCTGTGTCTCTGTCTGTCTGTCTGTCTGTCTGTCTGTCTGTCTATCTATCTATCTATCTATCTATCTATCTATCTATCCATCCATCCATCCATCCATCCATCCATCCATCCATCCATCCATCCATCCATCCAATCTATCATCTCTGCTAGCTGGCTATCTTCCACCCATATGTTTGTCACTCTATCTAACTATCTTTCTATCTTTCATCCATCCATCTGCCCATTCGTCCATTCGTCTATCAATCTATCTATCAATCCTAATCTCCATCTTTAAGTGACAGGACCTCCTCTCAACCCCACCGCCCCTTTGGAATAAACTTCCCCCATGCCATTAGAGAGTCATTTGCTCCAGTCTTCCAGCATAAATTACACAACCGCACGATTTCAAATGAGAACAGAATGCGAGATCTTTGCCATAGAGGGCTTCAGTTGAGGAACTCTGCATTGCTTGTTTAACCTGAGTTTCCTTGACTGTGTTTTTCAAGTAACCAGATGCCCTAAAAAAATAATAATAATAAGACCGGGCGTTTAAAGCTGAACCTTAAGCAAAACAGGCAGCCTGAGGGCTTGCCAAGATCCCTTTTCCAGAAGATACATCGGCAGTTTCAAAAACCTTCCTCCCCAAGTCAGCCATTTGTTAAAAGAAAAAAAAAAAGGAAAAAAAGATCCCCCAGAAATGGACAAGCCAGAAATGGCTCGCTTAAATCAGATCCAGGAGAAACACGGTCCAAGAATGATTACCCTACAGTCTCCATCTGCTATGTTTTCCCTCTCTGATACTTTCCCAACTCTGGTTAGTCGCATAGCACTGCAAAATCATTGCCTTTGTTCTGTGGGTCCCTGATTGGTTGGGATTAGCTACCTAACGACATCAAAGGACTGACGTCAGGAATTATATTGCTAAGGGGAGGAGGAAGGCCATGACACAGCAGCAAGGTGGATCAAGGACACATTGACCCAAACCATTTTTGGAGAACCATTCGGCTTTTTCTATGAAAGCTTTATTATTATTATTATTATCTGTATTCATTAAATATGAAACTCAGTCAACGGAACATTCAAAAATGCATCACAAATACCGTTGACTGGTGCTAATGGTTGATACGGGTTGCTGCCAGAGTCCTAGGTATCAATTATTATTATTATTATTATTATTATTATTATTATTATTATTATTATTGATGGCGCAGGGGACTAAGTGCTGTTAAAGTAAGCACTTAGCTGTCTGCCTGCAATTACTGCAAATTCGAATCTCACCAGGTTCAAGATTGACTCAGCCTTCAATCCTTTCGAGGTAGGTGAAATGAGGACCTGGATTGTGGGGGCAATAAGCTAACTTTGTATATATATAAAAAAAAGAACACTGCTTAGGAAGGGCCGAAAGCCCTACTAAGCAGGTAAATACAAAAGTATGAAGCCTGTTGCTTAATGCATTGTACGCTGCCCTGAGTCTCCAGAGAAGGGCAGCATATAAATCGAACTAATAAATAAATAATTATTGGTTAATCTTTAGTGAGATTCTCAGCCTTTGAGGCTGGTTAATAGCTCAGCAGCTTGAGTCCTAATCAAGGACCTAGGAACTGTTAAGGTATTGTCGGAGGATGTAAGTTGTTCTGAGTAAGGTGGTTTTTTGTAGAGTCAAAATGTTCAAGTCCGGTAAATTTAAAATTTCTAAATAGCAGGGTAGCCCTTTGGGTATTGCTCCAAGGTCTCCAATTACAATCGGGACAACACATGATTTCTTTTCCCACAGTCGCTCAACTTCAATTTGCAAGTCCCGGTACTTTGTGATTTTTTCTTGCTGCTTATCTTCAATCCGTGTTCCAATAAGAAGAGGGTTGGCCTTTGATGAATCTCTATTGTAAGGTGAAGTCAAGGCCAAAGACTAAGATCTTGTCATAGGGGGAAAAAAATGGTGTCCAATCTTGGCAGCCGTAAGACCGCTGTGGACTTCATGCTGGCTGTGGAATTATGGAAGTTTTTTTTTTAAAAAATTAAAATTAGATTTATATGCCGCCCTTCTCCAAAGACTCAGGGTGGCTTACAATGCATTAAGCAATAGCCTTCATACTTTTGTATATTTTATACAAAGTCAGCTTATTGCCCCCACAAACTGGGTCCTCAATTTACCTACCTTAGAAAGGATGGAAGGCTGAGACAACCTTGAGCCTGGTGAGATTCGAACTGGTATAATTGCAGACAGCTGGATGTTAATAACAGGCTTTAGTCTGCTTTTTAGCCTGTTGAAGTCCACAAGTCTTTAAAGTTGCCAAGGTTGGAGATCCACGGGTAGAATTGAGACCACGGGCTAAAATCACCACTAGGCTTTGTTGGCTTTCGTCAACATCTGTATCAACCAGTTTTTCTCGTTCACCACCTGCGTATTCTCAGTCCAGGGAAAAAAAAATTACTGCTACAAGAGATTAAACTCGTATTTCACAGTTGCCAAAGCTGGTGGCTCCTACTTATATATATTCTGAACGGCGGTTTAACTCTGCTCTCCAATCAATATGATGAATGCTTCTTTTAAGGGAAGTAGCCAAAACAATTTTTTAAAACCGGAGGCAGCCTCTGTCGTTCATTCCGACAGCGGGGCGGATAAACATCTTGAGGTCAACATTCCCAAGTCTTTTAAAAACTATCCAGAGCACTTTGCTTTCGATCAGCAAAAGCAAATAATAATAATAATAATAATAATAATAATAATAATAATAATAATAATAATAATAATAATAATAATTTTGGCGTTTTACGGCTCACTTCCCCGCCACTTCAGACCTTACGACCAGGGGTGGGCTTCAAATATTTTAGCAAGGGGTTCTCTGCCCGGTTACTGAGAGGGCAGAGAACCCCTTGGGCATGGCCTAGTTGGCCTCCTGCACCATGGCGGGGGGTGGGGGCGTTTTTGCCATCCCCAGGCTCTGGAGGCTTTCCTTGAGCCTCCGGGAGGGTGAAAACGGCCTCCCCAGGGTCCAAAAGCCCTCTGGAGGTTGGAAACGGACTTGTTTCCGGTCTCCAGGGGGTCTCCGGAACTGGCCTACCAGAAGTTTGGGAAGATCAGAAACAGGCCTGTTTCCGGCCTTCCCGAACTTCTGGTAGGCCCGTTTTTCTCCTTCTCTGAGCCTCCGCATGCGCCCTGCACTTATCTGTGTCCAAAACGGGTTGCGTGGGGACTCCTGGGAGGGGAGGGGAGGGGTGGGTGGAGCCAGCCAGGAGTGGGATTTGAGGGTTCTCACAGAATCTTAGCTAGAGGTTCTCCCAAACCCCCAGCAGCCCCAACCCCTCTGCTTACGATGGCTTAGCAGGACTTCTGAGTCTGCCCGACGACAACCGCATCTGAATTACATCTGGAACGTTCTTTGAGCAGAGTCTCTGCTCTGCAACCAAGTTCAGGTTTTTTGGTTTTTTTTTTTTTTTTTTTTTTGCCCTTTTGAACAATGCTAAGAATGACAGCTCAGGGCGTTTATAGAAGGAAATGAGCCTGACAGCCGATCGTCTAAATGGGCCCTGCATGGGGCTACTACTCTTGAAAAAGTTCCCAGCGGTTGCAACCGAGCAAAATGTGAACCGCTCAGCACTTAACCACCCCGAGAGCACGAGGGATTATACCGTGCCTGAATTGTAAAAAATAAAAAAAATAAAATAAAATAAGAAATCTATTCCCGATTGCCAGTTGCTTCCCAGGCTCAATGGAAAGGGTTGGTGGTAACCTTTCAAAGCCTGAAACTCTTGCAGAGGTGGTCTGCCAAGGGACCTCCCCCTCTCTTTATTGTGAAACTGGCTAGTGATTAAGAATAGCAGGAGAGCTCTTGTGCATTTGCCCTTCCGGTTTGGAGGTTCACCTCCAGAAAACAAGGAGGGTTTTTTGCCTTGTTCCCAAGCCTTTCGGGAATTTCCTTAGCCCACTTGCTCTCCCTCTCTCCCTCTTTCTTCTCTCTCTCCTCTCTTCTGTCTATCTCTTCTGCCTCTCTCTTCTTTCTCTCTTTCCTCTTTCTCTATCTCCTCTCTCTTTCTCTCTCTGTTTCTCTCCCCCCTTTCCCTGTCCTTCCCTTCCCCCTCTTTCTCACTCTCTGTTTCTCTCCCCCTCTCTCTTTCTCTCTCCTTCCCTTTTCCCTCTTTCTCTCTCTCTTTCCTCTTTCTCTCTCTCCTCTCTCTCTCTCTTTCTCTCTCTCTGTTTCTCTCCCCCCCTCTCCTTCCCTTTCCCCTCTTTCTCACTTTCTCTTTCTTTTTCTCGCTCTTAGTTTCTCTTCCCCCTCTCTCTTTCTCTCTCCTTCCCTTTTCGCTCTCTCTCTGCCTCTCTCTTTCTCTCTCTCTTTCTCTTTCTCTCTCTCCCTCCCCCTCCCTCTCTTCCCTTTTCCCTCTTTCTCTCTTTCCTCTTTCTTTCTCTCTCTCTCTGTTTCTCTCCCTCTCTCTCTCTTTCCCTCTCCTTCCCTTTCCCCTCGTTTCTGTCTTTCTGTCTCTCTCTCACACACACACTCACTCACCTTTCCCCCTCTCCTCCTTTCCTCCTCTCCTTTACCTCTCTCTCACACACACTCGCTCTGCCTCTCTCTTTTCCCCTCTCTCTTTTCCTCTCCCTCTCTTTTCCCTCTTTCTCTGCCTTTCTCTCTCTCTCTCTGTTTCTAAAAGTGCAGCTTCTTGGGGAAGTATCGATTCTTCATTTTAGTCTCACTGACAAACCTTTTATATTCTGCCTTGGTTTGAAATGCGGCTGGCTGCCCTGAGCACCCATCAGAACACAAAGACAGGGTATCGATCAGTTGGGATCAATCAACTAAATGACGAATGAGGGGAGGGAGGGAGGGAGGGGAAGGGGCTTGAAGAAGGTGACCACTTGAATTATGTGATGTAAATATTTCATGTATCACGGCAGCCAAGGAATTCGAAGAATGAACCTCATGAGAATTCCCCTAAGGGAAGCCACATCGTTCTGATAGAAGAGAATATTTGTAGCTCAGGGTTGAATGGTGGGGTCCTTGGTGCTCCCTGTGCAGATTCCTTTGCGGATGTTTCATGACCCAGCTAGGTAACATCATCAGTGCTAGAAGGGAGTGGGGTTTGAAGAGAGGAGGAGGAGGACTGTGGTAGTATCTGGGCTTGGTGATTTCCTTGCAGATGTTTCATTACCCAACTGGGTAACATCATCAGTGCTAGAAGGGAGTGGTGCTAATAAATTGAATAAGCTAACCCCGCTCCCTTCTAGCACTGATGATGTTACCTACTTTGGTAATGAAACGTCTGGATAGAAACCACCAAGCTCAGACAGCACCAACGACCCCGCAGTTCTGCTTTTACCGACAAACATCCAGCCCTCTTCCTGCCTTCCATACCAGTGGCCAAGACCTGGTCTCCTTCTCCCCAAATGCCAAGGTTTTGCAAATTGCAAAAAGATGGGTGACCCAAAAGCCTCTCCCAAGTCTGTTATTCGGTTATTTAAAAGAGGGATTTTGGAGAAGCCAACTACCAACCTGAAAAATACCCAAGTCCAAAAATACCGGAGAAGACACTTCGGTAGCTGCCTCTTCTCGTTAATTGGGCCAGTTATTTTACATCCTTTGCTGCAACTCCATATGACGCGCGTTGGCACCATGGGCTCAAGGCTTGGAGGCTGTTTTGCTGTTATTTTTGTTGTCCTTTTTCTTCTCAAAGCACAGTGGCTCAGCAATGTTCTTTTGGAACATTCATCTCATAGGCTGGTTCCGCCAAGTCAACATTTCCCTCTCTCTCTCTCTCTCTCTCTCTCTCTCTCTCTCTCTTTTTCTCTCTTTTCAAAATCAAATCTCCCTGTAATTATTGTAATGTTCCTTTGGCTGAGGGATGGAGTGACCTTTTGCAAAATCCACCCAGCTGCTGTCAGCCTGTTGGAATAAGAGTTCCAGATCAAGGCTTGGGATGATCCTGCTGGCTTTCAAGTTATCCAGAGACTAAAAGACCCATCTTGCAAGTTGGGTTCTGCAAGGTTTCATCTCGAATGGCAAATCCCCACTTAGGTGCCCTTTTTCAAGAGGCAACTGGACTTTCTTTGAAGATGTTTCGCTTCTCATCCAAGCAGCTTTTTCAGTTCTGACTGGATGGTGGGGAATGGAAGGATTTAGTCATTCAGTCAGAGCTTAGGAAGCTTCTTGAGCGAGAAGCAAAACGTCTTCAAAAGAAAAACCAAAAAGTCCAGTTGTCTCTAGATAGATGACAGAAGATAGAAGATAATAGAAAGATATAGATAGAATAGGTAGGTACTGTACGTAGATGATAGATAGATAAATAGATGATAGATAGATAGATAGATAGATAGATAGATAGATAGATAGATAGATAGATGTATATAGCATGTGTATATGTGTGTTATGTTTGTGTATGGATAGATATATACTTTCTTTCAAGAGCAGGCAACAGAATTTCATTTTTAATATGTGCCAGTGTGCTCACAATACAAAGGGACAATAAAGGTTACCTTATCGTATCAATACGTTCCTCTGTTTACAATCTAAGAAACCAGGGAGAGTCAGACCCAGACCAAATGATGTTATGGGACTCAGAAGGTTTTACCTTCCCAGCTGCCACTCTCCTCTTAAGATTTGTACAGTGGTCCTTTAAGGAAAGCTTTAAAAGTTCAGCTATGCCAGCAGGATCTTGGCCAGGATTATTTATACCCTCCCTGGATTGTTAAAGGATTTCAAGTGTTTTTGTATTTCCCTAGCAATGTACAAAATCCAAAGAAGGAATACTTTCCTTCTTAGGTTTTTTTGGTTGTTGTTGTTATGATGTGTTGCTAATCCTTCTTGCCTGCTGCCTTGAGTGGTTTGCAATTAGGCAATCTTACAAATGGAATAAATGAGCAAAAATTAACCAGCGTAGGAACTGGGAGCGGTTGGGATACGAAGCTTGATAAATTAATACCGGTAAAATAAGTCCAAGCCTTATGTAAGAGAATAAATAAAATCATCAGCTTTCATAGATCAGGAATGGTGGGAAACAACTATGGTTCTCCCCAGCTGGCAAGCCAGGGCTGATGATGGATGAAGAGAGTTGCATTTTGATATATTTCTAAGAAGCAATGGATTGAAACTAATCAAGGAGAGAAGCAACGTAGAACTAAGGAGAAATTTCCTAATGGTCAGTGAAACAAGTTGCCTCCAGAGGTTTTAGATGCTCCATCACTGGAGGTTTTCAAGAAGAGATTGGACAACCATTGGTCTGAAATGGTATAGGATCTCCTGGTTGAGCAGTGGGTTGGACAAAGAAGACCTCCAAGGGCCCTCCCAACTCGGTCATTCTTACAGCCATCAAGTTGATTTCAGATGCTCTCCCAAACTGCGTATAACATAAAGCTGAACAAGCACTCCAGAAGATAGGCTTAAGATACAGAAGGATCTTGACAGACTTGAACATTGGGCGCTATCTAACAAAATGAAATTCAAAGGTGAAAAAGTAAGGCTCTACATTTAAGCAAGAAAAACACAAGGCACAGGTATAGTATATGTGGTACCTCGCTCAGTAGTGGTGACTGTGAGAGGGATCTTGGAGTCCTAGTGGACGACCATTTAAATAGGAGCCAGCCGTGTGCAGCAGCTGCCAAAAAAGCCAACACAGTTCTAGGCTGCATAAATAGGGGGATAGGATCAAGATCATGTGAAGGGTTAATACCATTTTATAAGGCCTTGGTAAGGCCACACTTGGAATATTGCATTCAGTTTTGGTCGCCACGATGTCAAAAAGATGTGGAGACTCTAGAAAGAGTGCAGAGAAGAGCAACAAAGAGGATTAGGGGACTGGAGGCTAAAACATATAGAGAACAGTTGCAGGAACTGGGTATGTCTAGTTTAATGAAAAGAAGGACTAGGGGAGACAGGATAGCAGTCTTCCAATATCTCAGGGGCTGCTCCAAAGAAGAGGGAGTCAAGCTATTCTCCAAAGCACCTGAGGGTTGAACAAGAAGCAATGGGTGGAAACAAATCAAGGAGAGAAGCAACTTAGAACTAAGGAGGAATTTCTTAACAGTGAGAACAATTAAGCAGTAGAACGGTTTGCCTCCAGAAGTTGTGAATGCTCCAACACTGGAAGTTTTTAAGGAAATGTTGGATAACCATTTGTCTGAAGTGGTGTAGGATTTCCTGCCTAAGCAGTGGGTTGGACTCCAAGGTCCCTTCCAACTCTGTTATTCTATTCTATTCTATTCTATTCTATTCTATTCTATTCTATTCTATTCTATTCTATTCTATTCTATTCTATTCTATTCTATTCTATTCTATTCTATTCTATTCTATTCTATTCCATTCCATTCCATTCCATTCCATTCCATTCCATTCCATTCCATTCCACTTCCAATTCTGTTATTCTATTCTATTGTAAGCCTGCTGCAGAAATGTTTTATGATGGTTCAACCTGTTTTCTCAAACCAATGCTTGGTGGGTTTGTTGATGGAACAAAGCATGTTTCTTTTTTTTCCCCTTTAGGAATGTGAGTATGTGTGAGTGAAGAGGTGGCGCAGATCAATATTCATTACACAACTGGATCAATGTCGGGCCGTAGGGTACCTTCACAGGGTTCATTGGACTAAATCACTTGTTTTGCTAAAAGAGAGCACCCAGGCCAGCTCTGTGTGGTAGGAAGAATAACAGCCGCAGCTCAACGAGCCCAGAAAACATTCTGCCCAGAAAACATTCTTCGTGGTTATCGATTTATTTGCAGAAGAAAGAAAATATTAGCAGGGTGGAAAGATCCTTAAGGAGGTAGAGATCTGATGAGTAGAAACTCCACACAAAAAAGAAAGAAAGAAAGAAAGAAAGAAGGAAGGAAGGAAAGAAAGAAAGAAAGAGAAAGAAGGAAAGAAAGAGAAAGAAAGAAAGAAGGAAAGAAAGAAAGAAAGAAAGAAAGAAAGAAAAAGGAAGGAAGGAAGGAAGGAAGGAAGGAAGGAGAGAGAGAGAGAGAGAGAGAGAAGGAGGGAGAGAGAGAGAGAGTGTCAGATCTGAAACCTGGAATGGGAAGGGAAATAGGTGACCTAAATAGCAGGTTTGTAATTACGCCCCAAAAAATGCATTGTTCATCAGTTTGGGTGTTTGAGCAACACTTTGGCAAGAAAATGACAGCAGTCATTTTCTCAGGGGCTGCCACAAAGAAGAGGCAGTCAAGCTATTCTCCAAAGCACCTGAGGGCAGGACAAGAAGCAATGGGTGGAAACTCATCAAGGAGAGAAGCAACTTAAAACTAAGGAGAAATTTCCTGATAGTTAGACCTCCAAGGTCCCTTCTAACTGTTAGTCTATTCTAGTCTGATGAAAAGAAGGATTAGGGGAGACGTAATAGCAGTGTTCCAATATCTCAGGGGCTGCCACAAAGAAGAGGCAGTCAAGCTATTCTCCAAAGCACCTGAGGGCAGGACAAGAAGCAATGGGTGGAAACTAATCTAGGAGAGAAGCAATTTAGAATTAAGGAGAAACTTCCTGACAGAACCATTAACCAGTGGAACGATTTGCCTCCAGAATGGACAGCACCCAGAACATAGATTAAGTCCAAGATTAATATCAAACCAACGATCAAGTAGACAGTAAACCAGTCAAGGAACTGCCAAACAAGCCAACAGTAAACAGCCCAGCGAAAGACCCTCTAAGACTACTCGAGGGCAAGCCACTAGAATAGAAACTGAGAGTAATCCCCACACCCTGTTAGCCCTGATGATATTCCCTAGTTGGGTCAGGAAATGTCTGCGAGAAAACAATCAAATCCAAATTCCAGGGATACAGACTAAATTGGGAACTAAAAGATAAATCCAAAGATAAAGTTCAGCAAGACTCTACAGTTCAGAAAAACCCCAGTCCAACTCTGTAAGTACTTCTTCTTCTTCTTCTTCTTCTTCTTCTTCTTCTTCTTCTTCTTCTTCTTCTTCTTCTTCTTCTTCTTCTTCTTCTTCTTCTTCTTCTTCTTCTTCTTCTCCTCCTCCTCCTCCTCCTCCTCCTCCTCCTCCTCCTCCTCCTCCTCCTCCTCCTCCTCCTCCTCCTCCTCCTCCTCCTCCTCCTCCTCCTTTCCACAAACTCCATTCTGGTGATGTTACCTAGTTTGGGAAGTGAAACGTCAACAAGAAAACAACCCAGCTCAGAGAGCACCAAGGACCCCACAGTCCTGCTCTTCCTCTTCTTCCTCCTCCACCCTGCAAACCCCATTCCCTTCTAGCACTGATGATGTTACCTAGTTTAGTACTGAAACGTCTGGCAGGAAAATCGCCAAGCTCAGAGCTACAAATATTTTCTTTATTGGTACCATTCTCACCTTCAGATGCCCCCCACCCCAGTAGAGTAGGACCCCCGAGAATTGGAGGCCAGTGCTGACAGTCCCTTCCTTCCTTCCTTCCTTCCTTCCTTCCTTCCTTCCTTCCTTCCTTCCTTCCTTCCTTCATTCCCATACATACATATTTTATTTATTTATTTAATTTGTCAAACATGTACAAGATAACAGCTATAAGTATAAATATGGACATGAACATAGGAAATCAGTACAAATAAATTGGGACAATAGGACAGGGACGGTAGGCACATTGGTGTGCTTATGCATGCCCCCTTACGGACCTCTTAGGAATGGGGTGAGGTCCACAGTAGACGGTTTGAGGTTGAAGCTGTGAGGGTTTGAGGCTGTAACCATGGAGTCGGGTAGAACATTCCCGGCGTTGACCGCTCTATTGCTGAAGTCGTATTTTCTGCAGTCGAGTTTGGAGCGGTTTACCCTGAGTTTGTATCGATTGTTTGCCCCTGTGTTATTGCGGTTGAAGCTGAAGTAGTCATTGACAGGTAGTCATTGACAGGTAGCAGACAATTTTGTGTACTATGCTTAGGTCAGACTGTAAATGGCGCAGTTCCAGGTTGTCCAGGCCCAAAATGTCGAGCCTGGTGGCCTAAGGGATTGTGCTGTGAGCAGAGGAGTGGAGGACTCATGAAATATACCTACATACATTGCTCTTTGCAACCTTCTGACAATTTTGAAACACGGAGAGCGCTTCATCCCCACGAAAAGAGCAAACCATTAGCAATTTGCTCTCGGTCTTACAATAAACCGGTCACCGCACCGCACCGGCTCGGAGTTGCCCGCTATTCCGCTTAACAGCCGACTGGTGAAGATGCTGTTTGACATCTGCACGGAAAGGTGGCTCGTGTCACAGCACTTGATTCCACCCAATGCAGCAATGCATCACCGAGCTCGCTAATAAAATCCTCCAGCCGTTTGCTGTCAGCCTTAACTCCGGAAGGATGAAAAGCGAGCTGGGAGAAAAACGCCTGTGTTTATGGGCAGGGACAATTTCCCGAAGCATGTCTTGTTTTTTTTTGTTTTTTGTTTTTAAATCATGCTCTGGATCCAATCCTTTTTCATCTGTCGGCCTCTCTGTCCCTTTTTAAAAAAAATATCCAACCGCGACAGACATTTGCTTACACGGTAGCGGAGCTGACACATAATTAAAACAAGAAATCAATGGACTAATGAAATCCATCTGGCTGTTAGCCTTTTTTTGATTTATCTTGCTCCCGGCTTGTTCAGCCAGGTGATGAGAAGTTCCTAGCAAGACGGATGAGCATGAGGTTTTGGGCCTGGAGGAAGTCTGGACAAGCAATGAGAATCCTATCGGGAGTGAAAAAAAACCAGGGCGACATTGCTGTCAATAGGACAACGCAAACCATGTGGCTGATTTCTTTAAACAATTTAATGGGAAGGGTTTTCTATTTTATGCTCATTTCTCCCTGCAAGAGGCTCAAGGCATCAGAGCTCCCTAAATCTGGGATTTGTTGAAAAAAAGAAGAAGAAGAAGAAATGACTGATGTCGTTTAAGAGGTTCAGTGGTTGAAGGCAGATCTGTACCTGTGGCTCAGATTTATTCCCAATGCACCAGCCAAAAAAACCAGACAGTTTTCCACTGTTCAACTGTGAGGTCCTTGGTGCTCTCTCAGCTGGGTGGTTTTCTTACAGACATTTAATGACCCAACTAGGTAATATCATCAGTGCTAGAAGGGAGTGGAGTTTGTGGAGAGGAGGAGGAGGATTGTGGAGTCGATGATGCTGTGGAGTTAATTGGGGAAAGGAGGAGGAGGAAGAGGAGTGGGGTGGAGTGTTCTTGGTGGTTCTCAACTATATAATAATAAGATATCCATTCTCTCCTAGAATTGATTACGTTATCTAGTCAGGTAATGAGACATCTGTAAGAAAACTACCAAGTTCAGAGCTTCACCAAGGAGCTGATAGTTCAACCCTGAGCTATAAATATTCTTTTCTCTCCGTAGTTTGTACAACATTGTGCAACATATGGAAGATCCCGTTTTATTTATCCCTGCTCAAGCAAACACTCATCTCTGACACACAAGCGGTTATCTTTGACCCACCTAAAGTCTAAAGGCTCTCCGTCCCGACAACCACCGATATTATTTAGATACTCGAGCGAAGAGAAATCAAACTTTAGCTACAATAAAACGTGAAGACCATTGAATTTCCAGTCCATTCGATTAAAAAAACAAAAACAAAAAACGGGCTTCAAATTAACCAGGTGTGACTTCAACGGCTGATTATAAATCGAAGCCCTGTTGGAATCCTTCCTCTAATGTAGATATTTATCTCTAATTGCCACTTTACTTTTCTTAAGGACAAAACTTTGGCGGCGTTTTTTGCTGGCGGTGCAGTTCGTAGTTCAAGAACAGCCTGGCACTCTCTGTACTGCAGAGGGAGGAATTTTTCTGGTCAATCGGCAGGCTATTATTATTATTATTATTATTATTATTATTATTATTATTATTATTATTGAACCGTGCCATATTTGAGAATGATAATATTTTGTGACTTTTAGAGCCACCAATTCCCAATCAAATGAGACAATAATAATTTGTGGTCCACTTAGGACCGCAAATGAGCCCAAAATGTCCGTTTACTAGTTGAAACAGCAGCTAAGCCAATTTTGCTCCTGAAATGTATCTGAATGTAAGAATTTGGCTCCGTTTTAACACCATTCTTGCCACCGTTCTTAAGCGAATCACTGCAGCTGTTAAGTTAGTAACAGGGTTGTGAGGTTAAATCGGGCTTCCTCATGGACTTTGCTTGTCAGTGGCCAAGCGCCTGGATTTTGTTCACATTTTGTTCAATGCTGCAACAGTTGTAAGTGTGAAAAATGAGTCCCTTAAGTCCCCTTTTTTCAATGCCATTGTAACTTGAACTGCTGTAACTCGAAAGCTATCTGTCTTTTGCTTACATTCCAGGCCATGCAACCCACCTGTTTTGTCAAGCAGTTCTTTTAGGAGGAAAATAATCTGAAATGGAAAATGGAGTGGAATGGAATAGGATAGGATAGGATAGGATAGGATCGGATCGAATCGAATCGAATAGAATAGAATAGAATAAGAGAAGGAATGGAATGGAGTGGAATTCTTTATTGGCCAAGTGTGATTGGACACACAAGGAATTTGTCTTTGGTGCATATGCTCTCAGTGTGCATAAAAGAAAAGATACATTCATCAAGAATCATAAGGTACAACACTTAATGATGGTCATAGGGTACAAATAAGCAATCAGGAAACAATATCAATATAAATCGTAAGGATACAAGCAACAAAATCTACAGGATAGGACAGAGAATAGACTAGACTAGACTAGACTAGACTAGAAGAGTTGGAAGGGATCTTGGAGGTCTTCTAGTCCAACCCACTGCTCAGCAAGGAAACCCTACACCATTTCAGACAAATGGTTGTCCAATCTTTTCTTAAAAACCTCCAGCATTGGAGCATTCACAACTTCTGGAGGCAAACTCTTCTACTGCTTAATTGTTCTCACTGTTAAGAAATTCCTCCTTAGTTCTAAGTTGCTTCTCTCCTTGATGAGTTTCCACCCATTGCTTCTTGTCCTGCCCTCAGGGGCTTTGGAGAATAGCTTGACTCCCTCTTCTTTGGGGCAGCCCCTGAGATATTGGAAGACTGCTATCAGGTCTCCCCTGGTCCTTCTTTTCATGAAACTAGCCATGCCCAGTTCCTGCAACCATTCTTTATATGTTTTAGGCTCCAGTCCCCTAATCCTCTTTGTTGCTCTTCTCTGCACTCTTTCTAGAATCTCAACATCTTTTTTACATCGTGGCGACCAAAACTGGATGCAGCATTTCAAGTGTAGCCTTATTACCAAGGCCTTATAAAGTGGTCTTAACACTTCACCTGATCTTGATTCTATCCCTCTGTTTATGCAGCCCAGAACTGTGTTGGCTTTTTTGACAGCTGCTGCACACGGTTGGCTCCTATTTAAGCAATTGTCCACTAGGACTCCAAGATCCCTCTCACAGGTTAATTATCCCAACTCTTCTATCGGTAAAATGAGATACAGATTAACAGGGTTGGAAGGGACCTTGTAGGTCATTTGGTGCAACCTCCCCTTCCCCCCCCAAGGAGAAGACCTTACACCATTTCTGACCAATGGCAGTCCAGTCTCTTCTTGAAAGCTTCCAGGGATGAAGCTCCCACGTCTGAAGGCAATTTCTCTTGCGTGGGTTGATTGTTCTCACTGTCAGAAAACGTCTCCTTATTTCCAGGGTTGAATCTCTCTTTACAGGATATTACAGGACTTTTTCCAACAGCTCCAGAAGATTCTTTCAGTATCCACTGAAATTGCCCAGGGCTTGAAAATAAGGCAGGGTGGAGGGGGTGGAGTATTTTTTTTTTTTTTTGAGTTTCACACTTCCTTAACACTGGTGGCGAAATATTGGAGCTGTGAATGTTGTTGCTTTTTAATTAAACAGCCTCTTTTCTCATGCTTACCTTCACCTTCTGATATAAACTTTGTCTTTGACACCCTTCCTCCAGGCGCTCAAGGGCTCCAAGAAGCTGAACCTGACTGTCCATTCGGTGGGTCGTATCCCTGGCGGCTACAGAACCAATCATATCTACACCTGGGTGGACCCTCAAGGCCGGAGGGTCTCTCCCCCGGTCGGCTTGATGCAGCATCAGAGCAGCTCTTTGTGCAAAGAGAGTGAGAAAAGGAGCCACCTTCAACTTCTGCAGGAAGGGGATGAGAAAAAGGTGAGGACTAGCAGCTCTATTTTCTTACTGCCATTCTTGTCTTTAGCGCAGGGATGATTAGGGATGTGTGAATTCAGCCCAAACCAGTTCCTATTTGCAAACGGATTCAGAACATCAGTTTAATCAGGACCTCCAGCAAATGGCCTCCTTTGTGCACAAGAGGCTGTTGGACCCTCAAATTTGGGAGGGTGGAGGAGATAGGCTTCCCCAGCAGCACGAAGCTGAGTCCTCATCCCGATAAACCCCTTTCATTTAATTTACAGTGAATTCCTCTCCAGCAAAGTCTTTCCTCTCCATAGTCTTTCAAGATAGTTCACAATTACCAACCTTTATCAGACTTGGAGAGTGGCCAAGCCAATATCTTTCAGACACCAAGAATGCAGGAATGAACTAATTGTCTCCTGCAAACTTCCCTCCCTTTTTGCTCCTCTTTTATTCCCTCTGGGAGGGGCCGTTCATCATCCACCTGTGACCTTACTCCCAAGTCGACCCTTGTTCTTCAGCTATTTCCTTCGTCTGGCAACTCTGCGCATGCCCTGGGAACAGGCTCCAGCTGTTCATCTGCCTCCTTGTGTCTGACTCCAAAGGCAGCTGATAACTGGCATACGGCCCTGGCCCCCTCTCTGCCTCCGACGCAGAGCCCTCCTCAGAGCCTTTCCCAGACTCCAGGACTGGCCCATGTTCCTCCCCAACCTCTTCACTGTCTGAATCTGCTGCCAGCTCTGCAGCGGTGCTCATCTCCGTTTCAAGAGCCAGCGCTGCCCAAAGACGTCTCCGTGGTCATGTGGCTGGCATGACTCTCCACCAAAGGCGCACGGAACGCTGTCACCTTCCCACCAAAGGTGGTCCCTATTTTTCTATTTGCATTTTTACCTGCTTTCGAACTGCTAGGTTGGCAGAAGCTGGGACAAGTCACGAGAGCTCATCCCGTTACGCGGCGCTAGGGATTCGAACCGCTGATCTGCCGACCTTTCGATCGACAAGCTCAGAGTCTTAGCCCCTGAGCCACCGCGTGTCTCTGTAGCTGTGAAGAAAAGGAAGTAGGATCCCAGCGTGAAAACTCCTGTTACAGAAATAGCTTGTCTTTCCTTTACCCTGAGGGTGGGTTTGACAACTTTGACCAACTGCCTTGAGTTTGCATCAGGAAGAAGGGTATTTTTCTTCTCTCTCTCTCTCTCTCTCTCTCTCTCTCTCTCTCTCTCTCTCTCTCTCTCTCTCTCTCCCTCCCTCTCTCTCTCTCGAAAGTGTGCAAGGACAGTGGTTCATTTTAACAGCCTTCGCCTATTTTTAATAGGCTCCCAAGACCACAATTCCACCTGAGAAGGTTTGCTCAGGATTGACGTCAAAGGTCCTTTTCTGGCTTTTATCTTGAGCGTCAAATGCAAAAAAAGAAACCAAGACAAAACAAGAACCCCAACACAGGCATTCAAGTGACAGCTCTCATTCCCAGAATTAGAAATGGACATTGCAATTTTCTGGGTTAAAAATGTGAGGTTTATTCTTGGCCAAGCAAATTATGCAACATTTTTTTTTTCTTTCCTAGAAACCGGTCCCTTTCGCTCTTTTTTTATCCCTTGGGGGAAAAAAATTAACTTTATGAATGTCTCTCTAGCTAATGGCCATGGTTCTAACCCGTATAACTAGCTGCCATTTAAAAAATTCTGAACCTACTTCTGCCATAAACAGATTTCTTAACCTTGGTGTTGTGATCCACCAGCAGCCTGAAGAGCTGGCAGTGGAGTCAGACAGCGATGAGGCTGAGGAAGGACATGGGCCAGTCCTGGAGGCTGAGGAAGGCCCGGATGAGGGCTCTGCATCAGAGGCAGAGATGGGGCCAGGGCCATCGGGGAGTGAGGTGCAGACTCCAGAGCCTCCAGAGGCTGACAGTAGAGAGGCAGAGGAACAGGAGGAGCCTGTTCCTAGTGCACGCATGAGAAGAGCTGCCGGAAGGCAAGAGCAGCTCAAGCAAAGAGGACAACTCAGGAGTAAGGCCAGGAGATGACTGGCCCCTCCCATAAGGCTTAAAACAGACCAGCAATGGCGTTTGGGCTTTGCCGGAAATCAACGTTGGTAGCTTCGTCTTCTTCTTCGTCCACGTCTTGTATTTATTTTTGTATCTGTGATTTCTGAACGTTTGCCAAGAAAGGCCTTGGGCAGCTTGCCTAATTGGACCAAGGTTTGCGATAGGACTGAGGAATTTGTGTTGGGAGGAATTTGCTTTAATTTAGTTGAATGACGCTGGGAATGAAGTCATTCTCAGCTGTTCGAATAAAGTTTGTTTGTTTTTTCACGGACTGATTTTCCTACTACTTACTTGGGCCTGGGTCACAACAGTTAGTCACGTTGGAGTCACGTCCCACAGTTTCTGTCCTATATTATCTTTTTTTTTTTTTTTAAAGAACATCTAATTTAATATTAGTGCATTCCCCTGGCTGAGTTCAATCCACCTATTTCACCAGATCATTTGCCAAAGTAAAGATTGCAGTTGGACAAGTTGCTGAGCTTGGTTTGCATTTCGTGGCTTGGTATGCTGTGGAAATCCATCGGGTTTGATTAGTTTATGATTCAATGGTTATAGAAAAATTAGAGTATGAACTAATATCAGACCCAGGCTAATGATGTTATGAAATGTGGTGAAATCCAAATTTTTTTACTACCGGTTCTGTGGGCGTGGCTTGGTGGGCATGGTGTGGCTTGGTGGGCGTGGCGGGGGAGAAAACTGCAAAATCTCCAGTCCCACCCCACTCCAGGGGAAGGATACTGCAAAATCCCCATTCCCTCCCCACTCCTGGGGAAAAGATATTGCAAAATCTCCATTCCCACCCCACTCCGGGGCCAGCCAGAGGTGGCATTTGCCGGTTCTCCAAACTATTCAAAATTTCCACTACCGGTTCTCCAGAACCTGTCAGAACCTGCTGGATTTCACCCCTCCTCATGACCATTTCTCACACTTAAGACCTCTGTGGGGGCACCCACCCTGTAGAATGAACTGCCTCCTAGTATACGATTGATCCCGGACCTTCACACCTTCCGTAAGGCCCTGAAGACTTACCTATTCCAACAAGCTGGCCTAGCCCAAAGGGTTTTTTAATAGGGTTTTTAAATTATATGGATTCGGGGTTTTAAATTGGAATTTTATGGATTTGGGGGTTTTAAATTGAGAAGCCAAGGATTTAAATTTATTCATTTTAGTTCCTTATAACTTTTGTATTTTATGTATTTTAATTTTTTGGCTGTTCACCGCCCTGAGTCCCTTTTTGGGAGAAAGGGCGGTATATAAATCCGAAATAAACTAAACTAAACTAAACTGTGGTGAAATCCAATTTTTTTTTTTGCTACCAGTTCTGTGGGCGTGGCTTGGTGGGTGTCGTCTGGCTTGGTGGGCGTGGCAGGGGAAGGATACTGCAAAATCTCCATTCCTACTCCATTCCAGGGGAAGGATACTGCAAAATCCCCATTCCCTCCCCACTCCTGGGGAAAGGATATTGCAAAATCTCGACTCCCACCCCACTCAGGGGCCAGCCAGAGACGGTATTTGCTGGTTCTCCAAACTACTGAAAATTTCCGCTACCGGTTCTCTGAACTGCTCAAACTATGAATTGCCTTTGATCTATACTTTATAGATCTTACCCATAAGTAAACACGAGGACTTTTTCTTAAAAGTTTGGGATGCTGAATCCAAATCCCTTTGAAAAGAATTTGGATTTCCAACGGGAGCTTTTGCTCGCCCTTAAATCCCAGTTCCCTTTTTCCCGTTTCAGACGATCCAAGATTATTACGCACATATTTCCCACAAGCACTGATCAATGGGTTTGCTTAAGGAGGATTCAGTCTATTCTGAGTTAATGTTTCGTCAAGGCCCCATAAAGACTCCTTCCTTCTTTTCACTGTATTTCTCATCCCTGTTCCACTCGAACGGCAATCGGATTTTCCAGTCCCACTTTGGCCAAAGAGGCTCTCTGAGACTGAGCTCCCAACTGCAGCGTGACTGATCAGACGTAAAATGTTTACGGAAGCTGAAATTTTTCAAGCACATTTATAAATCAGTGATAGACAGCAGTGTTGTTTTTTTTTTTAAAAAAAGAAAGCTTTGCTTTTGTTGGAATCCAGGAAAACGAGGTTATAAATAGACGAGAAGTCCTTAAGGTGTCTAACCGCCCAAGTCAGCTTCTGTCTTTAATCATTGTTAACAGAATAACAGAGTTGGAAGGGACCTTGGAGGTCTTCTAGTCCACCCCCCTGCTCAAGTAGGATACCCTATACTATTTCAAGCAAATCGTTGTCCAAGTCTCTTGAAAATCTCCAGTGTTGGAGTACCCATAGGTTCTGGAGGCAAGCAGTTCCACTGGTTAATTGTCCCCACTCTCCGGAAATTCTGGAAATTTGCTTCTCTACTTGATTAGTTTCCATCTCTTGCTTCTTGTCCTACTCTCAGGTGCTTTGGAGGATAGGCTGACCCCCTCTTTCTTTGTGGCAGCCCCTCAAATATTGGGAGACTGCTATCCTGTCATGAATAGAATGGAATGGAATGGAATGGAATGGAATAGAATAGAATAGAATAGAATAGAATAGAATAGAATAGAATAGAATAGAATAGAATAGAATAGAATAGAATAGAATAGAGAAGAATGGAATGGAATGGAATGGAATGGAATGGAATGGAATGGAATGGAATAGAATATAGAATAGAATAGAATAGAATAGAATAGAATAGAATAGAATAGAATAGAATAGAATAGAATAGAGAAGAATGGAATGGAATGGAATGGAATGGAATGGAATGGAATGGAATAGAATAGAATAGAATAGAATAGAATAGAATAGAATAGAATAGAATAGAGAAGAATGGAATAGAATAGAATAGAGAAGAATGGAATAGAATAGAATAGAGAAGAATGGAATGGAATGGAATGGAATGGAATGGAATGGAATGGAATGGAATGGAATAGAATAGAATAGAATAGAGAAGAATGGAATGGAATGGAATGGAATAGAATAGAATAGAATAGAATAGAATAGAATAGAATAGAATAGAATAGAATAGAATAGAATAATACAGTTGGAAGGGACCTTGGAGGTCTTCTAGTCCAATGCCCTTTCCAGGCAGGAAACCATCTACCATTTCAGATAAAAGGCTGTCCTTTCTTAAAAATTCCCAGTGTTGGAGCATTCGCAACTTCTGGAGGCAAGCCATTCCACTGATTCATTGTTCTCACTGTCAAGAAATTTCTCCTTAGTTCATAAATTGCTTCTCTCCTTGATTACTTTCCACCCGTTGCTTCTTGTCCTGCCTTCAGATGCTTTGGAGAATAGCTTGACTGCCTCTTCTTTGGGGCAGCCCCTGAGATATTGGAAGGCTGCTATCATGTCTCCCCTCATCCTTCTTTTCATTAAACTAGACATACCCAGTTCCTGCAACCATTCTTAGCCTTAGTAACTGTAGAAACAAGTCTGAGCTGAACACTCGTTTCAGGGATCTGTTTAAAGAGAGGGGCAGGCTGTACTCCTCCCTCCCGAGGAGTGAACCCCCATTGATTAGGGCTGGGTTAGAGTTCAGTTTGAAACAGGTTCCTCTCAAATCAACTCAATAATGAATTTAGCACGCATTTACTCACAAAAGCAGAGCAATGTAATATCACTGGGGAAAAGAGGCAAACAGCAAAAAAGCAAAAAAAAACCCAAAAAAACAAAACAAAAAAACCCCCACCCCAACTCTATTTGCTAGCCTCCAATAAAGGCCATTTGCATAATTATGCAGAACTAAATGTATACGTTCCACCAGCCTTCGGAGCAGAAGGGGGAGAGGGAAAAGCCATTAGTAATGGGGAAAGTTGCCTTTCTCTCTCCCCCAGCCTTTCCTTTATTGCCGAGACTCAGCAAGAGCATTTAACTGCAAGAAAAGCTTGTGTTGGTCGCGTTGCAAACCAAAGATTGTGCTCTGTGTGTGTGTATGTTAGAGAGAGAGAGAGAGAGAGAGAGAGAGAGAGAGAGAGAGAGAGAGAGAGAGAGAGAGAAGGAAGGAGGGAGAGGGAGAAAGAGGGGGAGAGAAAGGGACAGAAAGAGAGCAAGAGAGAGGGAGAGAAAGAAAGAGGGGGGAGGGAGGGAGAGAGGAACAGAAAGAGAGGGAGGGAGAGGGAGAGAGGGAGAGAAAGAAAGAGAGGGAGGGAGGGGAACAGAGAGGGAGAGAGAGGGAGAGAAAGAGAGGGAGGGAGGGAGAGAAAGAACGAGGGAGGGAGGGAGGAACAGAAAGAGAGTGCGAGAGAGAGGGAGAGAGAGAGAGAAAGTGGGAGAGAGGGAGAGAAAGAAAGAGAGAAAGAGGGGGGGAGAGAAAGAGCGGGAAGGAGGGAGAGAGAGGGGCAGAAAGAGAGGGAGGACAGAGAAGGGGGGAGAAATGGACAGGAAGAGAATGAGAGAGAGAGAAAGAGGGAGAGGGGGAGAGAGAGAAAAAGAGACCGGGAAAGAGAAAGAAAGAGGGAGGGAGAGAGAGAGAGAGAGAGAGAAGGGGGGACAGAAAGAGGACAAGAGAGAGAGGGACAGAGAGAAGGAGAGGAGAGAGAGAGATTTGACAGCATCAGCAGGAGCATGACTCAGCAAGACAACTGGAACATATTTGCAAACAAACAAATAAAGGCAAGAATTGATGTCCTTTTCGCGGTTGTTCCTTCAAGGGAAGGACACTCTCCACTGATCGTCTTCCCCATAGTTATTATTCTCACCTTTTATTCCTGGTTTTTCTCAAAACCCCCACCCCCCTTCCCTTCTGCTCCTCGTGCCAAGCCTAAAATTATCCCTGGCTCCTGATTTTGGTTTCTACATGTCATCTGTATGACTGTAACCTTGTTGCTGGTATCCTTAAGATGTATATTGATTGTTTCACAGTATGATTTGATTGCTTATTTGTAATCTATGACTATCATTCAGTGTTGTATCTTATGATTCTTGACAAATGTATCTTGCCTTTTTATGCACACTGAGAGCATATGCACCAAAGACAAATTCCTTGTGTGTCCAATCACACTTGGAGAAGGAAGGAAGGAAGGAAGGAAGGAAGGAAGGAAGGAAGGAAGGAAGGAAGGAAGGAGAGAAAGAAAGGAGAAAGAAAGAAAGAAAGAAAGAAAGAAAGAAAGAACGAACGAACGAACACCGAGAGTTTATGCACCAAAGACAAATTCCTTGTGTGTCCAATCACATGTGGCCAATAAAGAATTCTATTCTGTTCTGTTCTGTTCTGTTCTGTTCTGTTCTGTTCTGTTCTGTTCTGTTCTACTCTACTCTACTCTACTCTACTCTACTCTACTCTACTCTACTCTACTCTACTCTACTCTATTCTATCCTTGGTCTCTAAACTAAGCAGCTCTGACTTTTCTTTCATCATGGGACTCCAGTATGAATCCGTCTCCTTGCCGCCCTCTCAAAAGGATTTGGACAACAGCTTGTCAGATCCCCCAAATGTTCTCTCATTTTCCCTTTCTTTTTCCTTTGATCAAGCTAGAGCACTTTGGGGAGAAGAAAGGATCTTCAGGTGAATTTTCAAAGAGGAGACACTGATCAGTTAAAAACAGAAAAGGACCACCAGGATCAGTTCATTCAACCTTGAAGGAAAACCAATATCCGTAAGAAGTGACATTTTGGTCTGTTCTTAAAAGCCTCCAGAGATAGAATAATAGGGTTGGGAAGGACCTTGGAGCAAGGGGGAAATCTAGCAGGTTCTGACAAATTCTCAAGAACCGGTAGTAGAAATTTTGAGCAGTTCGGAGAACTGGCAAATACCACCTCTGGCTGGCCCCAGAGTGTGGTGGGAATGGGGGATTTTGCAGTATCCTTCCCCTGGAGTGGGGTGGGAATGGAGATGTTGCAATATCCTTCCCCCAGGGGTTGGGGAGGGAATGGAGATTTTGCAGTATCCTTCCCCTGCCATGCCCACCAAGCCATGTCCACAGAACTGGTAGGGAAAATTTTTGAATTTCACCCCTGCCTTGGAGGTCTTCAAGACCAATGAAGTTGAAGACCCACAGATGACCGCCCACAGCTTCCAAAGGTAGACTATCTAGATGCTGTGCAAATCTTACTATCAGGATTTTTTTTCCTCATGAAAATGAAATCTAAATAGATGCTACTGTTATTTCTGGTCCTACAGAAGATGGGGAGGGTGTCAACCTATTTTCCAAAGCACCTGAGGGCAACACAAGAAGGAACAGATGGACACTTATCAAAGAGAGAAGCAACCTAGAACTAAGGAGAAATGTCCTAACTGTGAGAACAATGAATCAGTGGAACAGCTTGCCTTCAGAAGTTATAGTTGCTCCATCACTGGAGATTTTTAAGAATAGAATAGAATAGAATAGAATAGAATAGAATAGAATAGAATAGAATAGAATAGAATAGAATAGAATAGAATAGAATAGAATAGAATAGAATAGAACAGGGTAGGGTAAGATAGGGTAATAGAATAGAACAGAATGTAGAGTAGAGTAGGGTAGGGTAGGGTAGGGTAGATAATAGAATAGAACAGAATGTAGAGTAGAGTAGAGTAGAATAGAGTAGAATGAATAGAATAGAATAGAATAGAATAGAATAGAATAGAATAGAATAGAATAGAATAGAATAGAATAGAATAGGGTAGGGTAGGGTAGGGTAGGGTAAGATAGGGTAATAGAATAGAACAGAATCTAGAGTAGAGTAGGGTAGGGTAGGGTAGGGTAGATAATAGAATAGAACAGAATGTAGAGTAGAGTAGAGTAGAGTAGAGTAGAGTAGAGTAGAGTAGAATAGAATAGAATAGAATAGAATAGAATAGAATAGAATAGAATAGAATAGAATAGAATAGAATAGAATATTTTATTGGCCAAGTGTGATTGGACACAGAAGGAATTTGTCTTTGGTGCATAAGCTCTCAGTATACATAAAAAAATACATTCATCAAAAAATCATAACATACAGCTCTTAGTGATAGTCATAGGATACTAAATAAGCAATCAAATTATATTAGGAAACTACACAATATAAATCATAAAGATACAGGCAACAAGGTTATAGTCATAAGTGGAGGGAGATAGGTAATAGGAAGGATGAGAATAATCGTAATAATAATAATACAGTCTTAGTAAATAGATTGACAGTGTTATGGAAATTAATTGTTTAGCAGTGATGGCATTCGGGGGAAAGCACTGTCCTTGTGTCTAGTTGTTTTGCTGTGCAGTGCCCTATAATATGGTTTTGAGGGTAGAAGTTGAAACAACTTATGTCAAGGATGGGAAGGGTCTGTAGTTATTTTCACAGCCCTCTTTCTGGCTCGTGCAGTAGACAGGTGCTCCATGGAAAGCAGACTGGTGGTGATTGTTTTTTCTGCAGTTCTAATTATCCTCTGAAGTCCATGTCTGTCTTGTTGGGTTGCAGAACCAAACCAGACAGTTATGGAGGTGCAGATGACAGACTCCATCGTTCCTCTGTAGAACTGGATCAGCAGCTCCTTGGGCAGTTTGAGCTTCCTGAGTTGGCGCAGAAAGAACATTCTTTGTTGTGCTTTTCTGATGACGTTTTTGACGTTAGGTGTCCATTTTAAGTCTTGTGATATGATAGAACCTAGAAACCTGAAGGTTGGACAACTGTTTGTCTGGAATGATCTTCTGTTTGACCAAGGGGTTTGGACTAGAAGACCTCCAAGGATTCTCCCAACCCTGTTATTCTGTATTCTGATTTCCAAGGCAAGTGGAAAAGAAATAAAGAAGCCTCCATAAGCCGTCTGGCCACAGAATATTTTACAACACGTGTTAAATTTATCTCAATGTGCTTAGTGTATCTGTACACAGAGGAGTCTATCTCCATGCATTTAGCGCTGATTGCCTCGGCTGAATAGCGGAAGGTCAGAGTAACCGGCAACCTCCAATTATTCTGTCCTTCCAACGTGAAGAACTGTTCTGTCTATTTTTCTCAGGTTCACTTCATCAGGAGTGCTAAATCGTTCAAGGGGGAGTGTTAATGGAAACGCTTGCTGTGCCAAAAGGGCACATCAGCCCACAGGCACGGATGGAAGCCGGATATCTTTGGAAACTATTCATCTGGTCCCCTTCCAGAACCCGTTCCTTTTCTCTGTCGTATCTGGCAGGCCACCGCTACATATTTCAGTGATCCGGGAGACAAGGCTGTGCCTTTGAAGCTGACCCTTGGCATCTTGAGATCTCATCCAGCCAATTTATCTGACTGCTACTGTCTTTTAAAGCCCCAAATTCAGCTGCACCCTCCTTACCAACAACTAGTTTGATGGACTGAGATGCTCTATCTGTCAGACCTGGAAGCCATATTTTGCCTTTAAAAAAAAAAAAAAAGATTTATATGCCACCCTTCTCCGGAGACTCAGGGCGGCTTACAATGCATTAAGCAATAGCCTTCATACTTTTGTATATTTTTATACAAAGTCAGCTTATTGCCCCACAAACTGGGCCCTCAATTTACCTACCTTAGAAAGGATGGAAGGCTGAGTCAACCTTGAGCCTCGAACTTGCAATAATTGCAGACAGCTGAATGTTAATAACAGGCTATCTAGCCTGTTGAGCTATCTGAGGCTCTCGAGGCTCCTTTGAGCCTTCAGACCTGCCACAAATTCTACTGTGGGAAAATGGGAGGGAGGATTGTATGGAGCAGGGGTGAAATGCTCCCGGTTCGGACCGGATTGCCCGATCCGGTAGCAATGGAGGCGGGTGGTTCGGAGAACTGGTAGCAAAAATCCCTGCTCCCCCCCCCCCCATGCCCAGCTGAGCCACGCAATCATCAGAGGCTTTTTTTTTTAATTTTTAAAAGCATTTTTTCTACAACCTCTTCCAACGAAAAAATGCTTTTAAAAGTAAAAAAAAAAAAGCCTCTGATGATCACGCACCTCAGCTGGGATCATCAGAGGCTTTTAAAAGCATTTTTTCTACAACCTCTTTGGCCAAAAAAATGCTTTTAAAAGTAAACAAAAAAGCCTCTGATGATCGTGTGGCTCATCAGCTGGGATCATCAGAGGCTTTTAAAAGCATTTTTTAAAAAATATTAGAAAAAACGTTTTTAAAAGGAAAAAAAGCCTCTGCCAATCAGGCAAGTCAGCTGGGATCGTCAGAGGCTTGAAAAAAACAAAAAAGAAAGCCTCTGCCGATCAGGCACCTCAGCTGGGATTGTCAGAGGCTTTTAAAAGCATTTTTTTACAACCTCTTCAGAGGTTGTAGAAAAAAATTTTTAAAAGTAAAAAAAAAAAAGGTGGCCACGCCCACTCAGTTACATTACACACACACTCCACCAAGCCACGCCCATAGAACAAATTTTACATTTCACCACTGGTATGGAGTGAAGGTGGTCTGTAGTTAAAATAACATTCTTTCCAGAAATTCAAGGCCATTGTGCCCTGCACCTGTGCTGAGAAGAAGGAGGAGGTATCATCCATTCCGGAGGGTACCTGATTGGATCGTGTGATGGACATGTGGGTGAAGGGCAAGGACTTGAGCTTTCTTTTGGGTGAGGAAAACCTGGGAGCTCTCAGATTCGAGTTTTCTGAGATGCGACAGTATGGCATCTTTAATAAAAATTAGCTTTGAGGAAACTCAAGCCTCGGAGTTTGATTTCATTGGGGGTGTTACTTGGAACGGTGACACTTCCTCGGTGTCACCAGGCTAACGATGTGTGTCCAAGGTACCAATAAGATGGAAAGACCTTGAGTAGACGGAGTGGATGAATCCAAACTTAAATCAGATTTAAATCTGGGTTTCTGGATGACATTTCCACGTCTATCAAGGATGCACGTTGGTAGGGTCAATGGCTGGACCATGTTCTCCAAAGCAAAGAGCCAAGTTCACGTTGGCACGGTCAATTTGTTGTGTGTGTATAACCCAAAATTTTACGGTCTGACGCATCTGGCAGAACGTTAGACTGGCTCTCCAACCGGCCACGATTTGTTTAACATGGTTTATTGAATAAACCAAGTGTTTCTGGGTGCAACAAGACGCTCAGCTGTGAATCATGGTTGACAAGCCATCAAGACCGGGTTCAAAAAACTGAGGTACCAAAACCATCCCAACCCACATTATTATGATTCTTATATTGAGTAAGCCATCTCTTTTCTCTCCTTCAAGTTGGATTCACCTCTTCTTTTTCTTTTTCATTTTTTATTGGTTTTATCACAACAACACAACACAACACAATGTACAAAACACAAACACATGATATGTGTTTCTTTTTACATATCAGTTTCGTTCCTCTTACTTTCTACTATATACATTCCCCATTTTCCCCATCCTTTGTTATCATTATCTTTATCGTCCCTTTATTTTTAATTTTCTTCATTTACAATATTTTGCACATCTGTCACCTTCTTCTCTCTATCATTTATTCACATTTACTTTCCCTAATCTCGAGCCAATCATACCACTTAGTCCATACTTGATAATATTCCGTATCTTCCTTTTCTTTTATTTCTTTCATTAATTTATCCATCTCCGCACAGTCCAGGATTTTCTTAATTATTTCTTCCTCTGTTGGGATCTTTTCACTTTTTCAGGACTGTGCGTAGACTATCCTTGCCGCTGTAATTATATGCAGAATCAAATATCTAATTTCATTACTGTAAATTCTGTTCAATATCCCCAGTAAAAACGTTTCTGGTTTCCAATCCACATTATAGCCAATTATCTCTTCTATCCGACTTCTAATTTTAATCCAATATTTTTTCGCATTGGGACATGTCCACCAGAGATGATAATATGTTCCGGGGACTTTTTTACATTTCCAACAAGTTGGACTCATCTCTTGGTGATTTCGTGACTGTGTTGTTTACATATCAGCAAGAAAGTTTCTGCTTTCTGCCAAAATGGGTTTTCCACTTTCCAACTGGACCCTAAGATTTCCATGCACTAAAATCAATTTTGCTTGGCTTTGTCAAGGTCACAGACATAGAGCTGGTTGCTGCCACCAGTTGTAATGTTCCCAAAATCCAGTTCATATCCTGATTTTTTTGAGATCGGCCAAGGTCTGGCCCTACCTCTTTGAAAGGAGTTTGTGGTTAAAATAGGACTTAGGGACGTACAGACCATCTTCAGTGGTTTGGAAGAAAGCAAAAATATGGTTTGTCAGCAGCTATTATGATCGTTATCTATGCAGTTTACTCTTCCAACTTTAATCCCCATAATTACCACCCAATAAAATGTATCTCTTTCCCTAAAAATCGCTGTTTCATTCCATTAATAATGCAAATGGTTGGTGAGGGTTTTTTTTTTCAAAACAATGAAACCGGTCCCAGCGTTCTGGATCTTATTAAACTTATCAAAGTCTCGAGCTTCTTTAGAATATTCACTGGTTGTTAATCTCCCTAATTAATATGGAATTAACGCTCTTTTCTGTTTCTTGATTTGCAACGAAGGATGTCTGCTCCCTGCAAATCTATAATTTTTTCCCTTCCCTTTCTCTTTTTCTCTTTCTCTCTCTCTCTCTCTCCCCCCAGCTAATTGCTCTCCAGACTAAAGGGGGGGGGGAAAAACTCATTCCCTTTAAATTATCTGATTCTTTGCAGTATCTCATCTTAAAGCCCGAAGCGATGTTTGCTCAATAAGGCCTCTACTATCATATTTCAAAAGTGAGAGGGGAGATTGTGGGCTGCTTCTACCTATGTCTGCTGAAGGTGTACTTAGCCTGAATTTTAATCAAAATGATATCTGCTTTTTCTCTCTCGGTGGGGCTTTAGCAATATGAGCCTGGCTGCAGAATCAAAGCAATTAAAACATTTGCCATACCAACCTGATTGGGTCTCTCCCACCTCTAGAGTGGAATTCGGGGTGGGCTTCAAAAATTTTAGCAAGGAGTTCTCTGCCTTGTTGCTGGGTGGGCATGGCCTAGTCATGGATGCCAAGATGCAACATCTGCAACCGTGTGGGACATGCAACCCGGGATTGTCCCCAACGACTTCCAGCTCCTATCACATACCAGCCCAGAGGAACAGACTCCGGAGGCAGAGGCAGAGGTGGAAGACAAGGTCGTCGTGGTCCCAGGCGTGATTCGCAAGCTCCACTCTCCACATTGGCTTTAACCAATGATCCACAACCTCATCCAGAATACGACAGACGGCTTTTGTGGACTTTGGACAGTGGTGCAACTTTGCATGTTACAGAAAAGAACTTTTCACAGAGATGCATGAGCCTGAACCTGAACTACGTCAACTTTATTCTTTTTCAAACCATCCTCTGCTACCATTGTCAGAGCGCCAATCAGCCCCGTTCCCATCCTGGGGTAATTGTCCTCAATTAGAGGTGGAATCATGGCATTTTCCTTGTGTATACTTTGCAAAAAATGAACCGAAATACATTCTAATGAAAAACTCATATTTATTTGTAAAGAAATAAGAACATCTCACTATCTAAATTAGGTTACCTCTTGGTAGTTTCCTGGCTACCTCTCTTGGCCGGAGAGCAAAGAAAAGTTTTAGAGAAGAAGAAAAGAATGTAGACATGCGCAGTAGTTACTGATAAGAGTTCTGGCAAACTACTGTAAGTCTAATAGTCCAAAAATAAGAGCTCAGATGGTAAATACAAAAACGCAGTGATATCCTGCACCATAGTGGGGGTGGGTGGGTCATTTTTGCCCTCCCCAGGCTCCGGAGGCTTTCCTCAAGAGAGGGTGAAAACAGCCTCCCCAGGCTCCAGAGGCCCTCTGGAGGCCTTCCTGAACTTCTGGTAGGCCCGTATTTCACCCTCCCTGAGCCTCCGCATGTGCTCTGCACTTACCTGCATTCAAAATGGGCTGCGTGGGGACTCCTAGGAGAGGAGGGGCAGGGTGGAGCAAGGCGGGGGCAGGAGTGGGATTTGTGGAATTTGTGGAAATAGTCTCCTTACCTGCACAATTCAATGGTTAATTATTATTTTTTTTATTTTGTTTCTTGGTGCAGGTGAACCTTGTGTTGGATGAAGGGCGATCTCTGGGTCTCATGATTCGAGGGGGATCTGAATACGCCCTTGGGATTTACATCACGGGGGTGGACAAGGATTCGGAAGCAGAAAACACTGGCTTGAAAGTAAGTTCAGCTGAGATTCTGGGGTGAGTCTGGGAGGGCCCCAGTTTTGCATAGATATAGAAGATGCATAGATATAATTTCTGAGATCTATCAGGTGACGCTTCCTTCACCTTGACCTTTTTTTTAAAAAAAGTAATTTTATTAAGATTATAATTTAAAAAGTGAAAACTAATAAAATAGAATAGAAAGTGCAGGAAAAAAAGGAAAAAGTAGAAAAGAAAAAATGAAGAAGTATCTTCCTCCTCCTCATCAGGACAAGAACAAACAATTTTAGTAAAAATTATACCCATCTCTTAATAAACAATAAATGGACTGCTTTTCCTATAACTCATCTCTTAATTATTAACAAAATCGTAAAGCTTTGTCGTTCATTTCTAATCAGCAAAAATCCATTAAGAACTACCAGAAACAACTATGTAACTATTTCAACCTTGATCAAATAAACCAACTTTATATTCCTTCCCTGCACTTTTAACAATCTTAGATTTTTTAATCCCAGGAAATAATATCCTGGAACTTGATTTCTTTTTGCCTTCTCTTTGTCTCATCTCAGTAAATCCTTCAAAGCCTTAACATCTTCAGATCTCTTTGTAAATCCAGTAAAAAAAAAACCCTCCAAACCTCTTCTGATTTAATACTTGTAGGTAGAACTTGACCAAAGTAGAAGCAACTTTTCTCAACTTCACCTCTTATAGCAAGTAAGCACAGCAAAAGCATCTAAATAGTAAAAAAAAAAAAATGCTCAGACACTTTGTGAATAAGGTAGAATATCAAAAACTTTTTTTTTTCATGGAAGAAAGAAACGTCTAAAGCCATTCAGGACGGTCCTAATTGGATATGTTTCACCATTTTTGTTCTTCTGCAAGACCTCTTAACTAGATTAGCAGAGATGATACTCCTGGTGAGACTATCAGGAAGAAGATACCATCTCTGTAACTTTTACATTAGTCTGTAACTCTGTAACTTTTACATTAGTCTGAGTTTATGCCCATCTTTAGAATAGAATAGAATAGAATAGAATAGAATAGAATAGAATAGAATAGAATAGAATAGAATAGAATAGAATAGAATAGAATAGAATAGAATAGAATAGAATTTTTATTGGCCAAGTGTGATTAGACACCCAAGGAATTTGTCTTTGGTGCATATGCTCTCAGTGTACATAAAAAGAAAAGATACATTCGTCAAGAATCATAAGGTACAACACTTAATGATAAGTCATACGGTACAAATAAGCGATCAAATCATACTAGGAAACAATCAATATAAATCGTAAGGATACAAGCAACAAAGTTATGGTCATACAGTCATAAGAGGGAGGAGATGGGTATTAGGAACGATGAGAAGATTAATAGTAATGCAGACTTAATGAATAGTTTGACAGTGTTGAGGGAATTATTTGTTTAGCAGAGTGATGGCATTCAGGAAAAAACTGTTCTTGTGTCTAGTTGTTCTGGTGTGCAGTGCTCTATAGTCTCATTTTGAGGGTAGGAGTTGAAATAGTTTATGTCCAGGATGCGGGAGGTCTGTAAATATTTTCACAGCCCTCTTTTTGAGTCGTGCAGCATACAGGTCCTCAATGGAAGGCAGGTTGGTAGCCATTGTTTTTTCTGCAGTTCTAATTATCCTCCGAAGTGTCTGTCTGTCTTGTTGGGTTGCAGAGCCAAACCAGACAGTTATGGAGGTGCAGATGACAGACTCAATCATTCCTCTGTAGAACTGGATCAGCAGCTCCTTGGGCAGTTTGAGCTTCCTGAGTTGGCGCAGAAAGAACATTCTTTGTTGTGCTTTTCTGATGACGTTTTTGACATTAGGTGTCCTTTTTAGGTCTTGAATGAGGACAGAGGTCTCACTCATCCTATTTTTCCTTTTCCCCCATTTCAAGGTCAACCTCCTGCAACTCAGAAGTATTCACAACCAATCTTCATATTTTTTCATTCCAAATGGCTCAGAAGGTGACAAAATGCAGAGATGGCAATTCTCCATTTCCCCCAACGGCGATTTTCCGTTCATTTGCTCATTAGCCTCCCACTGACAACCCCCTCCTCCCCTCGTCAGCTGCCCAAAAGAAAATTTCTCCTTTCTTTCCTGGATCAGAAAATTGCTTGTTTTTTGTAAAATGTCAAATGGTTTCAAGCAGGCGACAGAACATTAGGCTCAGGAAAGAGATGTGAAATGATAACTTTGGGTGTATAATAAAGAACATTATTTCCTACAAATAAATGGCTTCAGGTCTTCAGCGGATGGTTATCATTCCATCTGTTCCTTTGTCCCCTTACAAGTAGAAGATAATAATCCTCCCAAGAGTAATGCCTAGATTTCTGTGTCATACTTATACCTGCAACCTGTCAGGCATGAATAACTAGACTTGCATACCTACACTTCAAACTATCTACTTTATTGTTCTCTGCCTATAATACAGGAATCTTTCCAGACTGACAGATTTGCTGGAAAAGACTAGATAAGGCTCAATGGCATTCAAAGAGGGGTAAGGCCTTGCCCTGGAATCCTGCATCCAGTTTTGATCACCACGATGTGAAAAAGATGTTGAGACTCTAGAAAGAGTGCAGAGAAAAGCCACAAAGACGATGAGGGGACTGGAGGCTAAAACATATGAAGAATGGTTACAGGAACTGGATAAGTCTAGTTTAATGAAAAGAAGGACAAGGGGAGACATGATAGCAGTCTTCCAATATCTCAGGGGCTGCCCCAAAGAAGAGGGAGTCAAGCTATTCTCCAAAGCATCTGAGGGCAGAACAAGAAGCAATGGAGGGAAACTAATCAAGGAGAGAAGCAACCTAGAACTAAGGAGAAATTTCCTGACAGTGAGAACAATGAATCAGTGGAACAATTTGCCTCCAGAAGTTGTGAATGCTCCAACACTGGAAATTTTTAAAATGTTGGATAACCATTTGTCCGAAGTGGTGTAGGGTTTCCTGCGTGAGCAGGGGGTTGGACTAGAAGACCTCCGAGGTCCCTTCCAACTCTGTTATTCTATTCTATTCTATTCTATTCTATTCTATTCTATTCTATTCTATTCTATTCTATTCTATTCTATTCTATTCTATTCTATTCTATTCATCCGTCTTGGGAGCTCCCAGATTTGATAGAAAACACGGGGAACTCGAGCTTCTAATTTTGCTACAGGGAAGACAATTCGAGACGTTGCATCTCCTCCTCATTTGTTGAGAATCGAGTGACCACATAGCTGTTTGCTTCGACTTTCAGGCTGCCTGTGGTAGGAGCAGGAAGGAGCTTCCCTCTTTGCAAAATTCTGCAAAATTCCCCAGCCGAGACTTGATCGATTGCTTGTCATCTGATCATGGGGAGAATACTCCAGGGCTGGTGGCAAAAGGTTTCTCTTCTCTATTTCTCTGGTTGGAAGTAAATATCTTCCCCCATCATAGGGCAGGAACATATATCTTGCAGCCGGAATTGGCCAATGAATAATTCATCGCGACCTAGCTTTAATGTGCTGGCTGTCACACTGGAGGCGAGCACCACACCACACCGCACCGTGCCGCACCGCACTCTGGTGTCGGTTTGACCACCATCTCTGAAGCTGTGATGACCCAGAGTGTGACACAAAGGCAACAGAGCCAGAGAACCAATATTAGTCCCTTTATTATCACCAACTGTGCTTCCAATATCTCTTTCAACTCTCCGGCTTGGAGAGAGCTTTTTCACCAACCTGCAATAGTCTTAGGCTGACAGTACTTCAGCCCAGGGGTGAAATACTCCTGGTTCGGACCAGATTGCCCGATCCGGTAGTGATGGCAGCGGGTGTTCGGAGAACCGGTAGCAAAAATCCCATGCCCAGCTGAGCCGCTGATCATCAGAGGCTTTTAAAAAAACTTTTAAAAGCATTTTTTCGGCCGAAGAGGTTGTAAAAAAATGCCTTGAAAAGTCTCTGATGATCAGGCAACTCAGCTGGGATCGTCAGAAGCTTTTAAAAGCATTTTTTCTACAACCTCTTCAGCCGAAAAAAATGCTTTTAAAAGTTTTTTAAAAAAGCCTCTGATGATCACGCGGCTCAGCTGGGATCGTCAGAGGCTTTTAAAAGCATTTTTTCAGCAGTAGAAAAAATGCTTTTAAAAGCCTCTGACAATCTCAGCTGAGTTGCCTAATCATCAAAGGCTTTTAAAGGCATTTTTTTACAACTTCTTCAGCCAAAGAGTTATAGAAAAAATGGTTTTAAAAGTTTTTTTTTAAAAAAAAGTTGGCCACACCCACTCAGTCACATTATTCCCCCCCCAAGCCACGCCCACAGAACCAGTAGTAACAAATTTTACATTTCACCACTGCTTCAATCCCAGACGTTGTAAACAGAAAACTTTCAACTAAAAAATCCAATGAGGCAAGACAAGGTAATTAATTGTGGCAGGGCAAGCAAAATAGGAAATTCCAGAAGTGAAGTAGCATGGCAGTAAATCAAAAACCAGTTGGGAGGATGCCAGGAACTCAGATAAGCACCAGATGAACTCATATTTTGTCCCCGACAACTGGCCCTCCCATTTGCCTCTCCTTTTAAACTCCAGCTCCAGGTGTATCTTGTGAAGGGGATTGGGGCCCTTTCCTTCCTCTGTAAGCCACTCAACCCACGTTGCTCTCTTCTCCATTCCTCCCTATGCTGCCTAGCATGAGGAGGGGTGGGCCTTGGTCTTCATCTGAACCAGGGGTGGGTTTCAAAAACCTTTACTACCAGTTCTGTGGGTGTGGCTTTGTGGGCATGGCATGGCTTGATGGGCGTGGCATGGCAGGTGTGGCATGGGAAGGATAGTGTAAAATCTCCATTCCCTCCCCAATCCAGGGGAAGGTTACTGCAAAATCCCCATTTCCTCCCAATCAGCTGGGACTCACCGATCAGCTGGGAGTCACCAGTCAAAATTTTTACTATCGGTTCTCCCAACTATTCACAATTTCTGCTACCGGTTTTCCAGAACTGGTCAGGACCTCCTGAAACCCACCCCTGAAAAGTGCTTTGCGAACAGTGTATTGTCTGGATCCATTTGTTACATAACAATACCTTCCCAACTCTTAATTTCTACCTCTGTTATCCAACCCCCTCTCCCTTTTTCTACCTCTCCCCTCCCGTGCCCAGCCTGACTTTGCACTTCCCCAGTTTTTTCCACAGCCAACTCTCTCTCTCTCTGTCAGCCGTTCCTTTTCCCCTTCGGATTCAGACTCCGACAGGGGCATGACAGACGCCTTCCCCACAACTCCCTCGTTCCTTCTCTTTCTCGTCTGCATGGTGGACACACATACATACACTCCTCATTACCAAAGGAGAACGGTGCAGAAGTTATGAAAGTGTGAATTTAAGACTGTGCCGTTCCATTTCAGGAGTCTGCCTTACGCCCTTAGAAACCACCTGTGTACGAAAATATAACGCTCCGTAGAGGGTAAAGAGAGTCACGATGGCAATAAAATTTCTTTAATGGATTTCTCTCTCCTCCCCCCTGGCTCTGTTCTTGCCACATTCGCCTTGTTTTAGAGATGGCAGGCAGCTCTGGGAGGGGGGGGGGGAATGCCAGTTAATGAGAAGTAGAATCCTTGAAGGCTATTTCCAACCACTGGCCTTGTCGATGGGTGACTGGGACTTGATTTCAAACCAGCAAAGAGAAAGAAGAGAGACTGGAGTCTGAGTTGATCAATGTTTTCCGTCGCTGTTAAATTAGCTGGCCTTGCAGCTATTAAACCAGAGAGAAAAATCACTTTTTTAACCAGGTCAATTACAAACCCAGAGACCGGGTTTCAACCAAAGGTGAAGCTTGGTTAGTTTTAACCTTATTGAAATCATTTTTTTAAAATGTGCATCGTTTAGTAGTGTGTTGTGTGAATTGAGAACATTTTATTGGTTTGCAATTTGAAGGGGAGGGGGAAGGTTTAAATCAATCATGGTGGGAAAAAAAGGAGAATATTTGTAGCTCGGAGTTGAAATGAGGGGTCCTTGGTGCTCTCTGAGCTTGTTTTCTTGTGGACGTTTCATGGCCTAACTAAGTAACATCATCAGTGTTAGAAGGGAGTGGGGTTTGTGGAGTGGAGGGAGGAGGAGGAGGACGAGGACGATGAAGACGAGGAGGAGGACGACGACAACTGTGGGGTTCTTGGTGCCCTCTGAGCTTGCTTGTTTCCTTGCAAACGTTTCATGACCCAACTAAGCAACATCATCAGTGTTAGAAGGGTGTGGGGGTTTAAGGAGTGGAGTGAGGAGAAAGAGGACGATGGTGAGGAAGACTGTGGGGTGCTTGGTGCCTCTGAACTTGGTGTTTTTCTTGCAAACGTTTCATGACCCAGCCAAGTAACATCATCAGTGCTAAAAGGGGGTAGGGTTTGCTGTTATTCCTCTTATTCACTCCCTTCTAGCACTGATGATGTTAGCTACTTTGGGTAATGAAATGTCTACAAGAAAACAAGCAAGCTCAGAGAGCACCGAAGACCCCAACAATCACTGTGTCGGCTTGAAGACTGTCTTCCCATAATACCTCCATGTAGGTAACTCGTAACCGTGGATCATGGTCAATATGATGGCCAATATAGCTAGAAGGGGCAAAGAGCTGCTGTTGCTATTACCGTCTTGAGCAAGGGTCGGCAACCTTCAACACTCAAAGAGCCACAAAGGCCCTAACCGGAAGCCCCCGTTCAATTCTGGAGCTGACCGGAAGTCCAGTTCTCCCGTCATAGTCTCCTCCTAGTGCGGCATCCTTTTTCCTCTACCTGTCCTAACTGAAAGCCCTATCAATTGTGGAGCCAACCAGCAACAGGGAGCCGCAACACAGGGATGAAAGAGCCACATGCGGCTCCAGAGCTGCGGGTTGCTGACCCCTGTGGTCTTGAGGAACCCATGAAAATAATTGCAGGTGGCTCATTTTCCAAGGTTTCCACCTTCCCATGGGAAGAACGTCTTATCGAAATTCTCAATCAAACAGGTCATGGTTTGCATTTTCTTGGTTTTTTCCTGGGGTGGGCTGCTGGGGGTTCGCAGGGGTTCGGGAGACCCTCTAGCTAAGATTCTGTGCAGTTTGGAGAGCACGCAAATCCCACTCCTGGTTGGTCCTGCCCACCCCACTCCTTCTGGGAGTCCCCATGCAGCCCATTTTGGATGCAAGTAAATGCAGGGCACACATGGATGTCAGGGAGGGCAAAAAAACAGGCCTATCGGAAGTTGGGGAAATGGGTCCATTTCTGGCCTCCAGAGGGCTTGTGGAGCCTGGGGAGGCCGTTTTTGCCCTCCCAGAGGCTCAAGGAAAGCCTTCAGAACCCGGGGAGCGCAAAAAGCTACCCCCCCCCCATCATGGTGCACGAGGCCGACTAGGCCACTCCCACCCAGCAACCAGGCAGAGAACCCCTTGCTAAAATTTTTGAAGCCACCCCTGGTTTCTTCCCCCTTGAAAAGGTTTTGCTTCTCATCCAAGAAGCTTCAACGTTTTGAAAAGAAACTTTTGGGATTTCCAACGGGAACGTCTTTCCACCTTTCCCTTACAGGTTGGAGACCAGATTCTGGAGGTGAATGGACGAAGCTTCCTCAGCATTTCCCACGACGAGGCCGTGAACCTCCTGAAGTCCTCCCGTCATCTCATCATGACCGTCAAGGACGTGGGAAGGCTACCTCACGCACGGGCCACTGTGGATGAGACCAAGTGGATCACCAGCTCTCAGATTGGAGAGACGATGGTCAATTCTGCAGGGTTGGTATATCCCCAGACAGAATTCCTTTTCAGGAGAGGCTTGTTATAAGTACAGTCGGTTGGATTGGACACTGTGGGCTCTTTCCTAAGAATGCTAAGGTTTTGTAATAGAGTAGACCAGTGTTTCTCAATCTCACAGCTAACTGGGGAATCCTGGGAGTTGAAATCCATACATCGTCAAGTTCCCAAGATTGAGAAACACTGGAGTAACCACTTCCTGATAACTAAGGAAGGCCAATTTTGGGCCAAAGGATTAAGGATTTCAAATTGTCCGTCTACCTACATCTATCTATCTATCTATCTATCTATCTATCTATCTATCTATCTATCTATCTATCTATCTATCTACCTATCATCTATCTACCTGCCTGCCTGTCTTTCATCTACCTACCTACCTACTATCTATCTATCTATCTATCTATCTATCTATCTATCTATCTAGTTGTCTATCTTTCTATATATCTCTATCTATCTATCTATCTATCTACCTACCTACCTACCTACCTACCTACCTACTATCTATCTACCTACCTACTTGCCTATCCACCCATTATCTATCTATCTATCTATCTATCTATCTATCTATCTATCTATCTATCTATCTATCTATCTATCTAGTTGTCTATCTATTTGTCTGTCTGTCTAGACAGACAGACAGACAGATAGACAGACATTTCATAAAATGTATTGGCCATCCATCTTACCCCAAGGTAACCCTGGGAGGCTTACAGTCGTAAATTAGGTGCTACGGCTTGTCCAGGAAAAGGAATTAGGCCTTTTTTTTTTTTTGATCTTTTTAAACATCCCATGAATATTTCAGGACTTACACTAACACTTACATGGATCTCCTGCTTCAAAAGGGAGGAAACTGTGCTGTCAATATTCAAGCTTTGAAAGGGCTTCGTGATCCGTTTTTAAAGCATCGCTTGAATTTCTACAGCATGCTTAGTCAAACTATTTCTGATTCACCATAACGGTGGAAATTGGAAATAAATAAAGAAGAGGAAGAGGAAGAGGAAGAGGAAGAGGAAGAGGAAGAGGAAGAAGAAGAAGAAGAAGAAGAAGAAGAAGAAGAAGAAGAAGAAGAAGAAGAAGAAGAAGAAGAAGAAGAAGAAGAAACTGGAAAAAAATCACAAAATATCGTGACCTGGTCATGGAAACTACGCGATTATGGATGAAACATGTAACAGTGATGCCCATTGTCATTGGGGCACTTGGTACCATGTCCAAGAAGATATTTCAACAATTTGCAATAACACCAGCGGAACTGTAAAAAACCGTGCTACTTGGAACATGGTACATCTTAAGAAGGTACTTGGTTGATACCTAAGATGCTGGCAGTAACCCATATCAACCATTAGCACCAGTCAACGATATTTGTGACACATCTTTAAATGTTTGGTTGACTGAGTTTATGTTTAATGGATAAGAGATAATGATAATAATGCAATAACACCAGCAGAACTGCAAAAAACTGTGCTGCTTGGAACATCGTACATCTTAAGAAGATATTTGGTTGATACTGTACCTAGGATGCTGGCAGCAACCCGTATCAACCATTAGCACCACTCAATGGTATTTGTGATGCATTTTTGAATGTTTAGTTGACTGGGTTTCATATTTAATGAATAAAAGAGATAATAATAATAATAACAACAACAACAACAATACCTGGTGATGCACGGATTGAAGATAAGCAGCAAGAAAAAATCACAAAGTACCAGGACTTGCAAATTGAAGTTGAGCAACTATGGAAAAAGAAATTGTGTGTTGTCCCAATTGTAATTGGAGCCCTTGGAGCAATCCCCAAAGGGCTACCCCGCTATTTAGAAATTCTAAATTTACTGGACTTGAACATTTTGACTCTACAAAAAACCACCTTACTCGGAACAGCTTACATCCTCCGACGATACCTTAACAGTTCCTAGGTCCTTGGTTAGGACTCGAGCTGCTGAGCTATTAACCAGCCTCAAAGACTGTGAATCTCACTACAGATTAAATAATAATAATAATAATAATAATAATAATAATAATAATAATAATAATAATGGCCCATCTACCAGAAATAGTCTAGAAAATCTAGAAAATTGTGCTTTGTATTTCTTACCTTCTGTGATATCACATGGCTGAGATTGCCTGAAAGAGAACGCAAGATTGGAAAAACAGGAAAGAGAATAAAATAATCGTAGTACCATAAGTATGGGGAGATGCCTCTCACTTCCTCCCCCCTTCTTATGAATAGAAATTGATCAGTTCAAATCAGGATGGACCAAGGCATGATAATTATGATGTTCAGTTGCTGTTATCTGGTAATGAAACATCTGGAAGAAAACCACCAAGCTCAGAGAGCACCAATTACGATCTCCGTGATCCCAATATTAAAATATTGTTCCAATGTTAAACAGGGCAGTTTTCAATCCTCCAGAAGGAAAGTAATTCCCCTTCTGCAAGGAATAACCTTACATAAATATATATTCAACTCCTACCCTCAAAACAACGCTATAGAGCACTGCACATCAGAACAACTACACACAAGAACAGTTTTTCCCCAAACGCCATTACCCTGCTAAACAAGTAATTCTCTCAACACTGTCAAGCTAGTTACTAAGTCTGCATTACTCTTAATCTTCTCATCATTTCTATCACCCATCTTCTCCCACTTATGACTGTAACCTTGTTGCTGGTATCCTTAAGATTTATATTGACTTGTTTCCCTATGACTATCATTAAGTGTTGTACCTTATGATTCCTGACGAATGTATCTTTTCTTTTATGTACACCGAGAGTATATGCACTAAGACAAATTCCTTGTGTGTCCAATCACACTTGGCCAATAAAGAATTGTATTCTATTCTATTCTATTCTAGTGGGTCTACATTTGGGGGTAATGGATACCTCTGCAAAAGGGACAACCAGATAAATAAGGTGATTCCTTCCTGACCATATCTGTGAAGTTCTTAAATAAATTTGGTGGATCTCTCTGAGGCACAGAAGGCTAAACTAGACACGACTGTGATCTTTTGATATTCTTGATGTGATATGAAGAACGGTTACAGGAACTGGGCATGGCTAGTCTAGTGAAGAGAAGGACCAGGGGAGACATGATAGCAGTGTTGGAATATTTGAGGGGCTGCCAAAGAGAGGAAGGGGTCAAGCTATTTTTGAAGGCACCTGAAGGCCAGACAAGGAATAATGGATAGAAACAGAACAAGGAGAGATTCAACCTAGAAGTAAAGATAAATTTTCTGATAGTGGGAGTAATCAACCCATGGAACAGACGTTGCCTTCAGAAGTTGTGGGAGCTTCATCACTGGAGACTTTCAAGAAGAGAGTGGACTGCTGTTTGTCAAAAATGGTGTAGGGTCTCCTGCTTGGGTGGGATGGTGATGGACTAAACGACCTACAAGGTCTCTTCCAACTCTGTTAATCTCTGATGCACATCTGATCTTCAACATTTGTCAATGTTCAACATTCAGCCATTTGCCTGGAATGGTATAGGGTCTCTTACTCAAGCAGGGGGTTGAACTAGAAGACCTCCAAGGACCCTTCCCTTATTCTATTATTTGTAACATCATCCAATGACTAAGATCTCCATCTATCTTCATCCCCAAACCTTTTTTTTTTTGGTGACAACAGCTGTCTTTCATTGCAGGGCCTCTGATGATCCCACGGGGGAGACGGCACCAAAGGTAAGGTGGAGATTTTGAAGCTAGTGTCCTATTCTCTTCAAACTGCCTGGAAAGGTACTATTGCCATCATTATTCTCATCTTCCCTATTGAGAATAACACTTCCCTAGTGTTCAGCGGTGGGTTTCATCAGCGGTTCGCCTCACACACATGTGTGCCCCTTCCGCACATGTGTCTGGCTCCAAAAATGTGCCTAAATAGGATGGCATAGGGCCGACCCACAATCTCCACTACCGATTCGCCCACTTCTGCTACTGTTGTGGGAATTACCATATTTTTCGGAATATAAGACGCTCCGGAGTATAAGGCGCACTTATTTTGGGGGGAGGAGAGTAATAATAATAAAAAATTCTACCTCTGCTTACCGGAGCTTTTGGAGGCTGTTTGAGAGGCTCGCCGCTTGAGAGGAGAGCCTTCCAAAGCTCCATTTGAGAGGACGCGTGGAGGCTGAAGGGTGGGAGCCGGTGGGCGGGCGGGGCAACATTTGGTGTATAAGACGCACCCCAGATTATCACCTTCTTTTTTGGGGTGAAAAGGTGCGTCTTATACTCTGAAAAATACAGTAGTTGTTTAACAGAGTGATAGCACAGGGGGAAAAAAACTGTCCTTATGTCTAGTTGTTCTGATGTGCAGTGCTCTATAGCGTCATTTTGAGGGAGAAGTTGAAACTGTTTATGTCCAGGATGTGAGAGGGTCTGTAGATATTTTCACAGCCCTCTTTCTGGTTCGTGCAGTAGACAGGTCCTCCATGGAAGCTGTTATTCATCATGAATTCTCATGAACTCTCCAAGTTGGAATGGGAACGGAGAAAGCAGCTTTTCCGTTGAGTCGTGTCTTTCGTTCCACTAAGCCTCGCGACAAGGTCTAACTTGGTTGGCATGGCAGCATTTTATTTATCGGCAAGATTTTTTTTCTTTTCCCCCCCCCTCCCCGGTCCTATCTGGCAATGAAATATTTTGAGCCTCAGATCTCTTGGAGAAGAGCAGGTAGGATTCATCATCTCTTGAGCCGTGGCCCTTCGGGTCTGCCAATCAGAAGACGTCCCTTAATTGCTTTTTTGTGGTGGCGGTGGTGGTAGTTATGGTCGTTATTTCTCATTTTTCATGCCTCAACTAGACCCAGGCTGATGGTTGATCCTAGAGCCCATCTCTTCTCCAACTTAAAAGTGGAACAGTTGGAGGAGGGCTCTGCTCAGGGGTGGGCTACAAAAATTTTAGCAAGGGGCTCTCTGCTTGGTTGCTGGGTGGGTGTGGCCATGGTGGGCGTAGCCTAGTTGGCCTCCTGCACCATGGCAGAGGGGATGTTTTTGCCCTCCCCGGGCCCCAGAGGCTTTTTTTGAGCCTCCGGGAGGGTGAAAACGGCCTCCCCAGGTTCCAGAGGCCCTCTGAAGGCTGTTTCCAGCCTTCCTGAATTTCCAGTAGGCCCATTTTTCACTCTCCCCGAGCCTCCGCATACACCCTGCACTTATCTGCATCCAAAACGGGCCGCGTGGGGACTCCTGGGAGGGGAGGGGCAGGGTGGGTGGGGCCAACCAGGAATGGGATTTGGGGTTCTCTGAACTGCACAGAATCTTAGCTGGAGGTTCGTCTGAACCCCTGCGAACCCCCAGCAGCCCACCCCCTGGTTCTGCTGCTTCTCTTGTTGTGCATATGCATATTGCACAACAATTATAATCCCTGAACTAAGGAGGCTAAGTGGATTTCTTACTCCTTTAGGCAGGGTGCTAAGCTAAGTTGATTTGTGTTTCTGCTTCTTTCCCTCCCGGATTGCTAGTGATGGATAGATCCTTGTCGCGACTGAATGTTTTTCTGGTGAAACATGCCTATCAGAGCAACCTGATGTACCCAAGTATGGGACGGAGTGTATTGCTTCTCCTTTCACCTTTTAGCCCCAATCCAGGGGCCTTTTTAGACAGTCACTTTTGTGACAAACAATTTTTGTGTCAAATTTAATTTTGCCAACAAAGAAATAAAGGGAGACTAGTATAGATCTATTTCAAGCTATTTAGCTCTCATCAGCTAGCCACACCCTTTCTGGGATTCGAACCCGGGCTACTTTTGCATAGTAGTTGGATGTAGTAACCTCTAATAGGGACGTGGTGGCTCAGTAGCTAAGACACTGAGCTTGTCAATCGAAAGGTCGGCAGTTCAGCAGTTCGAATCCCTAGTGCTGTGTAACAGGTTGAGCTCCCGTGACTTGTCCCAGCTTCTGCCAACCTAGCACTTCGAAAGCACGTCAAAAATGCAAGTAGGAAAAATAGGAACCACTTTTGGTGGGAAGGGAACAGCGTTCCGTGCGCTTTTGGCGTGGAGTCATGCCAGCCACATGACCACGGAGACATCTTCAGACAGCACTGACTCTTCGGCTTTGAAATGGAGATGAGCACCGCCCTCTAGAATCAGGAACGACTAGCACATATGTGCGAGGAGAACCTTTACCTTTTACCTTTATTAACCTCTAAGCCACGGGTTCTCCTCGCTTTGTCAGTTATACCAGGTGAGAGATTAAGTGGTTTTTTCCCCTCGGTGAAACCGTTCTATCAGGGCAACTTGGTTTACCTAAATATGGGACGGAGCGCAGTGCTTTCTGTCAGGGTTCCAACGGATGACCTAATTAAATCATGCACCTTGAGCCAAACTTCAAAAGATATACAGTTATTTTTTTAGGAGCTTCATGTCGGCACGTTCCGAAATGATGCCAACTCTGACGCCATGTAATTTACGGCCCCAATCATGACCCTGTTTCCCCTCTTCCCCCAGGGTGTGTCATCAATCACATTTGCCAACAGAGCAATTTCGCGGGTTGTAGAGATCACTCCCCTCCGGCCGGTGTGGGTTACCCCTGGGAGATAGCCTTGAGAAAGATATGCCTGGAATGTGCTCCTGTCTTTGGCTGCTGTGCTGTTTTGTCGATTTCCCATCCCCCTTGCCTGTGGCAGCTTGAGAGCAGGCAAGGGATGCTTTGCGAGTTGACACTTCCACTTTTGCCTTTCAGCCCCAATCTGGGGGGGGGGGGGGGGCTTCGCAGGCAGTTGCTTTTGTGACAAACTATTGTTTGTGTCAAATTTATATTTTACCGACAAAGAAATAAAGGGAGGCTAGTATTGCTGAAACTGTCGCTCATAAATTTGTCCTCGTCGGAAACTCTCTATCCACCTCTTCGTGGACCGATTCAAAACTTCAGAAGCACAGCTGCTCCTCCTTGGAGGATTTTGCAGAGTTTCTACTTCTAAAGCCGCAAACCGCCTTCTGCTCACCTCTTTAAAACGGACACCTGCTGAAGTGGCAGAGATGGCTTCTGCGGATCCAGAGATTTACGAGAGTTCTGTCAGTGGTGCTCCCTTGGAGCTTGTTAGCCTTCGTTTCCTGCAGAGCAAAAGCTGCACGATAAGCAGTCTGAATTTTCGGGAAGGCAGACGGGGGGAGTGGAGAGTAATAAAACACGATCACAGCTATGGAATTGATAGAAGAGAATATTTGCCGCTCGCGGTTGAATGGTGAGGTCCCTTCCCTTCCAGCACTGATGATGTTACTTAGTTTGGTTATGAGACGTTTGCAAGAAGCTGAGAGAGCATCAAGGACCCCGTACAGGTAGTCCTCGGTTTATGAACCACAACTGAGCCCAAAATCAATGTTGCTAAGCGAGACATTTGTTCAGTGAATTTGCCCCGTTTTTTACGACGTTGCTTGCTCCGGTTGTTAGCCAGTTGTTAGCCAACCGTTGTTAGCGGTTGTTAGCCAGCTTAAGTAAATCTGGCATTAAGAAGGTCGCAAAAGAGGATTGCATGACCCTGGAACACTGCAACTGTCATAAACATGAGTCCATGACCAAGTGTCTGAATTTTGATCACATGACCACGGGGATGCTGCACTGGCTGAAACTGTGAAAAATGGGCATAAGTCACTTTTTCCAGTGCTGTTGTAACTTTGAATGGTCATTAAATGAGCTACTGTAAACCTGTAGCCATCGTTCTCCTCTTCCTCCTCCACTCAGCAAACCCCATTCCCTTCTAGACCTGATGATGTTATCTAGTTGGGTCGTGAAACGTCTTCAAAAAAGCAACCAAGCTTACAGAACATCAAGGACCTCACAGTCTTCCTTCTCTTCCTCCTCCTCTACTCCACAAACCCCACTCCTTTCTAGCACTGATGACACTACCTAGTTTGGTAATGAAACGTCACCAAAAAAGCAAACTTTTTTCTGATTCAAACAGACCCCGATGGACATCACATTTTTAGACAGGAAAGAGGATGTATCTTTTTCTTTTTAAACAAAAAGAAGTTTTTTTTAAATTGTTTAGACAAACAAACATTTAATACATCAGTTTTTCTCTTCCCTGTGACATCTCAGTGTTATTTTCCGAAGTTTTTTCTTTTTCTGTATAGTTGTCATTACTGGGTGAAACCAGGCTTAATAGTAAGTGCGAGAGGGATCTTGGAGTCTTAGTGGACAACCAGCTAAAATATGAGCCAGCAGTATGTGGCGGCAGCCAAAAAAGCCAATGCAATCCTAAATTGCTTTAACAGAGGGATTAAGGGAGGTACTAATACCACTCTATAAAGCCTTAGTAAGTCCACACCTAGAATACTGCATCCAGTTTGGGTCGCCACACTATAAAAAGATGTTGAGACTCTAGAAAGAGTGCAGAGAAGAGCAACCAGGATGATGAGGGGACTGGAGGCTAAACATACGATGAACAGTTGCAGGAACTGGGCCTGGCTTGTCTAGTGAAGAGAAGGACCAGGGGAGACAGGAGAGCAGCCTTCCAATATTTGAGGGGCTGCCACAGAGAGGAGGGGGTCAAGTTATTCTCCAAAGCACCCGAAGGCCAGACAAGGAACAATGGATGGAAGCTGACCAAGGAGACATTCAACCTAGAAATGAGGAGGAACTTTCTGGCAGAACAATCAACCCATGGAACAGAAGTTGTGGGAGCTTCATCCCTGGAGGCTTTCAAGAAGAGACTGGACTGTTCATCGTATGCCATCTGTCAGAAATGGTGTAGGATCTCCTGCTTGGGTAGGGAGATTGGACTAGATGACCTACATACTCCCTCCCAACTCTGTTAATCTGTAATCTGTAAAACAGGTATAGCTTTATCTAGAGGCATGTACAGATTAGTTGCAATTACGGTGCAAGAACGATTCCCCCATTCTGACTCCAGAAAGCCAATTATTATTCGGTACTCAAGGAGATGCCAGGTTGAGGTTTCTTCCCCTAAGAGTCCTTCAGGATTTTGAGGGCTCTCCAAACTAGGGAGAAGAGAGCAAGCAATTTCAGGAATAAGCCCTTAAAGAGGCAAAGAGCCGAAATTCAGTTGGTCCAAAATTCAGAACCAATTTATGCTTTTTACCCTTGGCGGTCTGTGCAGTGAAACTCTTCAAAGGACAATTGATGCCAAAGACGAGTCCGCTCTCGATGCTAGGTGAAGCATCGAGGGCTGCAGTGCGTAGGAAAGCAGCACCGGAGGGGAACAACTAAGCTATACAATTCAGCAGGGTCACAACTGGGAAGAAGGACAGGTTGGTTTCCTGGGAGCATGAAGTGGCTTTTTTTTATTGTGGTCCCAACAGAGTAGCGTTTTACCACTTCCTTTCCACAAAATTTCCAAGGACCCTGGAAAAATCCATGGGGAACAGGCCTGTGAACAGTTAATTTTGAAGATTCCTCATTATCTTCATCCCTTGCAGAGGGAGGAGGAGGAGGGAGGAAGAAGAGGAGGAGGAGGAGGAGGAGGAGGAGGAGGAGGAGGAGGAGGAGGAGGAGGAGGAGGAGAATGGAGGTAAAATAGAAGAGGAGATGGAGAATGGAGGAAGAATAGAGGAGGAGGAGGAGAATGAAGAATAGAAGAGGAGGAAGATGAGAATGAAGAATAGAGGAGGAGGAGGAGGAAAAAGAGGAGAATGAAGAATGGGGGAGGAGGAAAATGAAGAATAGAGGAGGAGGAGGAAGAGGAAGAGGACAATGAAGAATAGAGGAGGAGGAGGATATAAGAAGAAAAAGGGAGGTGGAGGAGGAGGTGGAGCAGGAACATGAAGAATGGAGGAGGAGGAGGAAGAAGAGGAGAGTGGAGGTAAAATAGAAGAGGAGATGGAGAATGGAGGAAGAATAGAGGAGGAGGAGGAGAATGAAGAATAGAGGAGGAGGAGGAAGATGAGATTGAAGAATAGAGGAGGAGGAGGAGGAGGAGGAGGAGGAGGAGGAGGAGGAGGAGGAGGAGGAGGAGGAAAAGGAGGAGAATGAAGAATGAGGGAGGAGGGAGGAGGAGAATGAAGAATAGAGGAGGAGGAAGAGGAGGAGGAGGAAGATGAGAATGAAGAATGAGAGAGGAGGAGAATGAAGAATAGAGGAGGAGGAAGAGGAGGAGAATGAAGAATAGAGGAGGAGGAGGAGGAGGAGGAGGAGGAGGAGGAGGAGCTCTCTATCTCCTATTTACAAGCATCCTAGGACCCTCACTTTGTCACTCTGGAACCCAAATGCTGGTTGAAGGCAACCATGAACAGACCCAGCAGTCCTCTCTTAGGTTCTCAAGGCCAATCCACCACCATCAGAACCTTCCAGAGTCCTCCTAGAAGCCAAGGTTCCTTTCGAAGCCCACGGGAGATTTAGTGTGACGTATCGCTTCCCGCCCTTCCCTGATTATCCCGCAGGCTGAAAAGCTGCAGGCGGGCAGCGCTTCACTCTCCGCAGAGCAATCAGCCTGATTTTTCCTAAACAAGGGCTGCCTCCCAATCAATGCTTTCAGCGGTAACGGGCTTCACTCAGCAGGCTGCCACTCCATTCCGTTCTGATACGATTCAGGGGTCATCAAACGCCCACCGCTTCATCCTTTTCCAAATCCAGGTATCTCCACGCTCGAGAAATTACTGGAAAGGAAGAATGCCAAGGTGCCAAGGTTAAAGCTGAATGTGTTCCCATCAGCATTCATAAGCCTTAGCAGGTAATGAGACGGTTGAGCATTTGAAATGCAGCTGAAATGCTGTAAGGAAGGAAAAAAACTAATAACCTGGCACTCCCCTGAATACATATTCGACCTCCAGATGTTTCTTAAAAACACATTCCCGATGGCCCCAGATAACTTGGCCTGGGAAGAGAGGCATTGCCCATTCAAGCAACATCTGCAAAACCCCTGCATTCCCGCTCACTCTTTTTTATTTGCGTGAAACCCGATTTGGAATTTCGATTTAACCTTACTTTCTGATTTCTAGAGGGATAACTTTTGACTGGCACAACGCATGGAATTCTTCCATTTGCTAGCCTTCTCGGTTTTCTGCAGACGGTCACCCTATTTATACATCCTACGAATGTATCTTTTCTTTTATGTACACTGAGAGCTTATGCACCGAAGACAAATTCCTTCTGTGTCCAATCACACTTGGCCAATAAAGAATTATTCTATTCTATTCTATTCTATTCTATTCTATTCTATTCTATTCTATTCTATTCTATTCTATTCTATTCTATTCTATTCTATTCTATTCTACTCTACTCTACTCTACTCTACTCTACTCTACTCTACTCTACTCTACTCTATTCTATTCTGTATTCTATTCCCTTTCTTATTCTATTCTCTTCCCTATTCCCTTCCCTTCCCTTCCCTTCTTCCCTTCTCTATTCTATTCTATTCTATTCTATTCTATTCTATTCTATTCTATTCTATTCTATTCTATTCTATTCTATTCTATTCTATTCTATTCTATTCCCATCCCTATTCCCTTCCCTGTTCTATTCTATTCTATTCTATTCTATTCTATTCTATTCTATTCTATTCTATTCTATTCTATTCCATTCCATTCCATTCCATTCCATTCCCTATTCCCTATTCCCTATTCCCTATTCCCTATTCCCTATTCCCTATTCCCTATTCCCTTCCCTATTCTATTCTATTCTATTCTATTCTATTCTATCCTATCCTATCCTATCCTATCCTATCCTATCCTATCCTATCCTATCCTATCCTATCCTATCCCACTTGGCCTACCCATCCCATTCCATTCCCTATTCTATTCCCTTCCTTATTCCCTTCCCTTCCCTTCCCTATTCTGTTCTGTTCTGTTCTATTCTATTCTATTCTATTCTATTCTATTCTACTCAGGTGATCTTGTGAGATGGAAAGTTGTATTTGGGCATGCGTGAATACAGTCACGCACAAACACACACCTTAAAGTACAATTGTCACTGCTAGAAGCTTGATTTTTGTAATACAGTGTCAGGCGTAAAAAAAACCAGGACCTTTCGTAAGGGTGCAGCATAGACGATTTATTCAAGCTATACCTGGGAATCTGGTCAATTAATCCTCAATGCTAAATTAGTGACAGAGAAGGGTCAACAGAATTCAGCAAGGGTTGGACATGCTTGTGAGCACGCAACGATTCTAAGTTGATGGCGTGCTTAACTCCGCCTCCCCCAGCTCTGCCTGCTCTTCTCTTACACACAGAATACTAAACCTCTTACTTAGAAGAGCCCAAGGCACTTAGGTATTTTGCCTGCAGCAGATTTCAAGTGGAACCCATAGCATCTCTAATTAAAAGGCAACAATTATCAAGAGATCTACTTAAACAAACAAACAAACAAACAAAAAGCAATTTCTTGCTAAATGGAAAAGGACATGTGCGTGGCCCAAGCAGTGTTTAAGAAAACCACTAGCATTCATATGCAGTAAAACAAGAAGCCAATAAAGGTAAAGATAAAGGTTCCCCTCATACATATGTGCTAGTCGTTCCTGACTCTAGGGGGTGGTGCTCATCTCCGTTTCAAAGCCAAAGAGCCAGTGCTGTCCGAAGACGTCTCCGTGGTCCTGTGGCTGTCATGACTCAACACCAAAGGTGCACGGAACGCTGTTCCCTTCCCATCAAAGGTGGTCCCTATTTTTCTACTTGCATTTTTAATGTGCTTTCGAACTGCTAGGTTGGCAGAAGCTGGGACAAGTCATGGGAGCTCACCCTGTTACGTGGCACTCGGGATTCGAACCACTGAACTGCCAACCTTTCGATTGATAAACTCTGTGCCTTAGCCACTGAGCCACCTCGTCCCCTTAGAAGAAGCCAATATTTTAGACTTTAAAAAAAGGACTCCTTTGCTTAATGCCTACAATAATGTTATCCCTTGCAATATATTGCTTTGGTGAATGTCATTCTGAAAATACGAGCGCTTATAAATCCCTTAAATTGACCATATTCCTCTTCTTATAATTGTGTGCTTCATCATCTATTAGCCAGCCTCCTTTCTCTGTCAGTATTTATTACGAGGACCGCTTGCGCAGAATGTTCATTAATTAATAGGCTACGGTTTGTGTAATCCTAATTAATTCTCCAAAGCTTCTCTGTGTTCCTCTCCTCCTAGCCTTCTTTTTATAAAGGTCTTACGGGATCTCAAGTAACGTTGAGTAGCCTGGTGAACCAAAACCGAGTGATGCTGGAGGAGCACGCACGCCACCTCCTGAATGAACCCGAAAGGACCACCATGGGCTACTACCTGGATGAATATAAGGAGAAGAACATCTCGATTGATTCCCTCATCATGGCTCTCTTTGAATTGCTCAATACCCATGCCAAGGTTAGTGTCATGGAATGGAGTCTGGATTCCATGGGGAGAAGGAGGGGGCTGCTTCCTGGAGGGCAGAGAGGCAGCAGATATTGGGATGTCTGTTAGGCAGGAAAGGGGTTATGGCGGTCCCTCCCTAGCAGTTCACAGTTATGAAGAGAGTTACTTTAGTCTGGCAAGATTCTGTCTATAGGTGAACAGCAGTACAGAAACTGCCAAGAAGTATCTTCACGTGGCACTCTTGGTTCTTAGTCTGGCAAGATTCTGTCTGTAGATAAAGTATCATTACTCACCTAGGTAACCTCATCCATGCTAGAAGACAGTCGAGTTTGCTCTTATTTCTCTTATTACCCACCACTTCCTTCTAGCACGGATGAGGTTACCTAGGTGGGTAACGAAACATCCACAAGAAAACCACCAAACTCGGAGAGCACCAAAGACCCCTCGCTTCCTTGAGATAGATATACGCCCGCCTGTCCACCTGTCATCCTCCCATCAGGCACGGTTTTCAACGCCCCGTTCCCCATCTTCTTTCTGCAGTTCTCCCTCCTGTCGGAGGTCAGAGGGGTGATATCTCCACAAGACCTGGATCATTTTGATCATCTGGTTCTGAAGAGGGAAATAGAATTCATGAAGGCCCGACAGCCCTCCGGGACAGGAACAGATTGTTACTCCACAACGTCCTACAGTGATTCTGCCTCGGGTACCGAAAGCCATTTTACGTCCACCACAGCTAGTTCAGCTCGGGTAGGTATGGTTGTCTCAGGCTCGGCTCTCCCATTTTGGCCCACCATGTCCCTGTCCCTCTTTACACAGGTAGTCCTCGACTTCCAACAGTTCGTTTAGTGCAGAGGTGCAATTCAAATCTTTTTTTCTACCAGTTCTGTGGGCGTGGCTTGGTGGCCATGGTGTGGCTTGGTTAAACCATTTAAATAGAAGCCGGCTGTGTGCAGCAGTTGCCAAAAAAGCCAACACAGTTCTAGGCTGCATAAACGGAGGGATAGACTCAAGATCACGTGAAGTGTTGAAACTGCTTTATAAGGCCTTGGTAAGGCCACACTTGGAATATTGCATCCAGTTTTGGTCGCCACGATATAAAAAAGATGTGGAGACTCTAGAAAGAGTGCAGAGAAGAGCAACAAAGAGGATGAGGGGACTGGAGGCTGAAACGTATGAAGAACAGTTGCAGGAACTGGGCATGTCTAGTTTAATGAAGAGAAGGACTAGGGGAGACATGATAGCAGTCTTCCAATATCTCAGGGGCTGCCCCAAAGAAGAGGGAGTCAAACTATTCTCCAGAGCACCTGAGGGCAGGAGAAGAAGCAATGGGTGGAAACTCATCAAGGAGAGAAGCAACTTAGAACTAAGGAGAAATTTCCTGACAGTGAGAACAATTAATCAGTGGAACAACTTGCCTCCAGAAGTTGTGAATGCTCCAACACTGGAAGGTTTTAAGAAGATGTTGGATAACCATTTGTCTGAAGTGGTGTAGGGTTTCCTGCCTAAGCAGGGGATTGGACTAGAAGACCTCCAAGGTCCCTTCCAAGTCTGTTATTCTATTCTATATATAATTTTATTTTCCCCAAGGAAAGGATTTTTAGAGAGCAAAAGCAGCATAGAAAAGGTACCATTTATTTTCCCCTGGCCAACCACTTCTTTCCCACATTCCAAGATTCCAAGACACAACCATATTTGAGAACTGCCTAGGGTAAAAAGCCACTGGGAGAAGGAATTATAAAGGGGAAAATCGACTCTGTCCAGGAAATCAAAAAGACACCTGGATCCTCTGCCAGTATCTTGTCTTCTCCCATCTCTCCTCCCTGCCAAATGAAGTTAGCATAATCGCCTTTTTAAACGTGGAGCCCTGAGGGCCATGAAATCAATTTGCTGGTAATAAAAACACCTTTCATCAAAGCCTCATTAGCAGCCTCCGGAAGATAAAGGCTGTTTGACGAAGCTGGTTGTTGAATGCCTGAACTCCTACAAAGCGATAGGGAAGAGGTTGGGTATTCAAGGCAACTGTGAAGGGAGTCCTTTTTAACAGCAAGAGCACTTAGACTTATATACCGCTTCACAGTGCTTTATAGGCCCTCTCTAAGCGGTTTACAGAGTCAGTCTGTGGCCTTCAACCATCTGGGGTCTTCGTTTTACCGACCTCGGAAGGATGGAAGGCTGAGTCAACCTTGAGCTGGTCAGGATCAAACTGATGACAATCGGCAGAATTAGCCTGCAATATTGCATTCTAACCACTGTGCTACCATGGTGAGGGAGGGAGGGAGGAGGGGGGAAGGAAGGAAGGAAGGAAGGAAGGAAGGAAGGGAGGGAGGGAGGGAGGGAGGGAGGGGGGAAGGAAGGAAGGAAGGAGGAAAGAAGGGAGGGAGGGAGGGAGGGAGGGAGGGAGCAATAGCAATATCACTTAGACTTATATACCCCTTCACAGTGCTTTACAGCTCTCTCTAAGTGGTTTACAGAGTCAGCCTATGGCTCTCAAAAATCTGGGTCCTTATTTTATCGACCTCGGAAGGTTGGAAAGCCGAGTCAAACTTGAGCCAGTCAGGATCGAACTACTGTCAGTGGGCAGAATTAGTGCATTCTCACCACTCTTAATGTTAGAAAAATGTTGTTGAAGGTGGTCCCATGCAGAAGCGGGGGTCAACCTGTTCCCCAAAGCACATGAAGGCAGGACAAGAAGCAATGGATGGAAACTAATCAAGGAGAGAAGCAACCTGGAACTAAGGAGGAATTTTGTGACTGTAAGAACAATTAACCAGGGGAACAGCCTGCCTCTAGACGTTTTGGGTGCTCCATCACTGGAGGTTTTTAAGAAGAGATTGTCTGAAATGGTCCAGGGTTTCCTGTTTGAAGCAGGAGGTTGGACTAGAAGACCTCCAAGGTCCCTTCCAACTCTGTTATTCCGGTATTCTGCTCCAATGGAGCACACCGTCGAGTCTATCCAAAGTCTGGTTAGTCCAGCAGCTTTTGATCCCAAATCACAAGCCAGATGTCCTTGAGAAGCCTTCAAACAAGACATGAGTGCTATCTTGAGAGTCCATGTGGTTCTTTTCTAGAGACAAACCATGCCGTGTTTGTAGACGCTGAGGCCCTAGAAAGAGAAGAGCAGCAAAGATGACCAGGGATCTGGAGTTAACTGTACCATGAATAGTTGAGGGAGCGAAGTATGTTTAGCTTAATGAAGAGAAGGCTTAGGGGGAGACATGATAGCAGCCTTCCAATACTTGGGGTGCTCTCGCAGAGAAGAGAGGGTCATCTTATTCTCAAAAGCATCTGAGGACAGGACGAGAAGCGATGGATGGAAGTTCATCAGAGGGACATCCAACCTGAGACATTTTTCTGATGGCGAGAACAATTAACCAGTGGAACGGAAGTTGTGGGTGCTCCATCAAGTAGAGATTGAACAACCATTTGTCCAGGATGGTGTAAGGCAGTGATGACTAACCTTTTTGCCATCGCATGCCAAAAGCGGGAGGAGCATGGAGGGGTCGCACGCCTGTGTGCCCACACTCATAATTCAATGCCCCCCCCGCCCGCCGTGCATGCGCGCATGAGCCCCTGTATTCCCCCAATCTTGGCACACGATGGCACAAAAGTTACCAGTGGGCCCGGTAGGCTCATTTTTTCACCCTCCCCAGGCTCCAGGGTGTTCCTTGGAGCCTGGAGAGGGTGAAAACAGCCTTCCCCATCCTCCCGGAGGCTGGAAATGGGCCGTTTCCCAACTTCTGGTGGGCCCAGAAGACCTGAAAATAAGCTGGCTGGCGCACACATGCACGCTTGAGCTGAATTAGGACAACGCTTACATGCCCACAGATATGGCTCCATGTGTCATAGGTTCGCCATCACGGGTGTAGGGTCCTGCTTGAGGAGGTTGGATAGAAGACCTCCAAGCTCCCTTCTAGCTTTTGATTCTATGTATCTCCTCCAAATAGGGACACAATGGCTCAGGGGCTAAGACGCTGAACTTGTCAATTGAAAAGTCGGCAGTTCAGCGGTTCGAATCCCCAGTGCCGCATAACAGGGTGAGCTCCCGTGACTTGTCCCAGCTTCTGCCAGCCTAGCAGTTCGAAAGCACATCAAAAATGCAAGTAGAAAAATAGGGACCACCTTTGGTGGGAAGGGAACAGCGTTCCATGCGCCTTTGGCATTGAGTCATGCCCGCCACAGGACCACAGAGACATCTTCAGACAGCGTTGGCTCTTCAGCTTTGAAATGGAGATGAGCACTGTCCCCTAGAGTTGGGAACAACTAGCACATATGTGCGAGGGGAACCTTTACCTTATCTCCTCCAAGGTGCAGTGCACAAAGTGCCTCTCGTTAAAAAGGAGTGCAAACATACCACATTCCTGAATGCGTGATGCCACCAAGCAACACATAACAGGAGGGGATCTGTGTTAGCCTCCGGCAGCAGAAAATCAGGAGAAGGCTGAAAACATCTTTTCCGGCTAACAATTTTTATTGAAAGGTTTTTAATGCATCCGATGACAGGAGCTACCGCTTGCAAACTCTTACGCCGCGTAAAATTGGAAGTGTTTTGGCGACGTTTTGACGAAGTCTCATTCGTCATCTTCAGGCTGGTGTTTTCGGCTTCGTGCTTCTAGAAGCTCATTGCTCCTAGAAGCACGAAGCCGAAAATACCAGCCTGAACTCCTCCTTTTTTGGCTGCCAAGTAACAAAAGCAGCTAGGAAGATTCTTAATAAGCAAATGCAAAGGACTTTTTATAATATCCATTTGTGTTTTTCCACGCCGGCCTGGAAAAATTCACCCACGAGAAGAAGCAGATCGTAGTTTGTTTTTTGTTTTTGTTTTTTAAGATGTTCTGCGTTTGTCTCCAGTCTGCTGTCATGATGCAATTACCCTTCCTAAATTAGTCTTCCTTTTACGCTGACGGCTATTCAAGTTAGAAGCAGGCCCTCCCGAACCGTGTGGAAATGAGCCCCTGTCTGTTAATATCCTATTTTCATCGGCAAAAATCTTCTTTGAATCAACTTGGATGAGCTGCCCGCCGTTTTTTCTGAAGGAACCATGCCTAAAGGTCTTGGGTGAAAGTGAGGAGAAGGCGAAGTTCCTTTTTCTCTCCAGTTTGCTCTGCAGAGGCAGCCTTTGATTTTCCGCCCTGCCTTTCTGTTCAAGCAGCTTCCACCTTGCAAAACAAGCCAGCAGGCAAAGGGCAGCCCGATCGATCTGCTAAAAGAAACTGAAGTTCAATCACGCTTTCTTTCGTTGACAGCCGACCCAGCCGTGTAAAACCAGATCGAACAGTTTGAAAACCTGTGGCTGTTTAAGTCAAAGGTGATTAGTGACAGGAGGAGGGGAGGGAGGGAGGGAGGGAGGGAGGGAGGAAGGAAGGAAGGAAGGAAGGAAGGAAGGAAGGAAGGAGAAGAAGGAAGGGCAGGGGAGAGGAGAGGAAAGGAGAGAGGAGAGAAAAGGAGAAGGAAGGAAGGAGGGAGGGAGAAGAAGGAAGGAGGAAAGGAAGGAAGGAAGAAAAGAAGGAAGGGGAGAGGACAGGAAAGGAAAAGGAAGGAAGGAAGGAAGGAAGGAAGGAAGGAAGGAAGGAAGGGCAGGGGAGAGGAGAGGAGAGGAGAGAAAAGGAGAAGGAAGGATGGAGGGAAGGAAGGAAGGAGGGAAGGAAGTAAGGGCAGGGGAGGGGAGGAGAGAGGAGGGGAAGGAAGGAAGAAGGAAGGAAGGGCAGGCGCGAGGAGAGAAAAGGAAAAGGAAGGAAGGAGGGAAGGAAGGAAGGAAGGGCAGGGGAGGAGAGAGGAGGGGAAGGAAGGAAGAAGGAAGGAAGGGCAGGGGAGAGGAGAGAAAAGGAAAAGGAAGGAAGGAGGGAAGGAAGGAAGGAAGGAAGGGGAGAGGAGAGGGGAAGGAAGGAAGGAGGAAGGCAGAAGAGAGGGGAAGGAGGGAGGGAGGGCAGAGGGGAGGAGAGGGAAAGGGAGGAAGGAGGAAGGGCAGAGGAGAGGGGAAGGAAGGAGGGAGGGAGGGCAGAGGGGAGGAGAGGGGAAGGAAGATGAGAGGGAGGGAGGAAGGGGGAGAAGAGAAGAGAAGAGAAGAGAAGAGAAGAGAAGAGAAGAGAAGAGAAGAGAAGAGAAGAGAAGAGAAGAGAATTTTATTCAGCCAAGTCTGATTAGACACACAAGGAATTTGTCTCCGGTACAGAAGCACTCAGCATACATGCAAAACAACAGAATAATAATAATAATAGCAATAAAAGGCGGCAGTAAAGAAGATGATAAGAAGGATAATAACATTATTACTGCCATACAACATGGATAAATAGACATAAAAACACTATTGTGAAGATTAGGTGTTCAGCAGAGCGATGGCACGAGGGGAAAAAAACCCGCCTCCATGTCTGGTTCTTTTGGCATGCAAAGCCCTATAGCGCCATCCTGAGGGTAGGAGTTGAAACAGTTTATGCCCAGTATGTGAGGGATCTGTAGATATTTTTCTCAGCCCTCCTTCTGACCTGTGCAATATATGGGTCTTCAGTGGAAGGAATAGCTTTCTCCAGAGAGAGCTCGGCCAACTGGCGATCCAATAAATACAGACCTGTTCACATTTCAGTGCTCAACGACTCCCTTGAGAACCCGTTTTGAAAGTCAATTCACTTCCATCAAAGGGTGATGAGGTCCATGAGAAGGGAGGGAAAGGCTATCACTCGGCCTGGAGTTTTGCTTAGATTGCTTTTTCCCCTCCATTTTTATAGCTTCTAACCTATTTCTTCCTCTCTACCTTTTCCATCCATTGCACGCTCTGTCCACGTCAACTCAACCCACGTGGCTAGGAGAGGCTCCTGTGGCTGATTGATTTGATGGAGGTGAGCAATTTCTCCAGGGGATTTTTCTGTGTTTTATTTATTTATTTTTACGTATTTATTATTTGTCAAACATGTATAAGATAACAGATATAAGTATAAACCTGATTATGAATACAAGATAAGGATACGGATAAATGGGGACAGTAGGACCGGGACGGAAGGCACTCTGGTGCACGTATGCACGGCCCTTACAGACCTCTTAGGAATGGGGTGAGGTCAACAGTAGACAGTCTAAGGTTAAAGTTATGGGGGTTTGGGGCAGGGGTGTGTTCCAGGGGTGAAATCCAGCAGGTTCTAACAGGTTCGGGAGAACCTATAGCGGAAATTTTGAGTAGTTTGGAGAATCAGCAAATACCACCTCTGGCTGGCCCCAGAGTGGGGTGGGAATAGAGATTCTTCCCCAGGAGGGGAGGGAATGGAGATTTTGCAGTATCCTTCCCCTGGAGTGGGGTGGGAATGGAGATTTTGCAATAGCCTTCCCCTGCCACATCCACCAAGCCACGCCCACAGAACTGGTAGTGGGAAAAATTGGATTTCACCCCTGGTGTGGTATGTTCTACTTACCTTTACTACCGGTTCGCAACGGGAACTTACGTATGTCAACTGAAAATGGATAAATAAACTGTTTTTAAAAAAAGAATGGAATTTGTGGTACGTAATCCATCCATCCATCCATCCCGAATGGAAGAAGCTGGTAAATTGGAGGTTGGCTTCCGATGACGAGAGCCATGTTTTAAAACAGGGAATCTGTGCCTAAATTTATGAACACGGTTTTCCTTTCTCCTTGAAATGCACTTAAGCACTTAAGGGTTGTTTTAATTTTTCATTTTGTTTAATTACGCAGCAAAATTTCACCCAGGAGGAACGCACCTTCGGATGGCATTCGGAGGCATTCTCATCTGTCCAATAATCTGAAACTTCTAAATTTTATTTATTTATTTATTTTAAAAAAGGGGGGAGAGGTAGAAATAAAATTGGAACAGATTCCTGCAGGCTGCTTCCAATTGGAGGGCCAATATTTATTTTCTTGCCGTGTTTTGTTTTTCCTTACAGGGTAGCTTCTCCTTGAGCTAACGGTCCCGTTGGACCGAATTTCATTCGGTGCACTGTTTTGGTACTGATGGTTGATGATTGCTTTGGAAAAAAAAAATATTCCTTTCCGTTTTGCTTCTTGCCGTCCAGGTTTTCTCAAACAGCAACCTGCTAGCCCAGCTTGGCTCCTGCGTCACTTTCCTCTTCAGGATTTCTCCAATCGCTGTCATGTTTTATTAGCAGGGGGTTAATTGTGCTTTGTACTAATTGAAAACAGCTCAGGCTGATCACGGAGGTTCGTTGCTTCCCAAATTGGCTTTAAAAACGGAGCCAACCACAATGGAGGGAAAGTGGAAGGGTGGTCTTTCTTTCTTTCTTTCTTTCTTTCTTTCTTTCTTTCTTTCTTTCTTTCTTTCTTTCTTTCTTTCTTTCTTTCTCTTTCTTTCTCCCTTCCTTCCTTCCTTCCTTCCTTCCTTCCTAATCTTCTTTTCCTTCCCCTTTGTCCTTCCCTCCCACCCTCCTTTCCTTTTCTTTCTTTCTTTCTTCCTTTCTTTCTTTCTTCCTTTCTTTCTTTATTTCTTTCTTTCTTTTTTCTTTCTTTTTCTTCCTTCCTTCCTTCCTCCCTCCTTTTTTTCTTTCTTTCTTTCTTTCTTTCCCTTTTTCTTTCTTTCTCCCTTCCTTCCTAATCTCCTTTCCCTTCCCCTTCCTTCCTCCCTCCCTCCCTCCCTCCCTCCCTTTCTTTTTTTCTTTCTCTCTTCCTTCCTTCCTTCCTATCCTTTCCCTTCCCCTTCCTCCCTCCCTCCCTCCCTCCCTCCCTCCCACTCTCCTTTTCTTTTCTTTTCTTTCTTTCTTTTTTATCTTTCTTTCTTTCTTTCTCCCCCCTTCCTTCCTAATCTCCTTTCCCTTCCTCTCTTCCTCCCCCCTCCCCCCTCCCTCCTTCCCCCCTCTCTTTCTTTCTTTCTTTCTTTCTCTTTCTTTCTTTCTTTCTTTCTTCGTTCCTTCCTTCCTTTGAAATTCTTCCTGAGGTTTCTTGGATTTTTTGGGAAACCTGTGATCGACTGCCCCCTTGTGCATCAAGGAGAGGTTGGTAGCAACTTAGGCGAGAAGCCAAGCAAGGAGATTTGAGTTAGAAGAAAAGACTTTGAAGGGAGAAGAAAAAATGTGGTGGGTGAGGAGTAGGGATTTGACAGTTGCCTTCATTGTGAAATGGCCAGAGTGATGAGAGAGAGAGAGGGAGAGGGAGAATCGAAGATGAGAAAGAGAAGGATGGATTGAGATACTTAGTAAGAGATAGAGATAGATAGTTAGATAGATAGATAGATAGATAGAGAGAGAGAGAGAGAGAGAGAGAGAGAGAGAGAGAGAGAGAGAGAGAGAGAGAGAGAGATAGGGTTGATAGGTAGGTAGGTCGGTAGGTAGGCAGAGAGAGAGAGAGAGAGAGAGGAATAAAGGAATAAATGGATGGATGGATACAGGAATGGAGCATAGGTAGAGGATAAATAATAAATGATAGATAAATAATAAACAACTGGGTAGATAGATGAATGGATGGATAGAAGAGAGAGAGAATGAATAAATGAATGAATAAGTAAATAAATAAATAAATAAACAAATAAACAACTGGTGGCTTTTTCTGACCTTTATGTACAGTTTTCCTGGTTCCTTAGGCTTCCCAATATTTAGTCTTACAAGAGTGATGGTAAAAGGTAAAGGTAAAGGTTCCCCTCGTACATATGTGCTAGTCGTTCCTGACTCTAGGGGGCGGTGCTCATCTCCGTTTCAAAGCCAAAGAACCAGCGCTGTCCGAAGATGTCTCCGTGGTCATGTGGCCGGCATGACTCAACGCCAACGGCGCACGAAACACTGTTCCCTTCCCACCAAAGGTGGTCCCGATTTTTCTACTTGCATTTTTTACCTGCTTTTGAACTGCTAGGTTGGCAGATGTGGGACAAGTCGACAAGTTCAGCATCTTAGCCGCTGAGCCACCGCATCCCTGAGAGGGATGGTATGGACCTTTAATTCAACCCAATGACAGTGTCTATTTCCAGTGCCTTTTGCTGCTGAAAATCAGCAAAAATACAAGGTAGGGTCCGATTTCCAAAGTTTGTTACTCCAACTTTTTGTTAGAGAGAGACACTGAACAATCCTGAATGGAGAAGAGCTTTGCATAATGAAATAGTTTGGGATCGGATACCTCTGTAATATCACATTCCTTGTTGTCGTTGTTTTTCCCCTCTTGCCAGAATTCTTCCGATGGCAGTAGGAGTGGAAGTCAAAGCAGGATCAATGCCTTACCTGACATCTCCCTGGTAAGAGAGCATTATCTCAAGGGGTTCTCCACCAGATTGCTCTCCAAGCTTTAATAGTTCTGAGTGGTGTTGATCTATGAAATGGCTGCCTTTCTTTCTTCACATGAAGACCCATCATCCATCGTACCATTTTGTTCTGCTAAAAGAAGTGGAGGTAAGGGAGTGGCAGGGGTCAGAGAGCAGATGACCTTCTCGTACATCCCACTGATGTCACCAGAGTCTCTGCAGCTCCTTAAAGCAGTGGAGTTACTTCCCAAGGATGTCCCAGGTTTAATTCTAGTATCCCGCTGGGACCTGGATTCTTTAACCGATAGAAGATAATATTTGTAGCTTGTGGTGGACCTCTAAGGTCCTTATGCTCTTGGTGGTTTTCCTGTAGACATCTCATGACCCAGCTCAGTAACATAATCAGTGCTAGGAGGTAATGGGTGGAGAGGGGGAAGAGGAGGGGGAGGGACTGTGGGGTCCTCGGTGGTCTCTGAGTTTGCTGGTTTTTGATTACCTAATTAAGTAACATCTTCAGTGCTGGAAGGGAATGGGTGGAGGGGAGGAGGACTGCAGGATCCTTGGTGGTTTCTGAGCTTGTAGTTTTCTTCCAGACATTTCATTACCAAACTAGGGAACATCATCAGTGCTAGGGATTCCTTATTCCCATGATGGCTAAGCTATGGCATGCGTGCTACAGGTGGCACATGGAGCCATCTCTGCGGGCACACGAGCCTTTGCCCTAGGTTGCCTTCATTGCTCATGCACCTGATTTTTGGCTGGGCATGCCCACGTTGCCCCTCCCTGCCAGGAATCCCCAAACAGCCTGTTTTCGATGCAGGTAAGTGCAGGGCACAGGTGAAAGCTCGGGGAGGGTGAAAAACATGTCACTGCGTTTTTGTATTTACCAGCAGAGCTTTTATTTCTGAACTTTCAGACTTACCGTAGCTTGCCAAGTTCTTCTCTCTAATCTACTGCGCATGTCTACATTCTTTTCTTCTTCTCTAAAAATCTTCTTTGTTCTCCAGCCAGAGAAGGTCAGGCTGGGATCTTTGCCAAAATGTAACTAATTTAGATAGTGAGATGTTTTATTTTCTTTACAATAAATATGAATTTAATAAGAAAATTCATTTCGGTTTTTTTTTTAATGTATACACAAGGAAGAAGCCACGATTCCACCTCTAATTGAGGGCAATTACCCAGGATGGTAACGGGGCTGATTGCCACTCTGACAAAACAGGCCTACCAGAAGTTCGTTTCCAGTCTCCGGAGCCTGGGGAGGCCATTTTTTCTCTCCCGGAGGCTCAAGGAAAGCCTCTGGAGCCCAGGGAGGGCAAAATGCCCTCCGCCCCCACCGTGGTGTGGGAGGCTGACTAGGCCATACCCACCATGGCCACGCCCACCCAGCAACCAAGCAAAGAACCCCTTGCTATAATTTTTGAAGCCCACCCCTGGCAAGGTCCTTCCCTCAGTTGGAACACCCACCCCTGATGTCTCCCTCAGAACGGAAGGATGGCCCTCAACCTGAAACAAGCTGGCCCTCTCCTGCTCTTGCGGCCATGTCTGAATCTTCTTTCCTCCGTTCCTTCCTTCTTTAGGACAATGTCTCCTCTTTCTACGAAGAACTTCCAGCTTTTAGGCCCTCACCTCCTGCTCCATCCTCTCAAACGTGGGCAGATCCTTCAGACCAAGCACACAAACCCAGTTCGGGATCTTCTGAATCTTCCCAGTCGGGGCTGTTCTTCATGGCTCCTCAAAGCCCCATGCCATCTTCCAGCCTCTCCGAGAAGGACACCCACAGCCTGGCCTCCAACTCCACCACCGGCTCTTCCATGGAGGACTCGGCCTCCAGCTCCATCTATGCGTCCATCTCTCCGGCGACTCGCATTTCGAGGAAGCCCATGGAAGCCCGATTGTTGACGCTCAACCAGCACCCCATGCTACCTTTCCCTCGGATCCAGTCACCCGCCCGGTTGAAACAGCCTCCCCCTGAGGCAGCTGGCACGGCCCCAAGCTCCCCTACCCATCTACCCCTTCCCACCCACCCGGCTGCTTCCCCTCCTGGCGAGAAAGGCGGTTTTGAAATGGGGAATACCCAGCACTTTATCATGGTGGAAGTTCATCGGCCGAATAGCGAACCGGATGTGAATGAAGTCAAGCCATTGCCTCAAGCTAGAGGTGAGCACTTCGTTTCTTTGAAATCCTTCTTTGTCTCCTTCCTTCCTTCTTTCCTTCCTTCCTTCCTTCCTTCCTGTCTTCCTTGCTTCCTTGTTTCCTTCCTTCCTTCCCTAATTTTTCCTCTTTTTTCTTCCTTCTCTGACTCTTCCTTTCTACCCTCCTGCCTGCCTGCCTTCCCTGACTCTTACTCCCTTCCTTCCTTCTTTCCTTCCTTCTGTGACTCTTTCTGCCTTCCTTTCTTCCTTCCCTGACTTACTTTCCCTTTCTTTCTTTCTTTATCTTTTTTCTTTCCTTCCTTCCTTCCCTGACTTTCTTTTTGCCTTCCTTCCTTCTTTCCTTCCCTGACTTACTTTCCTTTCTTTCTTTCTTTCTTTCTTTCTTTCTTTTTCTTTCTTTTTCTTTCTTTCTTTCCTTCTTTCCCTGACTTTCTTCTTGCCTTTCTTCCCATCTTCCTTCCTTCCCTTTTTTCTTGCTGCCTTCCTTACTTCCTGACCCACCCACCCTTTCTTTCTCTTTTTCTTTCTTTCCTTCTTTCCTTCCCTTTCTTTTTGCCTTTCTTCATATCTTCCTTTCCTCCCTCTCTTTCTTGCTGCCTTTCTTCATATCTTACTTCCCTCCTTTTCTTGCTGCCTTCCTTACTTCCTGACCCAACCACCCATCCATCTCTCCTTCCTTCCTTCCTTCCTTCCTTCCTTCCTTCCTTCCTTCCTTCCTTCCTCCCTCCCTCCCTCCCTCCCTCCCTCCCTTCCCTTTCTGTATTTCTTTCTGTATTTCTTTCTTTCTTCCTCCCTCCCTCTCTCCCCCCTTTCCCCCCCTCTCATCTAACATGGATAGTGCACAATCTGTGAAGTGGGAGGGGGCACGCAAGGACTTGCTCTCGATAACATATTCAGTGAGAAGAGAGGTGAGCTGAGCTGAGCCCTGGGGTTCTTTCTGCTCACGTAACAGCCAGTGCAGCTGCTGTATATTTTCATCCAAACATATAAATGTGTAGCTGTTGTGCACAAATTTATTTATTTATGCACCCCCAGTCAGTCAGGCTACCTTCTTCCTGGAATGAAAACATTATCCATCCCTTATTCGGGGGCTTGCAAAAATGAATACTAAGCGGGCCCCCAATCAACAAACCATTTTCAAAAACGAAAGACAACCAGGCAACGTTTCCCCACTGTGCTGCATTTAAAACTCTGCCTGGAGCATCCACAGGATCCGTCCTTCTTGTTGCTTTTTTCAGGAGGCAATCAGACTTTCTTGACGTTTCTTGGAAGATGTTTCGCTTTTCACCTTGGATGAGGAGTGAAACATCTTCAAAGGGAAAAAAAAAAAACCAACCCAGTTTGCCTCCTGAAAAAAAAAAGCACCTTTGGGAGAAGAGATTGTGAAATTGTATCGGGTTTCCTGTTTGTGCAGGAGGTTGGACTCTAAGGTCGCTTCCAACTCGGCTATTCTATTAATCAGTAGAATGCCTCGCCTTCAGAAGTTCTGGGTGCTTCCATCCCTGGAGGTTTTTAAGAAGAGATTGGACAACCATTTGTCTGAAATGGTGTAGGCTTTCCTGCCTGAGCAGGGGGTTGGACTAGAAGACCTCCCAAGGTCCCTTCCGATTCTGTTATCCTATAACCCCAGATCGATTAACCAGCCTTGCCTCCAGAAGTTGTGGGTTCTCCATGGAGGTTGGTAAGAATCCAACTCGGTTATCCTGTTCTCAGCAGCCTTCCCTTTCTTTCTTTCTTTCTTTCTTTCTTTCTCTGCTCTGCTGCTTCCTTAACAGCTTGTCTCTCACCGTTTCCCATCCCAGCCTCCACGCTCTCCCAGCTCTCGGACAGCGGGCAGACGCTGAGCGAAGACAGCGGCGTTGATCTGGGAGAAGCAGAGCTGAGCACCAGCAGAGAGAGGAGTCAGCGGTTGCAGGGCCTGCCACCAGCACGAAGTCCCCAGGGAGTCCCCAGAGTGGGCAGAGCGGTAGAGGCAGGAACCAAACCGGTGAGGCATCCCTCGGGCACGAGCACTGGCAACACGCAGAGTTGCAACAGCTCCCACCCCATATTAGAATAGAGTAGAGTAGACTAGAGTAGGGGAGAGCAGAGTGGAGTGGAGTGGAGTGGAGTGGAGTGGAGTGGAGTGGAATGGAATGGAATGGAATGGAATGGAATGGAATGGAATGGAATGGAATAGAATAGAATAGAATAGAATAGAATAGAATAGAATAGAATAGAATAGAATAGAATAGAATAGAATAGAATAGAATAGAATAGAATAGGGAACGGAACGGAACGGAACGGAATGCAACAGAATAGAATAATGAAGAATAATGAAGAACAGAATATTGAATGGAATGCAATGCAATGCAATAGATTAAGGAATAGAATAGAATAGAATAGAATAGAATAGAATAGAATAGAATAGAATAGAATAGAATAGAATAGAATAGAATAGAATAGAATATGGGAATGGAATGGAATGGAATGGAATATGGAACGGAATGGAACAGAATAGTGAAGAATAATGAAGACCAGAATATGGAGTGGAGTGGAGTGGAGTGGAGTGGAGTGGAGTGGAGTGGAGTGGAGTGGAGTGGAGTGGAGTGGAGTGGAGTGGAGTGGAGTAGAGTAGAGTAGAGTAGAGTAGAGTAGAGTAGAGTAGGAATAGAGTGGAGTGGAGTGGAGTGGAGTGGAATGGAATGGAATGGAATGGAATGGAATGGAATAGAATAGAATAGAATAGAATAGAATAGAATAGAATAGAATAGAATAGAATAGAATAGAATAGAATAAGGTTTAGGTTTAGGTTTAGGTTTAGGTTTAGGTTTAGGTTTAGGTTTAGGTTTAGATTTTCTGCCCAAGGCAAAATTAGAACTCGGGACCTTCCGGTTTCTAATCTGGTGCTTTAACCACTATCCCAAACTCCTCCGTAGGCAAGGAGAACGGGATGAAAACTCAAGATGAAACACGTCCTCGTGATTTATACAAAATAAATGTCACTATCCGGTGAACTGCACATTTTCATAGGGTAATTATAGAAGATTTGCTCTTATTAAAAACAGCACCGATTTTGGCAGAAATTAAAGGCCACGTTTCTCCCCTAGAGGGCAGCATTGCCTTTCAAATTTAGGGTAGCCCCCAAAAGGAAAAGAAAAGGGGGGAAAAAATGCAACAACACGGGTCGATTGCCTAATATTTTGCAAGGCTGGTTTAATTTGCACTCCAGAAAGGCCTTCGCCAAGAAAGATTCAGGACTTTAGTAAAAGTTTTGGAGAGGAGTCCTTCGCGTCCATCATTCCCGTGCTAACTTCGCTCGTTTCTCCCACTGATGTTCTCCTCCTCCTCTCCATCTCTCTACAGCCAGGACTCCTGGAGCCAACTTCCCATCTAATCCGTGTGCCGAAGAGCGCCCCGACCTTGGGCATCGCCATCGAAGGGGGTGCAAACACACGACAGCCCTTGCCCAGGATTGTCACCATCCAGGTATGAATTCAGGGGGCCCTCCAGGAAGTGGGGTCCTCTGGTCCTTGGAAAGGACACCCAAGGAAATTATTTTCGGTAAGAAAGGTTAGAAAAATGCTAAGAGACGTTTTCTCCATAGCTTTGCTCTCCGACTGGTCCTGACCTTGAAGAGCCAAAGAAAGGGCCTTAGTGATAAATTCTTCCCCTAAATTCCAACAAAACTTCTGATTTTTTCTTTTTTTTCTTTCTCTCTTCCTCTCTCCTTCCTTCCTTCCTTTCTCTTTGCTTTCTCTTTCTACTCTTTCTTCCTTTCTTCCTTCCTTTCTTTCTTTCTTTCTGTCTTCCTTCCTTCCTTCCTTCCTTTCTGTCTTTCTGCCTTCCTCCTATCGCTCTATCTTGCCTTTCTTTCTCTCTTCCTCTCTCCTTCCTTCCTTTCTCTTTCCTTCCTTCCTTTATTCCTTCCTTTCTCTTTGCTTTCTCTTTTTTCTTTCTCTCTACTTCCTTCCTAACTTCTTTCTTTCTTGTCTTTCTTTCTGTCTGTCTGTCTGTCTTCCTTCCTCCTATCGCTCTATCTTGCCTTTCTTTCTCTCTTCCTCTCTCCTTCCTTCCTTCCTTTCTCTTTGCTTTCTCTTTTTTCTTTCTCTTTCTTTCTTTCTTTCTGTCTTCCTTCCTTCCTTTCTGTCTTTCTGCCTTCCTCCTATCGCTCTATCTTGCCTTTCTTTCTCTCTTCCTCTCTCCTTCCTTCCTTTCTCTTTCCTTCCTTCCTTTATTCCTTCCTTTCTCTTTGCTTTCTTTTTTTTCTTTCTCTCTTTCTACTTCCTTCCTAACTTCTTTCTGTCTGTCTGTCTGTCTTCCTTCCTTCCTCCTATCGCTCTATCTTGCCTTTCTTTCTCTCTTCCTCTCTCCTTCCTTCCTTTCCCTTTGCGTTCTCTTTTTTCTTTCTCTCTTTCTCCTTTCTTCCTAACTTCCTTTCCTTCCCTGCTCTCTCTTGTCTTTTCCTTCCCTGCCACAGAAAGGCGGTTCTGCTCACAACTGCGGCCAGCTGAAGGTGGGCCAAGTGATCCTGGAAATCAATGGCACGGCCCTCTGCGGGAAGGAGCACCGCGAAGCCGCTCGTATTATTGCTGAGGCTTTCAAGGCAAAAGAGAAGGATTACATCGATTTCCTCGTCACAGAATTCAACGTTGCACTTTAGGGGTCTGGAAGACCCCAAAGCCAAAAGACCGATGTGCCCAGTTGCGTGCACGCTGTCAGGATTCCGATGGATGCCTCGAGCCAAGCTTCAAAAGAAATCCAGTTACTTATTGGCAGCTTCATGTCAGAACATTTCAGGTGAAGCCAACTCTGGCCCCACGTAATTTACGCCCCAATCATGACCCTGTTTCCCCCCTCTCCCCAAAGTGTGTCATCAATCACATTCGCCAACGGAGCAATTTTGCGGATTGTAGAGATCATTCCTCTCCGGCTGCTTTGGGTAACTCTGGGCAACAGCCTTGAGAGAGATATGTCTGGAATGTGCTCCTGTCTTTGGCTGCTTCGTCGGTTTCCCATCCCCCTTGCCTATGGCAACTCGAGAGCCGGCCAGGGATACTTTGCGAGTTGACACACACCTGTACACCCAGGTAGAGCCTAGACAGGATTTCCCACCAAGCAAATGTAGGGTTGGATTGACCTCTCCTCAACATAATTTCTCTCTGCTAAGTGCCCCCAGCTCTAATGGCTCCCTAATCTTAATAGACCTTGAGAAGCCCATCGTCCTTCTTCCCAGCGACCATCCTTAACTGGTTCGTAAACCACCAGCTAGCTCACCTGCCTCTGCTCCTCTGCCTCTGTCTTCGAATAACCTGGCAAGGCACAAGTGTCTGAAAATGTCACTTGCTTCTTCTCGTAGCTCTTCCTACTTTCTTCCCCTTGTATCTTACGGGAACGTCTTACAATCATGGCAGGTCCCAGTTTGGGCAGGAGAAGATCCTGGCACCATCAGAGGGAAGTAAAACCATCCATGGATTCTGATTCCGATGTTTTCGGATTTCATCTCTGTTGATTGACGCCTCTGCAGTGACCTTCCCCGGATTCCGCCTTGTCGTCGGTCCCTAGCCAATAATGGGGGGGAAACCCTTCAAGATTTCACTATATGTACATAAAAGAGAGAGTGTGGTTTAATTTTTCAATAAACATGTTAGAAAAAAGAACCGCGGCTGTTATTTGGTTCCACCAGCTTTTGACCACCATATAAGAAAGATGTTGAGACTCTAGAAAGAGTGCAGAGAAGAGCAATCAGGATGATTAGAGGACCGGAGGCTCAAACATGCGATGAACAGTTGCAGGAACTGGGCCTGGCTAGGCTGGTGAAGAGAAGGACCATTGGAGACAGGATAGCCATCTTCCAATATTTGAGGGGCTCCTACAAAGACGAGGGGGGGGTCAAACTATTTTTCAAAGCCCCCAAAGGCAAGGCTAGAAACCAATGGATGGAAACTAACCAGGGAGAGAAGCAATTTAGAACTAATGAGAAATTTCCTAACGGTTAGAGCAATTAACCAGTGGAATGACTTGCCTCCAGAAGTTGTGGGTGTTTTAAGAAAAAAACGAATAGCCACTTGTCTGAAATTGTATAGGACAGGGATGGCGAACCTGTTCGGCACTGAATGCCCAAACCAAAACGCACATAGATGCATTTGTATGTGTGTATGCTAGAAACCCAGAGAGCAGCTGGCTGGCATCCGCATGCCTGTTTTTCAGGCCATTTTGAGGCCGTTTTCCAGGCCATTTCGAGGCTGTTTTCAGCCCCAAAATGGCCTGAAAATGGCTCTGAAAACAGTCCAGAAAACCAGCCAGAAAACAGCCCAGAAATAACCTGAAAATGGCTCAAAATACAATCTGTTTTTTGGCCATTTTTCTGGTGGTTTTCAGGTGGTTTTCCAGTGCTCCGGCATGCGTGAATACCAGCTGGAATGCTGGATTTTTTGTTTTTTAATTTGATTTATATACCGCCCTTCTCCGGAGACTCAGGGCGGCTTACAATGCTTTTGTATATTTATACTTTTGTATATTTATACAAAGTCAGCTTATTGTCCCCACAAACTGGGTCCTCAATTGACCTACCTTAGAAAGGATGGAAGGCTGAGTCGACCTCGAGCCTGGTGAGATTCGAACTTAGAGTAATTGCAGACAGCTGGTGTTAATCACAATGCTTTTAGTCTGCTGAGCTACCAGCATCCCTTAAAGCATCCAATGAACTTTTGTCTCTGTCTCATTTCAGTTGCATTTAAAAATAGGCCGGTGTGTTTGTTTCCTTGTGGATTCGCGTAAAGGTGGACACCGCTCGTCTTCAGCTTAAGACAGCAATTGATCCCAAAATTTATGTCGCCAATTTGAGAAATTTGTTAAGTTGGTTTGGCTCCATTTTGTGGTTTTTCTGGCCACCGTCGTTAAGGGAATTGCTGTGGTTGTTAAATTAGTAACCCGGCTGTTAAGTGAGCCTGGTCAGAAGGGAATCAGAGAACACTGCTACGGTCATAAGTATGAAACAGTTGCCAAGCGTCTGGATTTTGATCACGTGCCCACCTGCAAAGATCGTAACTGCGAAAAACGGTCCTAAGAAGTGGTGAAATTCAATTTTTTTTACTGTCGGTTCTGTGGGCGTGGATTGCTGGGTATGGCAGGGGAAGGATACTGCAAAATCCCCATTCCCTCCCCACTCCTGGGGAAGGATACTGCAAAATCTCCATTCCCTCCCCACTCCTGGGGCCAGACAGAGGTGGTATTTGCTGGTTCTCCGAACTACTCAAAATTTCCACTACCGGTTCTCCAGAACCTATCAGAACCTGCTGGATTTCACCCCTGGTCCTGAGTCCCTTTTTTCAGAGCCCTTGTCACTTCAAACAGTCACTAAATAAACTGTTGTAAGTCAAGGACTTACATTCCGCTCTTGAACCACAAACAACCCGTGTTAATGTCGGTGAAGATTCCCCCTCATCCTCGTCCCAAAGGTGCCTTTTTCAAGAGGCAACTGACTTTCTGGTTTTTCTTTGAATATGTTTCGCTTCTCAATCCAAGAAGCTTTTCTGAGAGCTGAAGAAGCTTCTTGGATGAGAAGTGAAACCTCTTCAAAGAAAACCCAGGAAGTCCCAGTTGCCTTCTGAAGAACCGAAGAAGCTTCTTGGATGAGAAGCGAAACCTCTTCAAAGAAAACCCAGGAAGTCCCAGTTGCCTCCTGAAGAACCGAAGAAGCTTCTCGGGTGAGAAGAGAAACCTCTTCAAAGAAAACCCAGGAAGTCCCAGTTGCCTTCTGAAGAACTGAAGAGGCTTTTTGGATGAGAAGCGAAACCTCTTCAAAGAAAAACCAGAAAGTCCCAGTTGCCTTCTGAAGAACTGAAGAGGCTTCTTGGATGAGAAGCAAAACCTCTTCAAAGAAAAAACCAAAAAGTCCAGTTGCTTCTTGAAAAAAAAAAAAGTACCTTTGGGACGCATTGCAGACAATCGGGTTTGGGGAAATGACCCCCTTTCCAGGGGGATCCGACCTCCCCCCACCACCAATTTCCCCCATTGACCCATAACTCCCTGCAGGCAACTATAACCCCCCTCCTTCCCTCCCATCCGCTTTGGACCCAACGAAAGGCAAGCTTTGCCTTCCATTCAAAACTCTTCTTAATGACGACCCGCCTCCCTCCAGCTGCCATGGGGGGGGGGGGGCGGGTGGAGGAGAGAGCCTTGTCAATCTGCAGCTCTTGCCCAGCTGGCTCCTCCCACCCCTTTCCAGCTGCGTTTCGACACACTTGAGTCTCGTTAGCAAAGCCGCCAATTCACAACTCCAGGAAACGACCCGCCCTGTTCAAAACTTCTGCAGGCTGCAGCAAAACTAAGAAGCCAAGTTGGCTCCAGGTCAAGAGGCAGGAGGACCAACTTCGCTTGGCTAAGTAAATATTGGGGCTGGGCTCCCCGTTGATGGTAGGGGGCGGGGGTGTCTATCTCTCTGCGCTTTGCAGACAGGGTGGGTGAGCTAGCATTGCAATGGTGGAGTTGGGGAGGGGGTGTTTCTCTTAAACAAGGAGCGGGCGACCCACCCGTGCGTCCTCTTTTTCTTCCTAGTTTTGAGCGCGCTCTTTTGCATCCTTGGGAGGGTCGTTTCAACGCGAAATCGGGGAGGGAAGGGAGTTGGAGACGTGGCTCTGTTTAGCCACCCGTTGGGGCCCTTCCCCCCCCCCCCGCCCACCCCAGTTTTATCTGGGGGATTTCCCCGAAACGAAACCCACCCCCCCACGCGCCCGCTTTAACCAACCCATCCTTCCTCTTTGCACGCGTCTGTGTGTCATTTAGAATAAGGAAGAGTTGGAAGGGACCTTGGAGGTCTTCTAGTCCAACCCCCTGCTTAGGCAGGAAACCCTCCACCGCTTCAGACAAACGGCTAGCCAACCTCTGCTTAAAAACTTCCAGTGATGGGGATGCCCTGCGCTGAATTAAAGAATCACGCTGCCTTCATGAGGGCCAGGAACGTGCTTTGCCTATGTCGGGTGTTTTGTTTGCCCAGCCTGGATTTGAACCGCCTGTTGCTCTGGTTACCTTGAAGGAGGGGAAAAAAAAGAAAAAGAAAAGCCACCGCCTGCGGAGAAATCTTGTTGGTTTCGCCTCTGCTAAGCAACGGCTGGGAACGCGCTGGGCCTCCGGTGAGCTGATCCGCCTTGTCCTTGTAAGAGATTTTATAAGATTTTTTTCCTTCTTCATCATAGGATGACGGAAATGAAGGGGTTTTTATTTCAAGGGGTGTCATCCCCCTTGGGGACTTGCTTCCGAGTTATGTTCATGTTAAATCAAGAAAGAAGGAAACAAAAATATTTCCTGGCAAGTGAGAACAATGGAATAACTTCGCCCTCCCGAAGGAGTCGTGGGTGCTCCATCGCGGGAGTTTTTCAAAAAACAGACTGGACAATCATTCGACGGGGAGGGTATAAAGCTCGTGGCTTGAGCAAGGGTTGGACTAGAAGACCTCTGGGGTCCCTTCAGGCCCCATGAGTGTGTGTGTGTGTGTAGGTCTTTGGTTATTCGGGTCTTCTCCCACGTAAAATTGGAAGTGTCTTGGTGACGTTTCAACAAAGTCTCATTCGTCATCTTCAGGCTGGTGTTCTCAGCTTCGTGCTTCACATGTCCTGATGGTGAGAACAATCAATCCGTGGGAAGAAGAGGTTGGATAACCATTTGTCTGAAGTGGTGCAGGGTTTCCTGCCTAAGCAGGGGGTTGGACTAGAAGACCTCCAAGGTCCCTTCCAACTCTGTTATTCTATTCTATTCTATTCTATTCTATTCTATTCTATTCTATTCTATTCTATTCTATTCTATTCTATTCTATTCTATTCTATTCTATTGTTTCCCCCAAAATAAGACATCCCCTGATAATAAGCCCAATTGGGCTTTTGAGTGCATGGCAATAAGGCCAAGCACTTATTTCAGGGTTCAAAAAAATATATAAGACAAGGTCTTATTTTCGGGAAAACACGGTCTTCTCGCTTCTCTTCTCTTCTCCCTTCCTTCTCTCCCTCTCTTCTTCTCTTCTCTTCCTTTCTCTCTTCCTTCCTTCTCTTCCTTCCTTCTCTTCTCTTCTCCCTTCCTTCTCTCCCTCCCTTCTTCTCTTCTCTTCCCTTCCCTTCCCTTCTCTTCTCTTCTCCCTTCCTTCTCTCCTTCCCTTATTCTCTTCTCTTCCCTTCTCTCTTCTCTTCCTTTCTCTCTTCTCTTCTCCTCTCCTCTCCTCTCCTCTCCTCTCCTCTCCTCTCCTCTCCTCTCCTCTCCTCTCCTCTCCTCTCCTCTCCTCTCTCTCTTCTCTTCTCTTCTCTTCTCTTCTCTTCTCTTCTGTTCCAAGACTTGCCTCTAGAAGTTGTGGATGCTCCATCACTGGAGGATTTCAAGAAGAGACTGGACAGGCACTTGTCTGAAACTGTACTGTAGGGTTTCCTGCCTGAGCAAGGGATTGGACTGGAAGACTTCCAAGATCCCTTTTAACTCTGATATTCTGTTATGATTTGCCTGTGCTGGAATGGGTTTCATCTTAACCTTTAGTTTTCTGGGGCTTCCTGGGTTGTGCAAACTTTATGGTTTGTTGTATTGGTGGAAACCTACAACATGGGTGGATTTGGTAACCAGCTAAGGCGCACCAAAAGAGGAAATGTAAAAATCTTAGGATTGGAAGGATGCTCAGACTGGTTTTGTAATCCATCTCCCTGCACAAGGCGGTTAACTGTTAGGCATGTAAATGACTAACTATGGCTTGGATTTTCACACACTGAATTGGAATCCGTGGTTGTTTTTTTTCCTTTTTCAAATTACAAAGTAGGTAAGTACCGCATTTGGAAAATGTGGCCTTGGTTTAAAGAAAGCTTAATGTTTCTTACTCATGCAATTGGACAGGTATGTTTCTATTCCTTGTTAAAGAACAGAACAGAACAGAACAGAACAGAATATAGAAAATGGAATGGAATGGAATGGAATGGAATGGAATGGAGAATAGAGTGGAGTAGAAGAAGAAAATAGAATAGAGTAGAGTAGAACAGAACAGAACAGAACAGAAAAGAAAAGAACAGAATTCTTTATTGGCCAAGTGTGATTGGACACACAAGGAATTCGTCCTTGGTGCATACGCTCTCAGTGTACATAAAAAACAAGATACAAAATTAATGACTACAGTGAGTCACTTAAGAACTGAGGCAAGCAAGGTCATAAAAAGGGGAAAAATTCACTTAACCCAGGTCTCCCTTAACAACAGAAACGTTGGGCTCAGGTGTGGTACTACATTGTGCTGTCTGGCATGGAGGCTTCTTCTACTACTCTTACATACCTATTTTGGAGATTAGGAAAACCATTTCTTTCAAATCTGGAGCCAAGCTTATTACTGCCTGGGTGTGTGAGTGAGTGTGAGTGTGTGTGTGTGTGTGTGTGTGTGTGTGTGGATTGTGTGTCTTTGTACACTTGTGAAGATTAACCAGGCTTTGTTTAAGGGAACAGTGGAGCAGTTCACTTATCCTAAGGGTACCAGATGGTTTGCTGTGGACCATGTTCAGGAGAAGGAGAGAGAAAGAAAAAGAGGGAGAGAAAGAGAGAGAGATATACAGAAAGAAAGAGAGATACAGAGAGAAAGAGGGAGGGAGGGAGAAAGAGAGGAAGGGAGAGGAAGAGAGAGAGAGAGAGAGAGAGAAAGAAAGAGGGGGAGGGAGATATATATATATATATACATACACATACATACACACACACACACATACATACATACATACACACAGAGATAAAGATACAGAGAGAGAAAGAGAGAGGGATAGAGACAGAAAGAGAGAGAGAGAGGAAGAAAGTAAGAGGAAGAGAGAAGGGGGAGAGAGAGGAAGAGAAAGAGAGAGAAAGAAAGAGATAGAGAGGGGGAGAGAGATATATATACAGAGAGAGATAGAGATACATAGAGAGAAAGAGATACAGAGAGAGAGAGAGGGAGAGAGAGAGAGAGAGAGAGAGAGAGAGAGAGAGGAAACCCCAGCAAAAATCCACACGAAACTTGCCCTGCGGCACTTACCAAAAATAATATGGTTATGCAAACAATTTAGTAGAAGAAAACAGTATAGGGGGAAGATAAGATCTGTACCGTTAACAGCTTTCTAATTGTTATAAGACTTTTGCACAGCTTCAACATGGTAGCCTTAGCTTCCTTCTCCGTCTCTGAAAACTTCCGCTGCACCGGAGACCAATTCCTTGTGTGTCCAATCACACTTGGCCAATAAAGAAATCTGTTTTTGTTTTGTGTTTTTAATCTATCCCTGCCTTTATGTCCAGTTTCTCTTCTCCTTTCTGTTCCCTTCTCCCTGAAATTTAAATGGTGTGTGAACTTTAGGACAGAAGCCTATCCACTCTCAAGTGAGAAACAGCTAGTATTTTTTTTTCCTTCTGGTTTTCGAGTTTCGTAAACCCTCCTTTGTTCCCAAGAAGCTGCTTTAAGTCAAGGGTTCTGCAAAATCAGAGCAGCCTGGGAGCCTAGCTGGGTGGGTGGGGAGGGGGAACCTCTTGGCTGCATGTGGAATAGGGTTTGTTTTCCCCCTTTGTTTGAAATTTGTCTGGTTCTTTTAAGTTGTTAGATGAATGATGGCTTGGCGTTCAGCAGAAGCTGCTTCTTCTTCTTCTTCTTCTTCTTCTTCTTCTTCTTCTTCTTCTTCTTCTTCTTCTTCTTCTTCTTCTTCTTCTTCTTCTTCTTTTCTCATACACATGTCATAAATGCACATTCTCTTATCCATTCTTAATCATACATATTCTCTTTACACTTTCATATTAATTCATTCTTCATCCTAAAAAAATGTGAATATATTCAGGGCTGCTCTTCTACCATTCCTTCTCTCTTATTTTACAACAATCCTTCTTCTCCTTCTCTCTTCCCTCACTTCTTCTATCCTCTTTTACTTTCTTCTTTCCTCCTCTCCTTCCCTTTCCTTTCCCCCACTCCTCCCTTCTTCCTCCCTTCCTATCCTTCTCTCCTACTCTTTCCCCCCTTCCCTTTCTTCCTCTCCTTTTCCCTTTCTTCTATTCCGCTCTCTCCTTCTCCCCTCCTGTCTAACCTTCTACTCCTCTTTCCATTCTCTCTTCATTGTATTTATTTTCAATTCCATATTGGTATCCGAGCTACCCCTATTTTCCATTTATATATACTTCCTTTTCAATTTCTTTTTTATTTTACTGATTTTGCACATATCATCATAATCGTACATTTTTTTAAAAAAATAATATTTATTAATATCCAGGATGGTCCCGCAGTGAGATAGGTGGCAAATACATTTAACAAACCAATAAAATATAGGGTGAAATTAAGAAATGAGAAATGATCAAAGTAGAAGAGTGCAGATAGAAAGGATATAATTTCAGTCTTATCTTTTACATATGCAAATTCCTAATGAACTTACTTCAAAAGGAGTGTGATGGGCCCAAAATCACCCAGCTGGCTTTCAGGCCTAAGATGGGAGTAGAACTCACCATCTCCTGATGATTGGCTCAAAATCACCCAGTCAGCCTTCATTCCTAAGGCAGGACTAGAACTCACCATCTCCTGGTGATTGGACCAAATTCACTCAACTGGATTTCATGCATAAGGCAGGACTAGAACTCATTATCTCCTGGTGATTGACCTCAAGTCATGCAGCCGACGTTCATGTCTTAGGCAGGATTAGAACTCACCATCTCCTGGTGAGTGGCCCAAATTCACCCAATCAGCTTTCATGGCTGAGGCGGGACTTGAACTCATAACTTCCCGCTTTCCAGGTGTCTTCACCACTGGACCAAACTGGCATTTCCATCTTCAGGGGGAAATCTGAGAAAAAGTATGGACATCCAGAAAGAGAAGGGGAGGGAAGGTTATTCACAGCAACAAAATATATACTGAGCGTTTGCTAGTACTAAAATAATATTTTATATCCAAATGACTTTCTAGGTTACAGATTCTGGTGGCCAGTTACTTATTTATTTATTTTTAATGGATTTTATTTTGGCTCTTGCTTCCCTAACACTCTCGGTGATTCCTTTTAAAAAAAAACTCGCTTTACAATGGTATATGTATAGGGGGGGGGGGTGACATTTTGCACTTAAGGGATAGAAGAGAGGAGAGGAGAGGAGAGGAGAGGAGAGGAGAGGAGAGGAGAGAATAAATGAATTAGAATAGAATAGAATAGAATAGAATAGAATAGAACAGAACAGAACAGAACAGAACAGAACAGAACAGAACAGAACAGAACAGAACAGAACAGAACAGAATAGAATAGAATAGAATTCTTTATTGGCCAAGTGTGATTGGACACACAAGGAATTTGTCTTTGGTGCATATGCTCTCAGTGTACAAAAGGAGAATAAAATACATTCATCAAGCATAAAATGATTCAACACTTAGTGATAGTCAAGGTTACTAATAAGCTACCAAATCGTACTAGGAAACAAGTAAAAACAATACAATTGAAAGATACAAGTAACATGGTTATAGTCATAAGTGGGAAGAGATAGATGCTAATAAGGAAGAGAAGAATTATAGTAATGCAAACCGAGCACCATTAAATTTTCTTGCCTGTTTTGGTGTCTCTTTGACCTTGCATTGTTTCTATTAATCTTAGAAAAGTCATCTGTGACCTGGGAGAAATCAGATTTTCCTCCCCTCTGCCCCCTCCGTTTACATTTGGCTGTCTGGCTAACTAAAGTAGGGGCATCTAAGAGAGATGCCCGCAGGCTTTGGTGAGCTTCCCAGCCAGATGTTTGTATAATTGTGGAGGCGGGTAGAGGCTTGCTACGAATTAGGGGGAGGGGGAATTGAGTGTAATGGACAGTTAGTTGGGGGGGTGGGAAAGCAGATGGATATTAATTAGGTTAGCGGTGACAAGACTTGTCTTATTACTGGGGTGGGCTTCAATCAACCCTCTTTGTATTGTTTGATAAGCAAGGAGGGAGTGAGACTTATCCTTTTATTTGGACAGCTTGCGTTTGTAACACTCAACTGGCAATCTTCACTTTAAAAATGACAACTGTGCTTTGGAACAATAGGAATAGAGAATTTTGTTGCTTTACTGGTTGAGACCAACAGCTGTCCAGTTTTAGACTCTCTATGTGGATGGAAGGCAGTTGTCCAGAATTTCAGATGGATCGTTTTTTTCTGAGCCTCATCTGGAGAAGGATTGAACGTGTGACTTATTTAGCTGATCAAACTAGATCTTCTCTCCTGAACGGCAATGTTTTGCATTCAATCAGTGTCACTGTAATTAAATTCTTGGAGGTCCCCTCTGCCTTTTTAAGAGTTTCTGAAATGCCTCCCCGTAGAGTTCAGGTCAAAGGCTCCAATATCCGTCAATAATGGATGTGTAGGGGGGGAAAAAAACAGGCAGAGCTGAGGGTGGAGTTAAGCAAGTCATCAGTCTAGAGTCTTTACATTGCCACAAACAGTCCAAGTTGAACCCCTCCTGAATTCCATTGACTCTTATCTGGCACCAATTTTGTGTTGAACGTTAGTTGACCAGATTCTTGTGAATCAATGAATCAATCTTCAATGCTGCAACCTGATCGATGACACTGATTCTTTGTGCCCCAATAGAATGGGACAACTCACTGCAGCCAATTCATGGCCAACTCACCACAGCCAACTTGCCACAGCCAACTCATCATGGCCAACTCGCCACAGCCAACTCATCATGGCCAACTCACCCTGGTCAACTCGCCATGGCCAACTCACCACATCCAACTCACCCTGGCCAACTCGCCACAGCCAACTCACCACGGCCAACTCATCATGGCCAACTCATAGTTGGATACAATAAGTGACAGGGTTCCAGATAGAATACACACCAGAATTGTTTCTTCTAGGAATAATGAAAAGGAAATACAAAAAAACCCCAAAATCATATATTATTCTACACATAACAACTGTGGCAAGATTGGCCTTCACGCAATGTTAGAGAAGTTCAAATATACACTCTGAAGATTTAATAATTAAAAAGGTATTGGATTGTGCCAAGATGGACAAAATGACACTTGAATTGAAAGGATAGATGGACTCGGATTTTTACGTAATATGGGAGAAATGGTATAATTGGATCAAAAATAGAAAAAAGGGAAAATGATAGAATGTAGATTTAGTAAAAATATATAGAGTACAGGTGAATACTAGTGTGATGATATGTAAATGGTTACAGTCATGCACAAGAGTTGAATAATGATTGTTTAATTGTAAAAATGCAATAAATCATTTTTTTTTAAAAAAAATAGAATAACGCCGATTAATAGCTTTTTAACTGCTCTTCGGGGTTGGTGGGAATTGTAGTCTAATGATAGACTGATGGCTTGGGATGGAGAAAAAGCTGGACTTCCAGTGTCTTTCAGGCACCCTCTCTTGTTTCCCAACACGTGTTTCCATCTCCCCAATTAAGCTCTGTTCTAAAGTCATAGGGAAGATGCGTTTAGTAAGATTTCATCTGATTTTGAACCCCTCCTTGGCATGATGATGGTCATAATGAAAAAAAAAAATAAATAGATGATACACTTTGATAGCTAAGTACATGGTCCTTGTATCTCCGTTCAGAGGTGGTATTTAGCCGGTTCGAACCAGTTTGTCTGAACTGGTTGCGGAAATCATAGGTGGGGCCTGCCGACCTGCCCTGGCTTTATGCCATCCTATTTAGGCACGTTTTGAGGCCCAGTGCATGTGCAAAATACACACGTTCCAGCAAAGCACATGCACGGAAGGCGGGGCGCATGTGTAGACGGGGCGCATGAGAGCGAAGCAAGCGCACTCGACTGCATGCTCACATTTGCGAACCGGTAGGGAAAGACAATGAATACCAGCCCTGTCTGGAAGCCCTGGAGAATTCTTTGAGGGCTTGATATCTGGAAGAAACCCCCAGCTTCAAAATCTCTACAGCCACAGTTTCATCTCTGAGCATTCCAGGGCGGCTATAACACCGTGTTCACTTCTGATGCACCAAGCAATTTCGAAACCAAGGTTGCCGAGCTGCTAAGATGAGACTTTGCACCAAAGAATTGTCCTCTGCAGAGCTGCTTCTTGAGGTTCTTTTAGCGGCTTGCAAGAAATTCTTTAACTTTGCTATTTCGCTGATGTGTTTCTCACTCCTCCTGTGGTTAGGCCTCTTCTCCTTCCCCCCCCCGTGGCCTATTTCTCCATCACAGTCTTTGGCAATTCTGCTTTTAGCTTGGCCACAGTTGTTTTTCTTTTCTTTTCTTTCTGAGCTTCCTCTTCACACTTCGGGTCTGTCTTGGTTCATCTTGAGCCCAGCATCCTGTGTTTTGTTTCTGTGATCTGGCTTAGAGTAGAATCAATTGGGTGCAAATGTTTTCTGGCAATTGACAGATGTATTTTTCCATTTTAAAAAGTTTGTGGTTTTCTACCTCAATTGCAGGTTGTTTTAGTATCTTCCATTGAATAAGATTTTATCCTTGCAGCAAGCAATTATCCCTCTCTGTCTCTCTGTATTTTTCTCTGTGTGTGTCTCTCTGTGTGTGTGTCTCTCTTTCTCTGTCTTTCTCTCTCTCTCTGTCTATATCTTTCTCTTTGTGTGTGTCTCTGTCTGTCTCTTTCTCTGTCTCACTCTCTGCTCTTTGTCTCTGTTTGTCTTTTCTCTCTCTCTCTTTCTCTCTTTGTGTCTCTCTTTCTCTGTGTCTCTCTCTCTTTCTCACTCTACTCTCTGTCTCTCTTCTTTCTCTCTCTTTCTGTCTTTCTCTCTCTCTCTCTCTCTCTATATCTATATCTATATATCTTTCTCTCTGTGTGTGTCTCTGTCTGTCTGTCTCTCTCTCTTTCTGTCTCTCTCTCTGCTTTTTTTGTCTCTCTCTTTTCTCTCTCTCTCTCTCTGTACAGCTACCTCAGTTGCACATATTTCTATCACTTACCCTTCCTGTTTGCATTTCCGGCCATAAAATGTAATCAAGTAAACCTACATCAGATAATGCTAGAAGTTCCGTTCAGATCTCTATTAACCTTTGCAAGAGATGCTTTAAAAATAAATAAACCTGGGTCTCTAGGACCAAGCTCTTCACCTTTTTAAATCGGAGAGTTCTTTTTCTTTCCACTTCTCAATTTTTAAGAGTAAGACTCATGGGGCTAAATGTTAGGAGGATAAGAACAACAGTAGAATGTCTCACCTTGGGAAAGGATTAGATGAGCTCCGTGGGTCCCATCTAGTTGCTGGATTAAGATTACCTTCAGAATTGGTGTTCGGGACAACCCTTTAGTCAAACAAAACATTGTGTGAGAAAAGCATGAGCGAGCCAGAAGGTGAGAATATCTCAAGGTTTTGTCTCCATCAGAAATGCTATCAGATTCTACGAGTTTCCATGGCAGGGCCATTTGTTCTCTTTTAGAAAAACCAAAACTTATTATCATATGTGGTAGACATGTATGAGGGCAAGAAAACATTGGACTAAAATACATACGTGGTTGGAAAAGATGATCAAGCAGCACATACCGTATTTTTCAGAGTATAAGACACACCTTTTTCCCCCTAAAAAAGTGGGTGAAAATCTGGGTGCGTCTTATACTCCGAATGTAGCCCTGCCCAGCCTCTCAAATGGAGGTTTCAGAGGCTGAAAAAAGCCTCGGAAACAAAGTTTCAGAAAAAAAGCCTCCAAACAAAGCTTCAGAAAAAAAGCTTTTTTTCTGAAGCTCTGTTTCGGAGGCTTTCAGAGGCAGAAAAAAAAGTTTTTTTCTGAAATTTCTGAAAAGAAGTTTCAGAAGCAGGGGGAAAAAAAAGCCAGACGAAACCATAATTTGGAAAATATTGGACTGTGCAGAGATGGATAGACTCAGGGGTGGCCTTCAAAAATTTTAGCTAGGGGTTCTCTGCCTGGTTGGGTGGACGTGGCCATGGTGGGCATTGTCGAAGCATGAATCAGCCTCGTTCCCACCCCCCTGGGGAAACTGTAATTAATTAGAGGTGAATGGATCTTGTTTTCCATGGTGTATACTCTCAAAGAAAGAAAACCCGAAATATATATTATAAGAAACATTTTATTATAGAAGTAAAAAAGCTAGCTAACTACATTTTACCGGTAGCTGTATCTCATAGATGGACAAAAAAAAAAAAAAAGTAAGTCAGGAAGTTAGAAAAGAAAGAATGTGGACATGCGCAGTAGCTCCAAAAATCACAAGACAGTCTTATCTTAGAGATAAGGTTCTTTGGCAGGCTACCATAATGTTCAGAATGGAAGCTCAGCTGGCAAATACAAATAATGCATGGCCTACTCGGCCTCCTGCACCATGGTGGCGGCGGGGGGGGGGGTGTTTATGCCCTCCCCAGGCTCAGAGGCTTTCTTCAACCCTCCAGGAGGGCAAAAAAAAAAGCCCTCCCCAGGCTCCGGAGGCCCTCTGGAGGATGGAAATAGACTCCAGCAGGAGTGGGATTTGGGGGTTCTCCAAACTGCACAGAATCTTAGCTAGAGGTTCTCCCGAACCCCAACAAACCCCCAGCAGCCCCACCCCTGGATAGACTGACATTAAAAATAAAAGATAAAGGAGATACAGAATATTTTTCAACATGGAATAGGTTCTATCAGTGATTAGATATGAGAGGTAGAAGTTAGAAGAAAGTTTATTGTTTATGTATACGTAAAAGATGAATGATATGTATGACTATAAGCATACTAGGATAATTAATAGAAGCACAAATAATGCAACTATAATTATTGTATATAACTATAGAATTACATAACTAATTATTGTTATAATTACTACATATATTATCACTATTATTGTTACCCTGTTTGTTGTTTTTTTTGCTAAAATGAAACACCTGGACAATACACTGTTTTCAAAATATTTCAAAAATATTTATATATACCGTATTTTCCGGCGTATAAGACGACTGGGCGTATAAGACGACCCACTTCAGAGCCATTTAAGGCTCGTCAGAGCCTTTCGGGATGGTCTGCCTGGTTACAGGAGAATGAGACCCGGCGTATAAGACGACCCCCAACTTTTGAGAAGATTTTTGTGTGTTAGAAAGTAGTCTTATACGCAGGAAAATACAGTAAATAAAAAAATATATATTATAAGAAAAGTCACAAATTTTTTAAGGCCTGGTGCCAAGTCCCAGGATTCTTCTACCAAACCAAAACATCACAGGGAATTCAGCTCCATAACAATTTGCATCATTCTTTTTCTGAAAAAAAAAAGGGGGTCTTATGATAGATGCTTTTGCAAAAAATAAAAATAAAAATATCAGCAACGTTTGGCAGGGTCAATCTGCAGCTGCTGAATCAAGTGAACGAAACGGGATGGAGGATATGGCAGAAAGCAAGGAATTTTGGACGCTTTCTGAGGGCGGAATCATAGTAAAAAAAATATATGTTTGGCCTCATCGCAGAAATGTAATCAGATTTGCAGATTCTCTAAGGTAGGGAAGCTAATTTACTTAGCTTCCCTACCGGTTCAGACCCTCTGTGCATGCGCCGACCCTCTGTGCATACGTAAACCCTTCTGCACATGCACAGAGGGTAAAAAACAGGCAACTTCCTGGTTAAAACCAAGAAGTAACGATGACCGGGCAAGTGGGCAGAGCCTCGAGCTGCCATCGTTACCGGTTCTCCGAACCATCAGCCGTCATCACTACCAGTTCGGCCGAACTGGGAGCATTTCACCCCTGGTTTGAGGTCTCCTGCCTGATCAGGGGATCAGACTAAAAAGTCCCTCCTTCCAACTCTGTTACTCTGTTCTTTTCTAAATTATAGATCTGTTGCGGCAAGTAATCTCCTGTTTTGTTTTTGACACATCCAAGGAAGATTGTCGACTAAGGTTACTTCTACCGTCTTAACTTTTGGGAGCTGTCTTGAGTAGCTGGTGAAGAATTTTGAGAAAGGGCCGTCATCCCTGTTTTGAAATCTCTCCTCTTTCTCTCAGCTTCTCTATGAAAGCGAGCAGATCTGAGTGGCCCCGAGCGATGAACTATTGAAATAAATTTCACCGCATTCTGGGGAAAGTACTGTTTTGAGGAAGGGCGGAAAGAAAAGGAAGCGTTTTGTACTTCTTTAAAAACGGGGCTCCACATTGAAGCAACGGAGGCTACGAAGGAGGGTAAATTTGGCAGGGGGAAAATAAAAAAAAATCTTGCCGGATTTGTATGCTCGGGTTCCACGCTGCTGTTTATTACGTCCTGGTGCTTTCAGATAAGGTTTTTCTAGAACAATTGCCTGCCTCATTTTAAGACTGTTCCAAGGAGCCTGAATAGGATATTTTTAATTTAATTTAATTTTTTTTTTGTATCCCCATTTATTATTTTTTACAAATACTGTATTTTCCTGCGTATAAGACTACTTTCTAACACACAAAAATCTTCTCAAAAGTCGGGGGTCGTCTTATACGCCGGGTCTCATTCTCCTGTAACCAGGCAGACCAGCCCATAAGGCTCTGACGAGCCTTAAATGGCTCTGAGGAGGGTCGTCTTATACGCCCAGTCGTCTTATACGCCGGAAAATACGGTAACTCAAGACGGTGAAGATATCCAATGCACCTTCCTCCTCCTATTTCCCCCCAAACAACAACTCTTCGAGATAGGTTGGGCTGACAGAGAATGACTGGCCTAAAGGCACCCAACCTGCCTTCCATGCCAAAAGCAGGACTAGAACTCACCGTCTCCTGGTGATTGACCTAAAGTTACCCAGCTGGCTTTCATGCCTAAGGTGAAACTCGAACTCACTATCTCCTAGTGATTGACCCAAAGTCATCCTGCTGGCTTCCATGCTTAAGGCAGGACTAGAATTCACCATCTCCTACTAATTGGCTGAAAGTCACCTAGCTGGCTTTCATGGCTAAAGCAGGATTTGAACTCATGCTCCCCCACCTCCTACCCTGGTTCCCTAATCAACTAAAAAACCAAACTGGCTATCATTTGTATCTGTATTTATAAATCCGGAGCTCATTCGTATTATATTCTAAAATAGAAGAGAGTTAGAAATATCTTCCATTTGTGACTCTCTTCTGTGTTCCCCCATGTAAATTTGGGTTTTTTGACTTATTTCCACATAGGAAAGGGAAAGAAGAATAGATGTTTTGTGGATCATTTATCTGGAAGAACCGTTGCTGAGAAAAATGGCCCAAGGTCCCATTTTTATACACTTCCGAAATCCGTGAATGTTTCCTTGTTCTAAGCTTCTTTGGAAAGCTGCCCCGCTCTTCATCTCCAAAGTGAATTAACATGTTGGACTCCCCACCTGAATCTGGCTGCTGTCACCCTTAAGTGTCCAGTGAGCCCCAGTTGGTAATTTGAGGACTATGTAGAGAGGTTGCTTGGATTTTATTTTATTTTGAGGTTGCCTTGGTAATTCAACAAAGGTCTTGGATGCCCTGTGGAGGATACAGAAGGTTCTTTGCATCAGATTGGATCTCCTCCAGGCAGTGATCCAACATTTGGCCAACAAGGTTGAGATAGGAGAAAGAGAGAGACAGAGTGGGATAGAGGGAGAGAGATTGTATGTGTCTGTCTGTGTGAGAGAGAGGGATTGTGTGTGAGAGAGAGATTGTATTTTTGTGTGTGAGAGGGATTGTGTGTGTGTGTGTGTGAGAGAGAGAGATTGTTTTTGTGTGAGGGATTGTGTGTGTGTGAGAGAGAGAGAGGGAGATTGTGTTTTTGTGCATGTGAGGGATTGTGTGTGTGAGAGAGAGATTGTGTTTGTGTGTGAGAGATTGTTTTTGTGTGCGAGAGAAGGGTTGTGTTTGTGTGTGTGTGTGAGAGAGAGACACTGTGAGTGAGTGAGAGATTGTGTTTGTGTGTGAGAGATTGTTTTTGGGTGCGAGAGAGGGGTTGTGTTTTTGTGTGTGTGTGAGAGAGACTGTGAGTGAGTGAGAGATTATGTGTGTGTGTGAGAGATTGTGTTTTTGTGTGTGAGGGGTTGTGTGTGTGTGAGAGGGGGAGAGATTGTGTGTGTGGTGTGTGTGTGAGAGAGAGAGGGAGAGAGATTGTGTGGATGTGTAAGAGAGAGAGGGGGAGAGGGAAAGAGGGAGAGAGAGAGAGAAACATGCACACACAGAGAGTTTGTTGGTTTTCCTGTGTTTTCCCCATATATGCACCCTGGAAAGACCTAAATTCATTTGGGGCTTCTGAAATTTGGGCAGGAGTGGTATAAAGGATCTCAGAGGAGGAGGAGGAGAAATGGGTGGAAATTAGAATAATTCTGGGCCGTCAGGAATAACAAGAGTTGGGAGGAACCTTGGAGGTCTTCTAATCCAACCCCCTGCTTTTGCAGGAGACCCTATCCCCATTCCAGACAAATAGTTGTCCAATCTCTTCTTGAAAACTTCCAGGGTTGGAGCGCCCACAACATTTGAAGGTGAACCATTTATTTCTTCTCACTGTCAGGAAATCCCACCTTCCTTCTAAGTTGCTTCTCTCCTTGGTTAGTTTCCATCCGTTGCTTCTTGTCTTGCCTTCTGGTGCTTTGGAGAAGAGCTTGACTCCCTCTTCTTTTGGGGCAGCCCCTCCAATATTGTAAATAACTTAAATATCATGCCTCCCCACCCAACCCCAATCCTTCTTTTCATGAAACTGACCAAGAAAGAAGGAAGATGATGATTAAACGCCTACATTCAGAAGCATCCATTCTCTTCTGGGCAACTCGCTTAAAGTGGGGGGACTTCATTTCTTCTTTAACGATGGGGAATCAATGCAGTCATTCTGCCGGGCACAAATGTGATGAGAGGGGTGAGGGGGTTCCGACTGCCCCTTTTGTGTCTGTGTGGTAAATGGCACTGCCTGAAGCAACATCTGTGCATCTCCAGCTGCACAGAAAGACGAGTGCGGGTGGGGTTTGGGGTGGTGGTGGAGGAGGGGAAGGAGGGACTTCCTGGAACCACGCTGACTCCTAGGCTGATTTCAAATATAGAAGATTCCACTCTCTGAATATTCATGTCTTAGCTTTTAAGTAGTTTTAATTCAAGATTAGCCTTACTTAATACCTTCCGGAGCTTTTAACACGCTCGGAGGTAGAATTTTGTTTGGGAATAAACACTCCAGGACCAAGTAGTGATGGTGAGCAGGATCAAAGCAAAAGATAGACTTGGTCAAAGTGACATATCTTTTTTCTTTCTTTTCTCTCTCTCTCTCTCTGTCTCTCTTTCTCTCTCTCTGTCTCTCTCTTTCTCCCTCCCTCCTTCCCTCCCTCTCTCTCTCTCTCTCTCTCTCTCTCTCTTCCTGTATTTCTCTTTCTGTCTCTTTTTTCTGTCTCTCTTTCTCTCTCTCTCTCTGTCTCTTTCTCTCTCTCTCTCTCTGTCTCCCTCCCTCTCTCTTTCTCTTTCTGTCTCTCTCCCTCCAGGTGACGCTTTCCAGATTGAGCGAGCCTGCAGAAGATCATTCAAGCTACACTAGGAATTGCAAGTTCTTCACCCAACTGAGAACTTCAGAAGCATCCATCTTCTTATTGGCAGCCTATGGATGAACCATGCAACTTTGGACCTCATCTAAACCCATTTTTCTGGCGTTGTTCTTTATTCCGTCGCTCTCCTTTGGATGGAAGCATTGAATGATGCCTCCATGTGACCTGTTTTCTTGGCAGAAACTCTTGATGAAAAGGCCCCAAATGAAGGATCTGGCTTATCTTTCTTTTTTGGCATTGAGGAAGTTATCGTATCACCATTCACGCCATTAGCTTCCCCTCTTGGGAATGCAGGAATGGCCAGTAGAGGAAGCCATGGTTTTGGAGAGCAACCTTACAAGGAGAAGGAGTCAGAAGAAGGTGCTGAAGTCGAGGGGAGAAGAGATGGAGACTTCCAGTTAGGAGAAAACAGCCTTGTGGGGAATTTGGACTGCTGGACCTTGTCTTCTTCCCAGGAGATCCTGGAAGATGAAGAACTTTTGAGGGAATTCAAGGACTACCAACATCTTTTGGAAGAAGACGAGCAAGGTTTTGATCTCGGTGAACTTCAAGATTTTGAACGTGCAGGAGATATCAACGCTACAAGTCCACTGCCTGGTGAGTAAAACAGGAAATTAGGGACCCAAATCTCGGGTAAGGTTATTTGGAGTAATATCTGAATTGGGGTAGAGTTTTTGCACATTCAGGGAAGATAAGGCTCTCAATGGTTCAAAGGAGATGTTCTGGAGAGCTACCTTGTCATTGTCCCAAAGGTGCTTTTTCAAGAGGCAACTGGACTTTCTTGTTTTTCTTTGAAGTTGTTTCACTTCTCATCCAAGAAGCTTCTTTGAAGATGTTTCGTTTTTTCTCCAAGAAGCTTCTTGGATGAGAAGTGAAACAACTTCAAAGAAAAACAAGAAAGTCCAGTTGCCTCTTGAAAAAGCACCTTTGGGACAACCATGACCTGGATGACTGAGAATCTCCATAGACACTTTGTCATTGGTGGAAGAGTTTTAAGGCCAGCAAGGAGTGGGATTTAGGGATTCTCCAAACAGCAAAGAATTTCCCGAACCCTGCAAACCCCCAGCAGCCCACCCCTGGTTGGAGGGAAATGGTTGATAATTAGGACAAGGTGAGATAGATCTTCTAATGTTATGTCCTTCCCATGTTTAGAGGAGAAAGAATCACCCCAAGGCATGAGGTCTTACTTGCAGCTAGATAGGAGGCGTGAAGAAGACAGCACTGAACTTGAGAAGACAAGAGGGACGTGGGACTTTGGCAGCCAGGAGGATGTCCATCCTGAGCTTTCTTTTGAAGGCCAATATGGTTCAGACTTCAGTCCCAGTCCTGAGATCCTTCAAGACCCCCTCACTTTATATAAATGCAGCTTTGCCTCCGATAATGTGGATGATGAACTCTCTGAGAGCTCCAATCTCAGCCCTTCTCCTTGTGGTCCTCCTCCAATGTGCACCCGACTGGAAATTGAACATCAAATTCTGGGTGAGGATGGTCTGGACTTCCCTGAAGATCGAAAATTCTCCTGGGAGTTAGGAAGAAATCTGGACAGTCACAGGCACAGTTCTCTAGAAAGTTCCTTGCCGTACAATCAGCGACTCTTGGATTTCCAATCTCTGGAAGATCTTCAGAATTGTCCCGGCATCGATGGTGAGACTTGTCCGGAGTTATCCTGGATGGAGAATTTGGAACAACCTCTTGAGAAAGAACCTCTAGCGGAGATCACTCAAACCATCCAGCAGCTCGCTTTTAACAACAACACCACAGAAAGACTTTCGGATTCGAAAGAGACAACGCAAATGTCCCACACCTTCAAACGAGTTGGTAGCCAACTGGAGAAACGAACACGCAAGCCGAAAGCAGATGTACCCCACGGGCTGTCAAAAGGTCCAAGGCAGTCCAGGTCTCTGAGCCCTCAACGAATGACCAGCCAGAAAAAATCTGGACATTCTGCTTTGAAAGAACCAGACCGAGAGATTCAGTTAAACTCTGGGACGAGAGACGTCACACAATACGGCCGAGGGAAACTCAACTACCCATTACCAGATCTGTCCAAAGTGGAACCCCGGGTCAAGTTCCCCAAGGATCCTCAAAGCTACCAACCACCTCAAGGAAAATCTTCTCCAGCCAGCAGGAAGGAGGTTAGGAAGCCGGTCATCTTCAAGTCACCTGCCGAGATTGTCCGAGAGGTGTTGCTGAGCAGCGGAGAAGGATCTCCTCAAAAATATCCCATGCCCACCATCTCTGTTATTCCCGAGGAACTGAAATCCCCTAGACAGGCTACGGAGCTGGTACATCAGCTTCAGGTAATGTCTCCTGAATGGATTCCGAAAATTCTTTTCTTGAACATTGGCAGTCCTCGAATTACAACCAAATTGCTAAGTAAGAAATCGGTTAAGTGAGTTTAGCCCCAGTTTTACAGCTTGTCTTGGCCCGTTTGTGAAGCAAATCTAGTCACACAGTTGTTAAGTGAATCTGGCTTCCCCCATCTGGCGACCGTCATAAATATGAGTCCGTGTTCAAACATCCAAATATAAATCACGTGACCGTGTGGAACAGACACGAAATGAACTGTCGTTAAGTAGAGGACGGCCTATATAGCTCGTCCTCGGCTTACAACAGTGCATTGAGTAATGCTTCAAAATTACAGTGGCACTGAGAAAGGTGACCTATGACCATTTTTCACACTTACGACCGTCCCCATAATCAAAATTTAGACATTTGGAAACCGGCTCAATTTATGATGGTCGCAGTGTTTTAAGATCCCGTCTTGTGACCGACTGAAAATTGAAGTCCATGCGGAAGCCAAGATTCACTTCCCAACCGTGAGACTGACTAAACAACTTGCAGTGCTTCGCTTAACAACGGTGGCAAGCTAGGTTGTTAAATGGGGCAAAGCTCACTTAAGAACTGTCTTGCTTAGCAGCATAAATTTTGGGCTCCATTGTGGTTGTAAGTGGACCTATATAACCAGATGTTTTGCACTCTTCCCTCCTTTTAAACTGCAAGCCTCTAGATAGGTGGCCTCTAGATATTCCACAATACAAATTGTCCTCAACTTATGACCGTAATTTAGCCCCAGATTTCTGTGGCTAAGCAAAGTGACTTTGCGAAGTGACTTTTGCCCCATTTTACGACCTTTCTTGCCACCGTTGTTAAGCGAATCACTGCCGTCATTAAGTCAGCAAGACCCTTGTTCAGCGAATCTGGCTTCTCCATCGGAAGGCCGCAAAAGAGGATTGCGTGACACGCTGTGACTGTCGTAAATACGAGTCAGTGGCCAGGCATCTGAATTTTGATCCCAAAATGGTTGTAAGGGCGAAACACGGTCCCCGAGTCCCTTTCTTTGGTGCAGTTACAACTTTGAACGGCCACTAAAACACAACTGTTGTAAGTCTATTCCTCCAGGCGAAATTTTTCTCCCACTTAGCACAGGAGCATTAGGGAGAGAAAACCCCTTCAGTCTGGGGTAGAGGCTTCTCAATTTGCGGAAATGTATTTTTTTATTACTATTATTCTTCTCGCTGGTCTGGAGGGTTGCTCATTCATATGAGGACATGCTCCGCCTCTGAAGCCATCAATAGAAAAATCTAGGCCACTAGCCAAAAGCAAGCTGTCTAATGCACCCTCCATAGGTCTGCATCAATCTAAGCGGAGAGAGGTCACAACCTACACACATTATGCATATTTCCCCTCTTTGTGTGTGTGTATGTCCCGTTGTGTGTGCATCTTTCAAGGTTAAAGCACCATTTGTAGCCATTCAGTCCTTGGCTTCTAGTATTCGGTTCATTCATATACAGGTAGCTCTTAACACAACAGTGAATAGGATAGGATAGGATAGGACAGGACAGGACAGGACAGGACAGGACAGGACAGGAAAGAGAAAAGGAAAGAGAAAAGGAAAGAGAAAAGGAAATAGAAAGTGGAATGTTAGAATAGAGTAGAGTAGAAAATAGAAAATGGAAAGGAGAGGAGAGGAGAGGAGAGGAGAGGAGAAGAGAAGAGAAGAGAAGAGGAGAGGAGAGGAGAGGAGAGGAGAGGAGAGGAGAGGAGAGGGGAGGGGAGGGGAGGGGAGGGGAGGGGAGGGGAGGGGAGGGGAGAGGAGAGGAGAGGAGAAGAGAAGAGAAGAGAAGAGAAGAGAAGAGAAGAGAAGAGAAGAGAAGAGAAGAGAAGAGAAGAGAAGAGAAGAGAAGAGAAGAGAAGAGAAGAGAAGAGAAGAGAAGAGAAGAGAAAAAAGATAGATAAGAAAATAGAAAGTGGAATGGAAGGATACGAGAGGAGAGGAGAGGAGAGGAGAGGAGAGGATAGGATAGGAAATAGAAAAGGAAATAGAAAGTGGAACAGAAGAATAGAATAGAATAGAATAGAATAGAATAGAATAGAATAGAATAGAATAGAATAGAATAGAATAGAATAGAATAGAATAGAATAGAATAGAATAGAATAGAATAGAAAGATAAGAAAATAGAAAGTGGAATGGAAGGATAGGATAGGATAGGATAGGATAGGATAGAATAGAATAGAATAGAATAGAATAGAATAGAATAGAATAGAATAGAATAGAATTCTTTATTGGCCAAGTGTGATTAGACACACAAGGAATTTGTCTTCAGTGCACATGCTGTCAGTGTACCCTTCAATTTTACAACGGCATTAAAAAAAATTGGCTTAGGATCATTTTTCACACTTACAACCTTTGCTGCATCATGTGATCAAGATTTGGATGCTTGGCCACTGACTCATACTTATGACCATTGTTCTGGGCTATATACGGTTCGTACACCCTCAAAGCACTTCCTATTCCAGAAGGGGCATGTAAATGAAACGCCGTGTTCTCTTCATCATTTTTTTAGGAAGACTACCACAAACTTCTAACCAAGTACGCTGAAGCTGAGAACACCATCGACCGATTGCGGCTGAGTGCCAAGGTACCGGATAATGTGGAACTATCATATTATGCAAGTCTTCTCTGTAACCTTTGTCTCTGGTGCTTTGTGGGTGCCAGGTTCTCCCACCTTATAAACATACCTGCTTGGGGAACAGGTAGTAGCTGATCATAGAACGGAGGTCGTGTGTGTAGGAATTCATAGGTTTCACTGGTCAGAGAAGACCATGCTTATTACAGATTAATAGAGTTGGAAGGGACACCTTGTAAATCATCTAGTCCAACCCCCGGTCATTTCCAACAGATGGCAGTCCAGTCTCTTCTTGAAAGCCTCCAGGGGTGAAGCTCCCACGATTTCTGAAGGCAACTTGGTTGATTGTCCGACTGTCAGAAAAATTCTCATTTCTAGGTTGAATCTCTCCTTGATCAATTTCCATCCATTCTTCCTTGTTTGCCCTTCAAGTAGCTTGATCCACTCCTCTCTGGGGCAGCCCCTCAAATATTAGAAGACTGGTCTCCTGTTCCCCCTGGTCCTTCTCTTCACTAGACTAGCCATGCCCACTTCCTGCATCCATTCTTATGTTTTAACGTTCAGTCCCCTCATCATCTTTGTTGCTCTTCCCTGCACTCCTTCTAGAGTCTTAATGTCTTTTTTATAATGTGGTGACCAAAACTGGATGCACTATTCTAAGCATGGCCTTACTAAAGCTTTATAGAGTGATATTAGTACCTCACTTGATCTTGATTTTATCCCTCTGTTAACGCAATTTAGGATTGCGTTGGCTTTTTTGGTTGCCGCCTCACACTGCTGGCTCATATTTAACTGGTTGTCCACTCCAAGATCCCTCTCACAGTCACTGCTATTAACCTTGGTTTCAACTAGCCTATATGTGTAGTTTTGGTTTTTCTTGCCTAAGTGTAAGACTTTACTTTTCAACATGCTGTTTCAACATGGCTCCGATATGGTAGAAGGATTTCAGAAGATACACGTTGGATGATCAGAGTTGGGCCATCCATAAAATTTAGTACCTTTCCATTCATCTTTGACCAATAATTATCATGTCTTGGATCTATCAGTATCATAGCCTGAGTAGGTGGCTCAGTGGCTAAGACACTGAGTTTGTCGATCAGAAAGGTTGGCAGTTCGGCGGTTCAAATCCCTAGGGTAGGTCTCCTGTGTGACTCAAAGGTCCCTTCTAACTCTGCTGCTGTTGTTGTTATAGTGGCTAGGGATGAACGGAAATCTGTTTTTTTCCATGTTCTAAAGCCATGAATTCTGGTTTATATCCTACCTCTGGGTTTTTATTTCTGCTTGAGCTGCAAAATTCTGGGTTTATCTCTCAGCTGGGCTCTGGATCTCAGGATCTGCAACCCAAGTTTGGACTACAAAGATCCTGCAAACTTTATTAGGCTGCAGACTTCATTCGATTACCTTGAATTAATTTGCACTCTCTCTCATCCTAACTCTACTTCCAAAATTCTCCGGAAAAATCCAAATATCCTGTTTCCCCCAAAATAAGACACCCCCTGATAATAAGCCCAATTGGGCTTTTGAGCACATGGCAATAAGGCCAAGCGCTTATTTCAGGGTTCAAAAAAATATAAGACAGTGTCTTATTTGGGGGGAAATACGGTATTTCTGATTCATTTCTTTTAAAAAAAACCCCAGCTTTTCTTCGTTTCAAAAGCAGTAGAATTGAGATTAGCCTGGATCCATCATTAGTTGCTTTTAGAAAATCACTGTTTAATCAGAACTCCTTGCGATTCGAAACCCTTCCGAGGGTCTGCCAATAAAATGAGATCTGGCTGGATTTCAAAGGCTTTTCTTCAGCTCTACATTTCGGCGAAGGAAATCTTGAAGGAAGTCCTTAGGGCTGTTGAAAAGAAGAAGAGAGAACTGTACTTTTCCAGGGGTGAAGGAAACGCTGGTCTTTCTTTATTAAGATGACTCAGCCAGTTTCGTCTTGAACAGGAAATGAAATGCAAAGAGGAGGGGGGTGGGAGAAGTTTGCAACTGGCTATTCTCTGCTCTTCGACTTCCTGCGTCTCAAGATTGTGACAGATTCTTCCCCCTTCCTGTGTGTCCCACAGAGGTGTAGAATCAAGTATTAGCACCGCTTTACAAAACCCTAGTAAAGACCACATCTGGAACAGTGCAACCAATTTTGATCACCATGTTATAAAAAAAGATGATGAGACTTTGGGGGGGGACATTTCTCATTTGTATTTGTATTTATTTGTTTGTTAAACATGTTAACAAGATAGCAGGTATAAATATAAACATGGATATGAACAAAAGCAAATAAATGGGGACAGTAGGACAGGGAAGGTAGGCACGCTGGTGTGCCCTCTTTACGAACCTCTTAGGAATGGGGTGAGGTCCACAGTAGACAGTTTAAGGTTGAAGCTATGGAGGTTTGAAGAAATAACCACAGAGTCAGGTAGTGCATTCCAGGCATTGACCACTCTGTTTGCTGAAGTTGTATTTTCTACAATCGAGTTCAGAGCGGCTTACCTTGAGTTTGTATCTATTGTTTGGCCGTGTGTTATTGCGGTTGAAGCTGAGGTAGTCATTGACAGGTAGGACGTTGTAGCAGACAATTTTGTGCACTACGTTTAGATCAGACCGAAGGCAGCGTAGTTCGAAGTTGTCTAAGCCCACAGTTTGAAGCCTGGTGGCATGAGGATTCCATTGTGAGCAGAGGAGTGGAGTACTCTTCTCGTGAAATACTTCTGGACCCGCTCAATTGTATTAATGTCCGATATACAGTGTGGATTCCAGGCAGACGAGCTGTATTCGAGAATTGGTCTGGCAAAGGTTTTGTATGCCCTAGTTTGCAGTTTGATGTTACTGGAGAAGAAGCTTCGCAAATATATATATATTGGTCTTTTAGTTACTTTTTTTATAATTGATTTCTTTTTCCCCTTAAAAAAATGAGAAGCATTATCTTTGGAGCTGCTCCTCGGGACCAGTCATAGTTTTACAAATTCTTGCCTGTTTCCCTCTATCCTTTGCTGAAAAAAATCTCCATTGGGTTTGTTGTGTGGGAGGGGGAAACCCTGTCCACCATGATGCTCTCATGCCGTCACAATGCTTAGTTTATGGAGACATCTCAGGAGATTTGAAGGAGAGCTGGCTGGGGCAACTGAAGATGTGGGTCAGTTTCAGAAATCCAGTTCTAGCTGCTAAAACATAAGCAGGAGAGGAGACGTAGAATTCCACCACCACTTGTGCGATTCGGAGGACGATGGCAGTTGGGGACCAGAGAAAGCAGGTAGAGTTTGTAAAGGTAACTCACACATATGTGCTAGCCGGTCACTCACACATATGTGCTAGTCGTTCCTGACTCTAGGGGGCGGTGCTCATCTCTGTTTCAAAGCCGAAGAGCCAGCGCTGTCTGAAGACGTCTCCGTGGTCATGTGGCCGGCATGACTCAACACCAAAGGTGCACGGAACGCTCTTCCCTTCCCACCAAAGGCGGTTCCTATTTTTTCTACTTGCATTTTTTACGTGCTTTCAAACTGCTGGGTTGGCAGAAGCTGGGACAAGGGAGCTCACCTCATTATGTGGCACTAGGGATTCGAACTGCTGAACTGCCAACCTTTCGATCATCACGCTCAGTATTTTAGCCACTGAGCCACCGCATCCCTACAACCAAAAAGGCCGTAGCCATTTATAAAATCCAGACTTCCAATTTGAAGTGTAATCGAAATACGAATTAAAGGGGCAAAGTCCATATTTTTAGCCCTAAAAGTGAATGGGCTTGGAGGTAAAACCCAGCAGAATCATTGTGAGCCTCTGAATAACAGAGTTGGAAGGGACCTTGGAGGTCTTCTAGTCCAACCCCACCCCCCTGTTTAAGCAGGAAACCCTAGACCATTTCAGACAAACTGTTGTCCCATCTCTTCCTAAGAATCTCCAGCATTGAGCACTCACAAATTCTGGAGGTGAGTGGTTCCACTGATTAATTGTTCTCACAGTCAGGAATTTCCCCCCCTTAGTTTTAGGTTGGTTTTCTCCTTGGTTAGTTTCCATCCATTGCTTCTTGTCCTGCCTTCAGATGCTTTGAAGAACAGATTGACTGGAGAACATCTGGAGTATTCTTAATCAGACTTAACCTAATCTATCCACATAGATCTACTCTGTGAATCTCCAGGGTGTGAAAAACCTATAGGTTATGTTTCATTATCCCTCCCATTTTAAGTGGAAAAAGGCAAGTTTGAACGTGAGCTCTTTCCTTGAATTTACCGCTAAGTTACTAATCTTGGCTTTAGGTGCTCAGTCGAGAAACTGGATTATTTCTTTCCAAAATCTTCAAGGAATGTTTGAGATTGATTGGTTTTAAACTGTTCCATCTTGCCTTCTTTTGATGAAACCAAAGACTTGCACCAAAGACCTATTTTCCTTTCTTCTTTTTTTGTTCTTTTTTGGACATCACGATGAGATAGAATGGTTCTTCTAATTTTTTCCCCCCTCCCTTTCAGGTATGCTTGTACAGCGACCCTCCGAAGCCCAGCCAGGCCGCTGAAATGGGGAGAATATCAGAGGCGTCCAAAGTGGTCACATTCAGCATCCCTCAAATCAGGTCCGCCGAGATCACAAAGCGGTCCAGCCAAGCATCCATGAGTGGTCAAGGTGAAGGTAAGTGTGAGACATTTGCATCTGGTCTTCCTCGATCTTGGGAGAAACTGTGTCATTGCCCGTAAGGGCAAAAGCTGTAAACCGGACAAGTAATGGATTGGCCGGCTCTCCAGTGCTCAATTCCAGTCGTACCTGGGTAGGGTATGACTGGGAATTCCCAGGGCTGGAGACTAGACTGACAAAGAGAACAAACTCTCTCAAAGGAATTTTGGAGCAAGATGTTTCTCTCTATAAACACCAAGAATATTTCCAGCTGCATTGTGCCAGTATATAAATAGGGAGGAAATTCCACTCCTTTCTTGCCCTGATGATGTTATCTAGTTGGGTCACGAAATGTCCACAAGAAAACCACTAAGCTCAGAGAACACCAAGGATCCTACACTCCTCCTCATCTTCCTTCTCCTCCTCCTCCTCTGTCTCTTTCTCTCCCCACTCCTTCTGCTTCATTCCACAAAGCCCATTTCCTTTTAGCTCTGATGATGTTACAGAGTTGGGTGATGAAACGCCTGCAAGGAAATCACCAAGCTCAGAGAGCACCAAGGACCCTACACTCCTCCTCCTCTTCCTCCTCTTTTCCTCCTTCTCTCTCCTCCACAAAGCCCACCTTCGAGAACTGATGATATTGCCTAGTTTGATCTGAAAGAAAGCCACCAAGTTCAGAGAGCGCCAAGGGCCTCATAGTCCTCTATTGTTGCCAATAAATAAATGATCACATCCTGAGAAGGTATTGCACTCCATGAATTGAGCTGAACTTCAAGCGGGATTTATAACTTTGTTGTGTTGCAGGATTTCCCAGGCAGCAGGCGCAACACTCATCCTTGAGCAATTCCACAGGCATCACTTCTTCCGAAACAGATCGTCCTATCTCCAGCAAAATGCCCCTCCTGGGTGATCATCTCACAAGGTTGTTAGCTGCCCAAGCGAGTAAATTTCAAACCCAGGCAAGTTTTTTTTTAAATTCAATTTCCAATAAAGGAGAATATTTGTAGCCTCGGGTTGAACTGGAAAAGAATGATGGATTTGCAAGTACGTTTTCCAATCTGAAGACATTCTACATGTTGTGAGCACATTCTACATACATGTTGTGTGTGTTTTGGCATTAAGTATTTTTTTTTTAATTAGATTTATATGCCGCCCTTCTCCGGAGACTCAGGGCGGCTTACAATGTGTTAAGCAACAGCCTTCATACTTTTGTATATTTATACAAAGTCAGCTTATTGCCCCCACAAACTGGGTCCTCAATTTACCTACCTTAGAAAGGATGGAAGGCTGAGTCAACCTTGAGCCTGGTGAGATTCGAACTTGCAATAATTGCAGACAGCTGAATGTTAATAACAGGCTTTTAGTCTGTTGAGCTAGCCAGGCTCCTGTTACTGCTTTAACTTTTGTATCAATGTTTTTTATTATTGGCTGTACACCGCCCTGAGTCCCTCGGGAGAAGGGCGGTATAAAAGTTTGAAAAATAAAATAAATAAATAATAAAAATAAGTAGATTAAACAACCTGGATTCTGGGTTGCAATTGTTGTTAGATTTGTGTACGCTCATTTTTGTCCTTTGTTTAATCTTTTCCCGCTTCTTGGAACTGAGATAAGAGGACAGCCGTCCTACCTGCATCTGATTAATTGCAACATGATAAATTCATTCATTTTTTTTTTAGATGGAATTTTTGGAGGATTTAATTCAAACTGACAGGCTGGAGACCATGGACCAGTTGAAGGTAACACATTTTTTCCTCCTCCTGTTAAATGACCCTCCCCAAGTAGTCCTCGGGATACAACAATTCAGTTAGCGACTGTTTGAAGTTACAATGGCGCTGTAAAAAAGGGGACTTACGACGGTTTTCAATACTTAACGACAGTTGCAGCATTCCCATGAATGAAATTCAGACGCTTGGCCACCAACTCCTGATTATAACGATCAGGTGACTCACTTAACGGCAGCAAGAAAGATCGTACAATGGAGGAAAAAAACTCACTTAACCAATATCTCACTCAGCAACAGAGATTGTTGCTGAGTGAGTTGGGTTCAGTTTTGGTCGTAAGTCAAAAACCACCTGTATAAATTTACATACACCCTTGTCTTTTTTTTCTGCACAAAGTATTTTAGCAAAGGTCCGATCTCAAGATCCCTTCCAACACTCTTGTTGTTAAGTCCTGATTTTTCCACTCCACTACTGAGATCTTAGAGATCTCCCAAATTAATTCCAGTTATATTTTTCCTCCCCCTTCCCTGAATTTTCTATTTCTTGGTGAAATTTTGATCTTCTGCCTTTGAATTATTTCAACCATGGGCCAAGAAAGAAGAAATTGGTCTTTGGGAGACCAAAGGGAATTGTGTTTCCATTTGCACAAACACAGAGTAACTTTTCAAGTAGTAGAATCAGAGATGATGCTCCTATGGCCATAAACAGATGGTGTAGGGTTTCCTGCCTAAGCAGGGGGTTGGACTAGAAGACCTCCAAGGTCCCCTTGAACTCTGTTATTTTATTCTATTCTAAATGACAAAAGCATTCTCAAAAGAACAGTTTTCAGATTACAGGTAATCCTCGATTTATGACTACAATGGAGCCCAAAATTTCTATTGCTCAGTGAGACAATGGTTAGGTGAGTCTTGCTCCAGTTTATGACTTTCTTGATGCTGCAACGGTCGTTAGGTGTGAAAAATGGTAGTTTTTGTTCAGTGCCGTTTGTAACTTTGAAACGGTCGCCAAAAGAACCGTTGTAAGTTGAGGTTTTCCTGTGCTTATTCCTCTTTCATTCTTCAACAATCTCGGTAGGGCTTTGCAAGGCTGAAGGAAGCTCAAGAGGCATTGGAACAAGCTTATCTGCAGGCTCGAAACAAGTACCAGCAGTTGAATCAGAATGGAACTATGGAGACCCTGGGAGAATTTGATCCCAACCGGTACGCAGACATCCACCAATTTACGACCCACTCTTGACTCTGTTTCCCCCCCCCCCTCAGAGTGTGTCATCAGTCACATTCGCCAAAGGAGAAATTTCACAGGTTGTAGAGATCACTCCCCTCCGGCCGCTGTGAATAACCCTGGGAGACAGCCTTGAGAGAGATATGTCTGGAATGTGCTTTTGTTTTTTGGCTGCTGTGCTGCTTCGCCATTTTCCCAACCCCCCCTTGCCTATGGCAACTTGAGAGCAGGCCAGGGATGCATTGTGAATTGACATACAGTCTGGTTTAAGTCCCAAGTGCTACACAACAGGGTGAGCTCCCACTACTTACCTCAACTACTTTTAGGAACTGCCCACCTAGCAGTTTAAAAACATGCAAATACGAGTAGATAAATAGGTACCACTTTGGTAGACGGTAACAGCATTCTATGCACCTCAGTGGATAATAATGCCATCCACAGGATCATGGAAGCATCTTCGGACAATGCTTGCTTCTTTGGCAAGAAAACAGAGATGAGCACCTTGTCCTAGAATCAGACATGACTGGACAGAGGAAACCTTCGCCTTTATTTTTAAGTTGGTGGCAACGCTTAAGAGACAGCATACCCAGAATAGCTTGTCTCCTCCCTTGTCCTTCAGATCTGCCAATGATAACCGATTCCATTCACCTTTCGAGCATGATAGACTCTTCTTCTTAGAAATTCTGTTTTATATAAAGCAGCACACAAAGCAAACAAAGAGTACAATCACCATGTGCTTTACTGCTCAACTGTAGCAGGAAAGTCTACTGGACATATACCATAGATCCAAACTTGACAACACTGCCATCTACTGGCTAAATACTACTATAGTCACTGCATTAAAAAAAATAGATTCCAACAATGAATTCCAACACTTCTCCCCTATACTTACCATTTCAACTACCAATAACTCCAAAGGAGGTATCTACAATTTCAGGCATATTTATTGTTGGAGATGAGCAGTGCCCCCTAGAGGCAGTTGTGACTAGATTGAGCAGGGTTCAGCAACCTGCAGCTCTGGAGCCGCATGTGGTTCTTTTATCCCTCTGCTGTGGCTCCCTGGCACTCTAAATATGCGTCACAACTGCCAATGTGCTACACCTGCCAACACGCCATTTACTGAGCTTTTCAACCCCCGGCCAATCATGGATAAATCCCAGACAAGAAAAGTTTCAGAAGAAAACAGAGGATTTAATTCAACTACATGTGCTAGTTTTGCGGCCGCTCAAGAAGTAGTCAGGCACGGGAAGGGTTTTGTGGCTCCCGGTGTTTTCTTTTCTGTGGGAAACGGGTCCAAATGGCTCTTTGAGTTTTTAACGTTGCAGACCCCTGAGATAGAGGGGGTAGTCATTTTTAAAAAATGACTTTGATGCCCAGTGCTATTGAAAGTATCCAGAGAGCAAGTTAACAGGAATTTATATCCAACTTGACAAATAAAAGATTTGTGGCTTAATGTATCTCAGAGCTGTGGAAGGTAGCGTCTTCCATCTGGGGCTGCGTTTGGAGGGCTTGAAAGAGAGAATCGAGCGGCCTACATGGAACCAACCAGTTGGAGCAGAGATTTCTCCACGAAGCATCCCGTCACATCCCAGCTTCCCAGTCCAGCTTTCTGAGGAACAAATGGGAACGCCAACCCCTTCCCTTCACGCTCCGGTCCCAGCTGTCTGCATGCCATACCCTGAGGTAAAATCAGGTATCCTTCCCCTGGAGAGATGTGGGAATGGAGATTTTGCAACATCCTTCCCCCAGGAGTGGGGAGGGAATGGGGATTTTGCAGTATCCTTTCCATTCCGTTCTGTTCTGTTCCGTTCCATTCTCTACTCTACTCCACTCCACTCCATTCCACTCCACTCCATTCCACTCATGTTCTGTCCTGTCCTGTCCTGTCCTGTTCCGTTCTACATATTTCATTTCAAAATAATCCATAATCTCTGTATTTCTGAAATAATCATCACTTTTTTAAAAAACAAAAGTGTGGGGTGATTCATGTTGGGGCAACATTGTGAAATGGTCCTATTTCAACTCACTTGGGTTTTTCCATCCACTCCTCAGGCCTCCAATCCCAAGGGGAACATCACTCAAGTCCAGTTGGAGGGAGACTTGAGTTCCTTCAGTGATGGGGCCGATGAAGAAGAAGAAGATTTCCTGGAGCTGCCCCAACCCTGCAAGCCTCAGGAGGAAGAGGACGTGGATTATCTTCTGGACAAGTAAGGCTGTCTTTCAAGTTTATGTTCACACATGAAAAAAAAAGAAAACGGAGGTCCAAACTTGAAAGATGAAAAGTTGGGACGGGTGGGCTGCAATGAGAACAAATCCACGAGGGATTCTTCTAAGCTTCACTCACTTTCTCTCCTGGGGCTTCACTCATTCAAACTTGGCACCATCGTATCTGTGCATTGCCAACTTATCTTGAGGTCAACAAAGCTTCATGGAAGTGTTGTGGCCTGCCAGCAGCCTGTGGAGCTGGCAGCAGAGTCAGACAGTGGGGAGGCTGGGGAGGAACATGGGCCAGTCCTGGAGACTGGGGAAGGCTCTGCATCGGAGGCAGAGATGGGGTCGGGGCCATCTGGGAGTTATGTGCTGACTCTGGAGCCTCAGCAAGGCAGAGGAACAGGGGGAGCCTGTTCCCAGTGCGCGCATGCACAGACCTGCCAGAAGGCAAGAACAGTTCAGACAAAAGGGGCGACTCAGGAGTAAGGCTTGGAGATGATTGGCCCCTCCCATAAGACATAAAGGAGGAGCAAAGGGACATGAGCCTTTGCAGAAAGCAACTTTGTTCGTTCTGGTCGGTTTAAACTCTGAAGCTCCGTCTTTGACTCTGTGCTCCGTTTGGCCTTGCAAAGCTAATTGCCAATGAGGTCTTTGGCCAGGGAGATAAAGGTGGGTGTTTATCAGCCTTATCCCGAAAGACTGTGGCAGACTTCTGTCGGGCTATTCACAAACTGCTTGGGACTCATTACAGGCTGTGAATGAACAGAATTCACAGCCGTTGAAATAAAAAGCGGGTTTTTGGGACTAAGCATGTGATTGTTACTGTCTCAGGAAGCCTTGGTCAGAACAGGAAGGATGAAAGAGAAGATTCTCTCCACTGGGTATTGTTGAGGGTAGATCAGATGGGAGAAGTTGAAAGCAAAGTACGGAAGTCTTATTTGATTCTCCAGATATGTTAGATTTTTCTAGTCCCGGCTCAGCTTTCTACTTTTTTCATTTCCAAGGTGCAGCAGCTTCAGATCTTTGCCAGAGGCCTTGAGTCACAAACACAACTCAGAAGAACTGGGCAGTGAAGTCCCCGCAGCCGCTGGGATCAAGGGTGGCTCCCTGCAGAAGGCATCTACATCAAATAAAATCCCCTCTGCCTCCAAGTAAGTCCGTGAGAAAACAACCGGAGTTACTTCATTTCAAGATCTAATACCACCATCTCTAATCTTAACAGGGCCAAGAAATTGCTCTGAATTTCATAAGAAACAGAATAACAGAGTTGGAAGGGACCTTGGAGGTCTTCTAGTCCAGCCCTCTGCTTAAGCAGGAGTGTTCTGTCCCCGTCTCACACATGCCCATCTGACAAACAGTCTGCCAGGAGTTAATAAGACCAGCAGTCAGGAATTCTTCTGAGATAACAGAATTGGCAGCAACACAATAACTGCCTGCCACAAGATTTTACTCACAACGGGAGGTTTTTCTCCTCAGTCCGATACACCAAAATGAGTCCACAAAGCCAAAGTATTGTCCAAGTCCAGTCCAAATAAATCCAAGGAGAGCGTATAACAGAGTTCCAGAAACATGGTATGACTTCTGAGCTTTTCAGTTTGTCCGTCACAAGGCCTGAATAGCCACCACACACACCCTTTTATCCCTTGTGGAGTGTGGTCTGGTGACTCAGCTTAATCTCTGGCACGCCTCTTTCTCTGCTGTGCGCGCTTATCCTTCCGACGTTGTCGGGGATCCAGCCAAAACTCATCTCCGTCGCTCTCTAACTGCGGCTGCTCCGAAGTGCCTTGCTCCTGGCACATCTCTTGGCCTTCGGAGGACACCTGAGGAGGGTTCTGGAGAGGGAGGCCTTGCCAATTCCTCTCCTTCACTTTCGGAGTCCTCTCCCTCTGATAAGACAGACTCGGGGGTCGGAGTCACAACAAGGAGATCCTATTCCATTTCAGACAAACGGCTGTCCAGTCTCTTCTTAAAAACCTCCAGTGATGGAGCACCCACAACTTCTGGTGGCAAGCAGTTCCCCTGGTTAATGGTCTTCACTCTTAGGAAGTTTCTCCTTAATTCCAGGTTGCTTCTCTCCTTGATTAGTTTCCATCCCTTGTTTCTTGTTTTGCCTTCTGGTGCTTTGGAGAATAGCTTAACTCCCTCTTCTTTGTGGGAGACCCTCAAATACTGGAACACTGCTATCATGTCACCCCCTACTCCTCCTTTTCATTAAACTAGACATACCCAGTTCCTGCAGCTGTTCCTCATATGTCCCAGTTCCCAGTTTAAGCCAAGGATGTAAAACCCCGGACAAACGGAAGAAACGGACATCCACGGAGGAAAGAGCAAAAATGCATATTTTAGCACATGTGGGACATAACGTGGAAAGCAAAATAATAATAATAATAATAGATTGATGAACTCTCTTCCAACAGAGGGAATTAATCTTCCCTGGGAGTAATCAAAACTGAAGCTTAGACTCCTGGACAGCCACACTTTCAATTTGAAAAAAATCACATTCGAATCCTGGCCTGATTTTCTTTTTTAGAAAAGTTTTTTATTTTTATTTCTCATAAACATACATAAATGTACAATCTCTTTATCGTACATATTATCTTTTAATCTTCATATTAGATCATGATACTGGAGGTTGCTCTTCTACCATTCCATCTCCCTTATTTCCCAACAACCTTTCCTCTCTTTCTCCTCTCTTTCCCTTCCCTCCTTTCTTCCCTCCTTTTCTACTTTCTTTTTTCCTCCTCTCCTTCCCCTTCACTACTTCCCCTTCCTTTCCCCTACTCCTCCCCTCTTCCTCCCTTTCTAACCCTCTCTCCTACTCTTATTTCCCCTTCTTTTCTTCGTCTCCTTTTCCCTTTCTCCTTTCCCTTTCTCTCCTTTCTCCCCTCTTCCTATCTGTCTTTCTACTCCTCTCTATTCCCTCTCCATTGTTCTATTTATTTTCAATTAATACATAATTTATAATTCCTTTCCCATAGTTGTTGCCATTTCTCTAATTCAATCGTAAAACCAAAATTTTTTGCCCATGCTATCATTGTTTCTTTTACCTCTTCATCTTCTAACCTAATTTGCAATAAATAGTTCTATAATTTCTTAATCATTTCTTCACCTGTTCCCATCAATATCTCATCCAATTCTGATTTTCCCAGATTAAAGCCATATTGTTTGAGGTCTTTTTCATCTCTTGATTGTATTTGCAAACCAGACTGTCTCAATCCCTTGTTTTTCTAACTCTTGTTTTTGTTTTAGTTCTCCGTTTTCTGATAAAATATCCTTGTATCTAACAATATTTCTCATATTAATAATATTTGGATGCGTCAACACTTCCATTGTTGAAAGCCACATTGGTGTTCCCAAGTAATGTTTTTCTTTCGTTCTCTCCCACACTGTTAACAAACCATTTCTTACATAACGTCTTCGGAAATATCCATGTATTTGGCTGGGTTATTTTTGCCAAAGTAACAAAATAACTGATGTTTTGGGGCATTCCAAGATGTGACTAAAATTAGAAACAGGACTTGGCCTTTTTTAGCTGCATCACATGAAGCTATGGAACAAAGAGTTCTTTGCGTTTTTCTTGTTTTCTTTCCCAGACTCGTTCAAAGCAGCTTTAGCCTCTCCCTCCCTCCCTCCCTCCCTCTCTCTCTCTCTCTCTCTGTATCTTTCTCCCTATCTCTCTGTTTCTCTCTCTGTGTGTCTTTATATCTTTCTCTGTTTCTCTGTCGTTTCTCTCTCTGTCTCTATATCTTTGTGTGTGTGTGTGTTTCTCTCTCTCTCTCTCTCTCTCTCTCTCTCTCTCTCTCTCTCTCTCTCTCTCTATATATATATATATATATATATATATATATATATATATATATATATCTTTTTCTCTCTGTTTCTCTCTCTGTGTGTCTTTATATCTTTCTCTGTTTCTCTGTCGTTTCTCTCTCTGTCTCTATATCTTTGTGTGTGTGTGTGTTTCTCTCTCTCTCTCTCTCTATATATATATATATATATATATATCTTTTTCTCTCTGTTTCTCTCTCTGTGTGTCTCTATATCTTTCTCTGTTTGTCTCTCTCTGTTTTTTCTCTCTGTGTGTCTCTATATCTTTCTCTTGTGTTTCTCTCTCTTTCTATATATATATCTTTCTGTTTCTCTCTGTGTGTTTCTCTCTCTCTCTCTCTCTCTCTCTCTCTCTCTCTCTCTCTCTCTCTCCCTCCCTCCCTCCTCGTCCTCCTCCTCCTGTCTGCTAAACGGCTTACCTTGGCAAGGAAGGGATTTAGAAGACAAGAATGCAGAAGGGGAGGGAGAAGGGAAAGGAATTTGACAGGAAGAAAGTCAAAACTCAGCAGGGGAATCTTAAAAAGATGGAGAACAACAGCTGAGAAGCTGTGTTCGGAGGCAATCGTACTGCCCCACTTTTCAAGTTTTCAGCTCGGCGCGGCCTTAAAACCTGGCACCGCTAACAAAGACTTCACTGTGCTTTTTAACGCTTCAGCCCCACCCTGGTTTTCTACAGGAGGTAAGGACCAGAGATGGGTTTCAGCAGGTTCTGACCAGTTCTGGAGAACCGGTAGTGAACATTTTGAGTAGTTCGGAGAACCGGTAGTAAAAATTCTGACTGGCCCCGGCCCCATCTCTTCTCTGCCTCCCAAATCCCAGCTGATCGGGAGGAAATGGGGATTTTCCAGTATCCTTCCCCTGGATTGGGGAGAGAATGGAGATTTTGCAGTATCCTTCCCCTGGAGTCAGGTGGGAATGGAGATTTTACAGTATCCTTCCCCTGCCATGCCCACCAAGCCACGCCCACCAAGCCATACCATGTCCACCAAGCCACACCCACAGAACTGGTAGTTAAAAATTTTGAAACCCACCACTGGTAAAGATGGATGGAGGGAGGAGGAAGCCTCGGTTTCTAAGAAAAGAGGCAAGGAAGATTTCGATCGGAATAGACCTGGAAGGGACCGTGGAGATCTTCTAGTCCAACCCCATGCTCGAGCAGGAGATCCTATACCAGACAAGTGGCTGTGCAGTCTCTTCTTAAAGACCTCCAGTGATGGAGCACCCACAACTTCTGAAAGCAAGCCGTTCTCCTGGTTAATTGTCCTCCCTGTTAGGAAATTTCTCCTTAATTCCAGGTTGCTTCTCTCCTTGGTTAGTTTCCATCCATTGTTTCTTGTCTTGCCTTCTGGTGCTTTGGAAAATAAGTTGACCTCCCCTTCTTCTTTGGGGCAGCCCCTTAAATATTGGAAGATGCTATCATGTCCCTTCCTAGTCCTTCTTTTCTCTAGACTTGCCATACCCAATTCCTGCAACCATTCTTCATATGTTTTAGTCTCCAGGCTCTTGTGAATTGCATCAAAGTTGCATGGAACTCCCTAGGAAGGAGGTTATTTGCTTCACAACACACAAACCAGTTCTAGGAGAATTTGTCTGCATTTTATAACTCGTATTTGGATGTTGTGTTGTTTTCTGGGTACTTCAGGTACTGGCCTGAGCAGGGGGTTGGAATAGAAGACCTCCAAAGTTTCTTGCAACTCTGTTATTCTATTATTCTTCCGCTTGCATGTCAGATTATCGATTGCAACTGTTAGGATATGGTTTGAGCCTAACAGGTTGTCCAAGCAATATATGTGTTCTGTGACTTTTAAGTTTTCATGCTGCATCATTGTAATGCTGAGTCATGCTGTAATTAGTTGTAAACGTATTTAAGTAAGGAACTAGGATGTATTCAGTTGATGATATGCTGCCATTGTGTGAGTTGTGTGCTACCATCGTTGGGTGGATCTGCTACCATCGTGGTTTGTGAACCAGAATGAGTTTGTTATTCTGACCAACTACTGTTTGTGTGGTAAGAAGCTTTTTGTATCACTGGACTGATTTAACTGGCAAAGACTTGGACTGTTTAAAAGACTATGAGATTGTTTATTTTCCACTATAGAGTAAACGTTTGATAGACCAGTTTGCACGTATCTCTTATTTCATTGCTCTCAGTAACATTTCTCTGTGCACTATATTCTGCTAGTTGCTAACACAACAACAATATCCTTAACAGCAACCTTGATTAGCTTCTTGGAAACATCATGTGTAGAGAGTTTATAGCGTGACTACTATTTTGAGACAACCCAGGAGCAAAATACAAGACACAGAGGTTTTGTCATTGCAAACAGTGGTTTATATACAAGACTTCTATATACAGACAGACATGTGGTAGGCACATACCAGGCAAGCAATCAATCCTCTTCAACTCTACACAGAGAACTACAATGCAGATAGAACACAACAAGGAGAGTGATACATGAGGATAGAGAGAGAGAGAGAGACACCCTCTAATGTCCTCCCTTATATAGACGGCTTCTTAAAGTGGCAGTAACCCTGCTGGCTCATTCTCATTTTATCATCTCAGTTTACAGCCTTACAGTGGCTGGTCAGCTTTAAATCATCATTACCTTAACACATCAGTTTCCCAGAAACATTACACCTTAAATTTTAGTTTGTTCACAAACTAACACAGGTTTGCTTTTTGTGATAGGGGGCTGCAGGAGAAGGAAGCTCCTGAGCGCGCACTCAGGAAGGTCCAGCAGCCAACCCACCCGAGGAGACGCGTGTCTTCCATCCAAGCAGAAGAAGCTCTCGGTGAATCTGCGGAGATCAACCGTCCCACAGTTGCCGTCCACAAGATGTTCTCGAGAAGGCAGCAGGCGGAGTTTTCGCCCCACAGCAGCATGGCGAGTGTCAGGGGAAGCGTAGCATCGGAATCCGCAGCTCCGCATTCACCCCGGAAGATGGACACAACGTTGTGTGAGGTAAGTCTGAGTTGATGATGGTAGATAGTGGGAGAATTCCAGGTTGTCCAGCTTGCTCAATTTAGGGAAGATTAAGGAAGGAAATATAACCTCAAATATCTCCAGGACAGAAATTGGAGGCCAGGATGGAAAGACCCATTGGCCTAGAGGTGGAGCTCTTGCCTCATAATCAGGAGGTTGTGAGTTCGATCCTAGGTAGAGGCAGATGTAAGGTCTAGACTAGATGACTTGCAGGGTCCCTTCCAACTCTGTTAATCCGTTCTGTTCTGTTCTTTGTGTCCCCATCTCTGGGGTCTTTCGGGTATTGGAGCTAGTTAGAAACCTCATCAGGTAAGTCCACTGGACCTGGTTGAGTCCATTTTGGATGGAGCGACAGCTCTTTCCTAAAGGATCACTAAAGGTCTATGGAGATCCTCAGCCATCCAGGTCATGGTTGTCCCCAAGGTGCTTTTTCAAGGGGCAACAGGACTTTCTTGGTTTTTCTTTGAAGACTTTTCGCTTCTCATCCAAGAAGCTTCTTCACCTTTCCTGAAGGATACGCCCTTCACTTAGGCCTTCAACGTTTACGGACTGAAGATAAATCCAAGTGAAGGAGAGACCTCTTTTTTTAAAAAAAATTGATTTATATGCCGCCCTTCTCCGGAGACTCAGGGCGGTTTACAGTGCATTAAGCAATAGCCTTCATACTTTTGTATATTTATACAAAGTCAGCTTATTGCCCCCACAAACTGGGTCCTCAATTTACCCACCTTAGAAAGGATGGAAGGCTGAGTCGACCTTGAGCCTGGCTAGGATTGAACTCACAGAATTACAGGCAGCTGGATGTTAATTGCTGCCTTTAGTAGGAAGCATTAGCCCCCTACGCTACTCAGGCTCTGTGATCAAGCCCAGTGGCCTTCAAGAGTAATCTAGAGAGATGGTCTAGATTTTGCCGGTAGCTCCATAAGTCACGCTCTTCCCTTCGTTGCAGGATCTGCGCATTGTGTCTCCAGAGACAGACAGTGGTTTTGTGGGGTCAGAGACCAGCAGGGCATCTCCTCTGGCACAGACGCCCAAGCACCCGTTGGCAAAGATGAGGTACAGCGCATTAATTATTCGCCTTTTCCTTTATATGCATCTCTTTTTCAGTTGTGCGACACCATCTCTTCCCTCCTGTTCCTTCTTTTTTTCTTCTTCGGCCGTCTTCCCCTCTGTTTTCCAGTTTTCACTCATTTTTTTCTATTCCCCTTTTCTCTTTCCCTCCAAACTGCTAATTCTACCTTCTGTGGAGGTGAGCCCAGAAATGAAATACATGGACCTGAATAGAAAACAAGGTTTTTTTTAAAAAAATTTAATTTATATGCCACCCTTCTCCGGAGACTCAGGGCGGCTTACAATGAGGACCCAGTTTGTTGGGGGCAATAAGCTGACTTTGTATAAATATAAATACACAAAAGTATGAAGGCTATTGCTTAACGCATTGTAAGCCGCCCTGAGTCTCCGGAGAAGGGCGGCATATAAATCAAATTAAAAAAAAAGATGTGTTAAGCAACAGCCTTCATACTTTTATATTTTTATACAAAGTCAGCTTATTGCCCCCACAAACTGGGTCCTCAATTGACCCACCTTAGAAAGGATGGAAGGCTGAGTCAACCTTGAGCCTGGTGAGATTCGAACTTACAGTAATTGCAGACAGCTGAATGTTAATAACAGGCTTTAGTCTGCAGAGCTATTCAGGCTCCCTGGATAGTGTCATATACTTTACCAATCCTACATACCTGGGTTTCTGGCAGGGGTGAAATGTAAAAATGTTTGCTACCGGTTCTGTAGGAGTGGCTTGAGGGATGTGTGTGTGGCTTGATGGTCATGTGACTGGGTGGGCATGGCCAACTTGATGTCACTCACTGTTAGAGCCAGGAGCTGCACATTTTGAAGCACATTCTGCCCTTCTGAAGCCCCCAACGCTTTGAGTTTCCCTCCGCCACCCAAGCAAACATCGAAGCCTTCTCTTGCCCCCTTCTCCATCCCGGAGAGCCATGCATCCCCCTTGCCAATCCTCCATACAAACCGCCTGCCCTATTTCTGCAAAGTCAGAGCCCTCTCCCACATGTAGGGCAATCCGACGAGGGGACAGGGATGCTGCAGAAAAGGCATCCTTCCACCCATGCACGGGAAGGCCATGTGGAAGGCAGGGAACATGGCAGGGCTGCGGGCCATAGACTGGTTCGGGGGTATGGCCACCCAGCGATTGCCACCAGTTCGGCAAACCAGACCCAATCTCTGCTACCAGTTCTCTCGAATTTCACCCCTGGTTTCTGGGTTCCAGGTCCTACAGCATCCAGAGACCTCCATCTACAATTGATGCGCCTCCCTGCTCACCATCCTCAAAGAAAGCACCAGGTGTGGCGAAACAGCTGGGACCAGAGAAATCACCTGGACAAGTGAAGCCCAAAGCTGGGAGAAACAAATGCACCTTGGCGAAAAGAAACCCCCTCCAGAAATCTTCTCCCTGCAGGTGGACAAATGAAATGGAGCTGGAAGACAACGAGAACTGTGAGTTGAATACCAGATGAGGATGGGGGTACCACCTCCATCCGGTCCAGCTACCCAAGGTTCACCTCTTTCCTTGGGAAGTTTTGATCCAATGATGGAGGCCAGTATCTCAGAACAGTAGCAAGATGTCATCTATAGGTATACAACATAGCTCACAAGGCCCACATACTGGGGCTGAGATCTTAAGGTCAACACTGTTCAAAATATATATATATATATATCTCAGGTCACCAAGATGCTTGCTTCTAGCAAAAGACCATGTTAAGGAAGTGATTAAGGAAAAACGTTTAATGAAAAGAAGAGGTGACAAGATAGCAGGGTTTCAACATTTGAGACGTTGCCACAAAGAAGAGAGGGTCAAGCTATTCTCCAAAGCCCCTGAGGACAGGACAAGAAGCAATGGGTGGAAACTAACCAAGGAGAGAAGCAACTTAGAACTAAGGAGAAATTTCCTGACAGTGAGAACAATCAATCAGTGGAACAACTGGCCTCCAGAAGTTGTAAATGCCCCATCACTGGAGGTTTTTAAGAAGATGTTGGATAATCGTTTGTCTGAAGTGGTGAAGGGTTTCCTGCCTAAACGGGGTTGGACTAGAAGTCCTCCAAGGTCCCTTCCAACTCTGTTATTCTGTTAAAAGTAGTGTGTTAGCTGCCCCATAAATTTAATTTTTTTGTGATTTCCCCTTTATTAGGTTGGGATTGGAAGTTGGAGATTTAAGCATTGACCAATCCTATGAGATTTTTGGTCAGTGACCACCATACTGTATTAAATAAAGCAGATCTTGACGTATATATTTTTAAGGCTGACCACAATTTCATCCTTAAGGAAAGTTCATGATATCTTGCTCACTCTCTCTCTCTTGCTTGCTTGCCAGTTCACCCTGACTCCGAGACAGAAACTGAGACACACGGTGGTACCAGTCTGGATGGCAGCCCTCCACCCCGTGGGAGAGATTTCCCCAATTCGCCCCCAATTTCTTCAAACATGGCCCAAGCTCGCCACAAGAACTTCCTTCATTCACGCTTGGAACGAGAGTAAGTATGCCACTCCAAAAAGGAGCTCAGTAGAAGACAATATTATAGACCATTTGGGTGGGCTTGGTGAGGCTGTTGAAGTAGGATTGTTGGACTTTAAAACACTGTATCAGGCCCAAAGAATCAGGATGACCCAAAGAAGATATATTGAAAAATCTAGTCAACTAAAGTTCAACACTAAATTGGTGCCAAATAAGGGCCAACGAAATTCAGGAGGGGTTAGAATTGGACAGTTTGTGACAAGACAATGATTCTAAGCTAATGACGTGCTTAACTCCACCACCACCCCAGCTCTGTCTGCTCTTCTCCTACACTTCCACATCTAACTAGGGAGCATAGAATAGAATAGAATAGAATAGAATAGAATAGAATAGAATAGAATAGAATAGAATAGAATAGAATAGAATAGAATAGAATAGAATAGGAGATTTTGCACTATCCTTCCCCTGCCACGCCCACCAAGCCACGCCCACAGAACCAGTAGGGAAAAATGTTGAATTTCACCCCTGCATTAAACTCATTTCCCCCTTTTGTCTTGGGTAGAATGGAGGTGACTTCAACCCCCCCAGTAGCAGTTGTCGCAGTCAATCTGATGCTCCTATGTGTTTGTTTTATTTCTCCACCAGCGAAGCCATTGAAGCTTTGCAACATGAAGTCTCTCGGTTACGTCAAAGTCTAGAAGAGTCACTCCATCGGCAGTCTTCTTCTCCCCATCCGTCTAGAGTCCAGGACATGGCTCACCTTTATCCAAGCGTCACTGCAGCGGGGTAAGGAATGAACCCAACCATTGTTTCCTGATTGCTTATTTGTACTCTATGACTATCATTAAGTGTTGTACCTTATGATTCTTGACAAATGTATCTTGTCTTTTTATGTACACTGAGAGCTTATGCACCAAAGACAAATTCCTTGTGTGTCCAATCACACTTGGCCAAGACAGAATTCTATTCTATTCTATTCTATTCTATTCTATTCTATTCTATTCTATTCTATTCTATTCTATTCTATTCTATTCTATTCTATTCTACTCTACACTCCTTCTCCTATTCTATTCTATTCTATTCTATTCTATTCTATTCTATTCTATTCTACTCTACTCTACTCTACTCTACTCTACTCTACTCTATTCTACTCTCCTTCTCCTATTCTATTCTATTCTATTCTATTCTATTCTATTCTATTCTATTCTATTCTATTCTATTCTATTCTATTCTATTCTATTCTATTCTATTCTATTCCATTCCATTCCATTCCATTCTATTCTATTGTTTACTGTGTAAAAATTTCTGTACAAACTCTTCTCTGGTTGTTCTCTTCTCATTGTTTCTTCCCAGTCCCTGGTAAGCCTATCTATAAATACATGTTTGTAGAGATCCTCCATCATCCAGGTCATGGTTGTCCCAACGATGGTTTTTCAAGGGGCAACTGGACTTTCTTTGTTTGTTTGTTTTCCTTGAAGACGTTTCGCTTCTCATCCTAGAAGCTTCTTCAGTTCTGAATGGACTTTTTTTTGTTTTTCCTTGAAGAAGTTTCGCTTCTCATTCTAGAAGCTTCTTCAGTTCTGAATGGACTTTTTTTTGTTTTTCCTTGAAGAAGTTTCGCTTCTCATTCTAGAAGCTTCTTCAATTCTGAATGGACTTTTTTTTTCCTTGAAGAAGTTTCGCTTCTCATTCTAGAAGTCTCTTCAATTCTGACTGGACTTTTTTTGTTTTTACTTGAAGATGTTTCATTTCTCATCCAAGAAGCTTCTTCAGTTGTGACAGTTCTCTAGAAGAAGTTTCTTGGATGAGAAGTGAAACGCCTTCAAGGAAAAACAAAATCCAGTTGCCTTGTGAAAAAAGGGATCTCTATACCTTCAAACCTCCAAATGATATCTAGAGGCCAATAGGACTGCAGAGGCGATCTATTTTCTCACAAGGCAGCTGACTCACCCATTATGAAAGACATTATGGGAAATTTCCAAAACAACTAACCACAATTCTACTGTTCTGGCTGGGTTCCAAACTATTCAGAAAGATAGAGATTCAAAGCAAAACCCGGCTGAAATTATTGTTGATTTCCCTCTTCACTGCCCATAGAATGGAATGGAATGGAATGGAATGGAATGGAATGGAATGGAATGGAATGGAGTGGGATACAATACAGAAGTGACTAAAATTGTGGAAACCTTTTGGGAAAAGTGTATTTTTGAGGTTTGATGACTAATAAAACCACTTTTTTGGGGGGAAAGTTCATATTCCACTACTGGAATGGCCTGGGAATAGCCCAGACCTTAACCCAATTGAAAATCTCTGTAGCCGACTAAAAAAACTATGCTAATGACTAAGCTAATGATATATAAATTATATACCAATGGAAAGATAATTTAATCAAGATTGTAATGCAATAGCTTTCATGGAGGATTTGCTATTAGAATAGCAGTTACAGTAGAAAGAAGAAAAGTGAAACGCGTCGAAAAAAACGAGATAGACAAAAAATGATCATCCTAGAAAAAAACGAGATATACAAAAATGATCCTCATGTCAGTTAATCCTTAGTTGGGTAACCTTTAGCATGAATGACGGCCTTACAACGTCTTCCCATGGAGTGAACCAAGTCTTTTAATTCGGCAGCTGTTATAATGTGAAACCAAGATTGAAGGATGTCTTCTATTAACTGGGTTTTATTGCTGGGTCGCTTCTGACTAACCAGTTTCTTTAAAAATCCATAGATTTTCCATTGGGTGAAGGTCTGGGCTATTCCCAGGCCATTCCAGCAGTGGAATAGAATTATCTTGAAACTCCCCCCCCCCCCCAAAATAATAATGGTGTTATTAGCCATCAAACCTCAAAAATACACTTTTCCCAAAAGGTTTCCACAATTTTGGCCAGTACTGTAGTCTTGCCTTCGGTGTAACATGCTGTCTCATTCCACAGAACTTCAAGGAAAAGTGTGGTGGAATCTGATGAATCATTTCTGGCCGCTGAAACAAAGGGGAAGACCCAGAAACCATCTTTGGCTCAACATGGATCCGACTTGGACTTCAGTACGTGGCAAAGGGTTTAAATGTTGTTGGCGTAGTCCAGAATTAGGAAATTGGTGTCCTGCACGGTCTCTGGATTTTCAATTGTCGGCCACGACTGGGCCAATGGTAGGATGTTACCCAGAGCAACCAAGGGCCCTTAGATTAATTTAAACTACGTAGAGAGCTATATTTTAGGCAAAGGGAACAATCTCTAAACAGGTTGCGTTGCCTGTTTTAAATATTTTGAGAGGTCCTTGGTGTTCTCTGAGCTTGGTTGTTTTCTTGTAGACGTCTCAGTACCCAATTAGGTGACATCATCAGTGCTTAGAAGGGAGCTTGGTTTACAGGAAGGAGGAAGAGGAGGAAGAGAAAAAGAAGGAGAAGATAGACATGGAAGAGAAGGAGGAGATAGAGGAGGGAGGAGGCGAAGAAGAAAGGATAAGAAGAAGGAAGAAGAAAAGGAGGAGGAGGCTTCCATGGAGGAGGAGGTGGAGGAGGAAGAGGAAGAGAAGGAGGAGGAGGAGAACTGTGGGTCCTTGGTATTCTCAAAGCTTGGTGGTTTTCTTGCAGATGTTTCATTAACCAAACTAGGTGGCGTCATCAGTGCTAGAAGGAAGTTGGGCTTGCAGTGGAGAGGAGGAGGAGGAAGAGGAGGAGGAGGGCAGCTGTCTGATCCATGGTGCTCTCTGAACTTGGTTGTGACGTTTCATTACCCGAACATCAGTGCTAGTGATATTAAATATTTTGATTTGATTGAGCCAATTGTCAAAGACAATTGTATTCCCTACTGCAATTGTATTCCCTATTGCAGCTCAGTTAATGCTCCCCAATGTTCTTTGAACCCCGGAGATAACGTAGGACCTCCCATATCAAATTAATCTGAGGGTTGTCTTTTACCGGCTTTGTTCCTAGATCCTTCCGAGTCGGACGATGCGCCGTCCAAGTTGCAGAACGGAAAACCCCACGCAACTTCCAGGGTAAGACCTTCGAAACAACGCATCGTCCAGGGACCTTACACAGGTGAGGACATCATCTCGAAGCCACAACCTTGTGAAAACTGAACATACACCACTGGGAAGTTAGATCGGTAAAGAAAAATAAGCAAAATTTCCTTTTTAATATCCCTTTCGAAGTTTGCATTTGGGAGCTGGAAGAATGCAAATTTTTTAAAAGGGAGTAGAAGAATTGCCTTCACCTAATTACAGATATCCTCTCATTCCTTACAGGAAGCTGCCTTCTCCTGTAACACAGGCTAGGCAGAAATGGGATGATTACAGATTAGGTTACCGATTAACAGAGTTGGAAGGGTACCTTGTAGGTCATCTAGTCCACCCCTCTCCGCCCAAGCAGGAGACCCTACAGCATTTCTGACAGAGGGCAGTCCGATCTCTTCTTGAAAGCCTCCAGTGATGAAGCTCCCACAACTTCCGAAGGCAACTTCTGTTCCATGGGTTGGTGGTTCTCACTGCCAGAAAATTTCTCCTTATTTCCAGGTTGATCAGTTTCCATCCATTATTCCTTGTTTGGAATTTGGGTGCTTTGGAAAATAGCTTGACCCCCTTCCTCCTCTCTGTGGCATCCCCTCAAATATTGAAAGACTGCTATCCTGTCTCTCCTGGTCCTTCTCTTCATTAGACTAGTCATACCCAGTTCCTGCAGCCGTTCATTGTATATGTTAGCCTCCAGTCCCCTCATCATCCTGGTTGCTCTTCTTTGCACTTTTTCTAGAGCAGGGGTCTGCAACCTTAAACACTCAGAGGGCCATTTGGACCTGTTTCCCACAGAAAAGAAAACACCGGGAGCCACAAAACCTGGGTGGGCGTGACCAACTCAACGTCACTCACTTCTACCAGTCACATGACTCCTTAGCCACGCCTACCCAGCCGGTCATTAGGACAGAGAACCGGTTGTTAAAAAACACTGGGAACCACAAAGCCATTTTGACATCTCTCTCTCTCTCTCTCTCTCTCTCTCTCCCTCCCCCCCCTCTCTCTGTATTTCTCTGTCTCTGCCCCGGCTTCTTCTCCATACCTTCTCAGGCCAGTCGAGGAGTGATTGGGAGGGGAGGACGAGGGGCAGAGCCAGCCAGTGGTTGGATCACCAGACAGGGAGCTATAACAGAGGGCCCAAAGAGCAGCATGCGGCTTCAGAGCCACAGGTTGCTGACACCTGTTCTAGAGTCTCAACTTCTTTTTTATAGTTTGGTGACCAAAACTCGATGCCATATTCTAGGTCTTATCTTACTAAGGCTTTAGAGTAGTATTAGTCAACCAGGTTATAGTCAGAAAATTTCTCCTTATTTCCAGGTTGAACCTCTCCTTGATCAGTTTCCATCCATTATTCCTTGTCTGGCATTCAATAATACTCAGGCATTCAATAATACTCAGGAAGTCATACAGTTGCTGTATTGATATGATACAAGCTTTGGAAAATAGCTTGACCTCCTCCTCTCTGGGGCAGCCCTCAGAGCCTGGACAACCAGGAATAGGATAGGATCTCCTCCTCAAGTAGGGTGTTGGAGTAGAAGACCTCCAAGGTCCCTTCCATCTCTGTTGTTCTGTATTCTATAATTTTATCAGCACCTGTTGCATTCTTTGTATTTGGTTTCTTAGGGACACAGTATCCCATTTCCACTCCGGAGTCTCAAGATCCCAAGAGACTCCAAACCTCTCCACTCGGTCACCAGAGTGTCCAGTTGCAACATGGAGAAGACTCTGCTGGTCTCTTGGATGAAAAGGAAACCAAAGGTAACCAACCGTTTGTGTGGATCGCCCCTCTGTGATCCAGGTAGCCCTCGACTTAACAATCCTTTGTGTAGGGACCGTTCGAAGTCATAACGGCACTGAAAGAAAGTGATATATGACCTTTTTTTCACACTTTGTGCAACCGGGCAATTCCAGAGAAATGTGAAAACCCGTTTGCAGGTGAGGAATCAAGTTTCAACCAGCTCCGTGCTCTGCCCTTCCATCACCTTTGTGGTGATAATGCAGGCAAGGATAGAAAAATGATTGGAACCTTTGGTTAAATATTAACTGGATTTATTGCTGAATTCCTGTTTAAAAATCAGGACCTCTCCTTAGTTTTTACTTTTGATTTTTTTCTTTTTTCCTAACTTCCTTCCTTTCTCTCTCTCTCTCTCTCTCTCTCTCTTTTTTTCTTTTCCTCCTACCTGCCTCCTTCCTTCCTTCCTTCCTTCCTTCCTTCCTTCCTTCCTTCCTTCCTTCCTTCCTTCCTTCCTTCCTTCCTTTCTCTTTCTGTCAACTTGCAAAGCTTTCAAGTTGCCATGAGCAGGAGGGAGGGAGAAATGATAGAGCTGATTGATTTCCCTAACTGAAGTTATATTCCATACATGCTTCCTGACCGCAATCAGAAAGAGGGTGTTGGATTTCACAGCCAGCCAAAGTGGTTAATTGGAGAATGAGATTTATGACATGGCCAGGGAGGAGGGGAGAGACAGGGTCATAGGTGAACGTAAATCTACGTGGGATTAGTTCTAACTGCATCCGAATATTGCCGAAATGGTGCTCCTAATAAATGACTGGATTTCTTTTGAAGTTTGGCTCATGGCTCATGAATTAATTAAGGCATCCTTTCCCTGGAGTGGGGTGGGAATGGAGATTTTGCACTATCCTTCCCCTGGAGTGGGGAGGGAATGGAGATTTTATAGTATCCTTCCCCTGGAGTGGGGAGAGAATGGGGATTTTGTAGTATCCTTTCCCTGCCATGGCCACCGAGCCACGCCTACAGAACCGGTAGTAAAAAAAAGATTTGAATCACACCACTGACCTGCAGATGAGCCTGAGTAGCGTAGGGGGGGTAATGCCTCCTACAAAGGCAGCATTTAAGATCCAGCTGCCTGCAATTACTTGCGAGTTCAATCCCAGCCAGGCTCAAGGTCGACTCAGCCTTCCATCCTTTATAAGGTGGGTAAATTGAGGACCCAGTTTGTTGGGGGCAATTAGCTGATTTTGTATGAATATAAATATACAAAAGTATGAAGGCTATTGCTTAATGCATTGTAAGCTGCCCTGAGTCTCCGGAGAAGGGCGGCATATAAATCAAATTTAAAAAAATAATAATAATAATCCAAGCTTGCAAAACATCACGAGAGGTGCATTTTACAAAATGCCTTTCAGAAGATGCAAAAACCCCTTGGCTTGTTATATTTTCTAACCAAAGCATCAGAAACTAGGCCTTGTAAAAGCTTCTATTTCCACGTCAGCCGGTTCGACATTGTCACCTATTTTCATTGTACCCGGAATTTTCCCCTCCCATTTTCTTTTTTTTAAAGGTTCCCCTAGGGATGGATCCAGACCTTCTAAGCAAAGAGCCACCGAAGGATGGGTGTGTCCCTCGTGTAAGGATTCTTCAAACTCCAGGAAGAAAGACATAGCCGGTGAGACAAACATTTGAACAAGATGGGCCCATCCCTAACCAGTTTAAAAGTTCCTCTCCAGTTTTTGGTTTTGTCTTATAATGACCCCGTAATTCCGTACATCGAGGTGGAGTCTGGGCAACTGAATGGAGCTGAGTGTTTCCTGGCCGGATGCTTTTCCTGTTGCCAATGCAGAGTTATATTCAGGAGATATATTCTTGTTGTGCCCAGAAAGAGAAATCTCTGCCGCTACCTAGGATCAAACTCACAGCCTCCTGATTGTGAGGCGAGATCTCTACCTCTAGGCCACTGCACCGCTCTTAAAAGTTTCTGTCTGCCCAGTTCATTAATAGTTACCTTCTTCCTTAAAATCCTCTCTCTCTTTTTTATCAGGGTGGGGTATTTTTCTTCTCATTTTCTCATCCCTCTATTCCGTAGTCTACATCTCATTTTTGCATCCAAAGAAGGAAATTCTCTTTATGTTTGACTGGCAGTGTTGCCTTTAGAAGAAGCTTTGAAGGGTGAATTCAAGATGGGTCTCTAATATAGGTAGTCCTCCACTTAACAACAATTTCATTTAGTGACTGTTCAAAGTTATAAAGTGACTTACGACCGTTTTATTTTATTTATTTATTTATTTATTTATTTATTTATTTATTTATTTATTTATTTATTTATTTATATTCAAATTTATATACTGCCCTACTCCCAAAAGGGACTCAGGGCGGTGAACAGCCAAGATAAAATATAACAACGTATGAAAGTTAAAAGTTATTTAAAATAGATTAAATAATCTATTTTAAATAACTTTTAAAATAAAACTTTATTTTAAAACTTTTAAAAACCGTTGCAGCGTTCCCCAGGGTCAGGTGATCCAAATTCGGACGCTTGGCAACAGACTCATAGTTATGACAGTCCCTTTTTGCCACCTTTTGACAAGCCAAGTCAAGGGGAGGGGAAGCCTGGATAGCTCAGCAGACTAAAAGCATTGTAATTAAACACCAGCTATATGCAATTTCTGTAAGTTCAAATCTCACCAGGCTCAAGGTTGACTCAGCCTTCCATCCTTTCTAAGGTGGTAAATTGAGGACCCAGTTTGTGGGGGCAATAAGCTGACTTTGTATAAATATACAAAAGTATGAAGGCTATTGCTTAACGCATTGTAAGCCGCCCTGAGTCTCCGGAGAAGGGCAGCATATAATTCAAATTAAAAAAAAAAAAGCCAGATTCACCACACAACCATATGACTGACTGAACAAATGCAAGGAATTCACTTAACATCTGTGGCAAGACAAGTCGTAAAATGGGGCCGCTTAACTCACTTAAGCAAATGTTTCACTTAGCGACATAAATTTCGGGCTCAGTCGCGGTCGTGACTCGAGAACCACCTCTACTGCGTGGTGCCTGAGACTACTTCCCCCCTGCCAAGTATATTTAAAGGAGATTTTTTTAAAAAAAAATGGGCCCAAGGTGACTGATAAATACTTTAATTTCTTGACCACCTTAGGAGCAGGAGATCGCAAGGAGAACATTCCAGAAGAAAGTTCCAGAACGCAACCAAAGTTGAGCCAACACCAGCAACCGAAACAGGCAGGCCTGTGGTACTTGGCGGTGCCATCTGCAGCTACCTCAGTAAATTACATCCCAGCTATTCCCTTGGCACAATACCCCGTCTCATCCATCATGTAAGTATGATGGAGTAGCACCCGTTTATTTGAGGGGTCCTTGGACCTCTCCGAGCTTGGTGATTTTCCTGCAAAACGTTTCCTTACCCAACTTGGTAACATCATCAGTGCTAGAAGGGAGTGGCATTTGCAAGGGGGGAGAAGGAGGAGATAGACATGGAAGAGGAGGAAAAGATGGAGGAGGGGAAGAAGAAAAGATAAGATATGGGATGGCCTTCTGCCACCAAAAGCCTCCCACCGGCCGGTTTGCGCCCACAAAGAAGGCCGCTTCAGGGTACCATCGGTCAAATTATATCCGACTGGTGACCCCCAGGGGGAGAGCCTTCTCTGTGGGGGCATCTGCCCTATGGAACGAATTGCCCCCGGAGATACGTAGGATCCCCGACCTTCGTACCTTCCGCCGTGCCCTTAAGACTTTATTATTTCAAGAAGCTGGTCTGACGGAGTAATGAATTTTAATGGGGTATTTTTTAGTCTTGGGGTTTTTTTTAAAAAGAAATAGGGCCATATCATTGAATATGTTTTAAATAGTTCTAATTTTTGTGTTATATGTGTTTTACTATGGCTGTACACCGCCCTGAGTCCTTCGAGAGAAGGGCGGTATAAAAAGTGAAAGAAAGGAAGAAAGAAAGTAAAAAAGAAAAGAAAGGAAGGAAGGAAGGAAGGAAGGAAGGAAGGAAAGGAAGAAGGAAGGAAGGAAGGAAGGAAGGAAGGAAGGAAGGAAGGAAGGAAGGAAGGAAGGAAGGAAAGAGAAAGAAAGAAAGAAAGAAAGAAAGAAAGAGAAGAAAAGGAGGCAGTAGGGTTTGCAGAGAGGGAGGAGGAGGAAGAGAACTATGGAATCCTTGGTGCTCTCTGAGCTTAGTGATTTTCTTGCAAATGTTCCATTACCAAATTAGGTAACACCATCAATGCTAGAAGGAATAGAGTTTGTGGGGGAAGGGGAAGAGGAGGAGGAGGAGGAAGAGGAAGAGGAGGAGGAGGACTAAACTTTGCTATTTCCTTGCAAACATTTCATTACCCAAACTAAGTACTGTAACATCCATGCTAGTGATCAGGATGATGATCAGCAACAATGAGGTTCCCTAGGTTGGGTCCTGAAACATCTGGAAGAAAATCACCAAACTCAGAGAGCACCAAGGACCCCCTCACTCTCATGTCAACCCCAAGCTACAAAGATTCCCCTTTAAAGAGTCTCTTGGGAGCTGGGTGGCCTATAAATGCGATAAATTAAATTACATTAAAATTAAAGCTAAAGTCTGCTTGATGAAGGAGCCTGGATAGCTCAGCAGATTAAGCATTGTAATTAAACACCAGCTGTCTGCAATTACTGCAAGTTCGAATCTCACCAGGCTCAAGGCTGACTCAGCCTTCCATCCTTTCTAAGGTAGGTCAATTGAGGACCCAGTTTGTGGGGGCAATAAGATGACTTTGTATAAATATACAAAAGTATGAAGGCTATTGCTTAACGCATTGTAAGCCGCCCTGAGTCTCTGGAGAAGGGCGGCATATAAATCTAATTTTTTTAAAAAAGTTGATCTTGGCAATAACAGAACATTAGCCGGCTTGTTCGACTTCTCTGTTGAGCTGGAAGCCACGCTCATCTCTCATTTATTATTATAACTTTATTGTCATTGCGCGCATATACACTGTATAACCATACAACAAAATTCACTTAACACCCAAAGACCAGATCCAACACACATAACAATCCCCAAACACACACACACACCTACCACAAATTCCCCACCCCTGAACCATCCAAACATCCACACAACAGACCAAGTCATGCTGTCCAACAGCTCACCGATGGTGGCCCTTTCGTTCCTTGTTGAGTGCCATTATAGCTCTGGGATAAAAAAAATGATTCAGAAAACGTGTGGTCCGAGTTTTAATTGTTCTGTATCTTCTGCTGGAAGGCAACAGTCCAAAAAGATTATAAGCACAATGGGAAGAGTCTCTGAGAACGTTAGGCAACTTCTTCAAACAGCGAGATGTGAAAATGTCGTCCAGGGCTGGTAACTGGAGTCCGATGATATTCTGGGCAGTTTTAATGATTCTCTGTAGAGCCTTTTTGTCTGCTACAGAGCTGCTCCCATACCATGCAAGAATGCCATATGTCAGGACACTCTCAATGGTGCTGCGATAGTAGGACAGATGGAGATGCTGAGATAGATTTATCTTCCTGAGCATTCTCAGGAAGTACAGCCTCTTCTGTGCCTTCTTCACAAGCATCCAACCGTCTGCTTAACTTTTCGAAGATCAGCCAAGGTTAGCCAGGCACAGGCATTTACCGTGATGATTCTTTGAACTTCTCAATTTTTTCCCCCCTCTTTTCTTCCGGACAGATATTCTCCACCTCCTGTCACTACCTCGATCTCTTCTTCGGTAGCTCTTCCGGCTTATGATTCCAGCAGACAGCAAGCCATGGAGTGGAAAACTTCACGGCATCGTCTCCGGGAATATCACTGCTGCTCCAGGACCTTCCTCCCTGCCACCACTTTGGAAGACTTGAACTGGACTTTAAACCGGGCCGTGGAAGCTGCTAAAGATATGAAGTTCACCACCGAACAGATGAACAAATCCCTAAGTTGGGCCTTAAGGAAAGCAAGGAATCCCAGAACATCCTGTCTCTTCTGATCGGAATGGACCTAAAAGAGGAGAAAGCCATGGCTCTCCGACCAACGGTGGCAACTTTAAAAGACTTGTGGACTTCGACTCCCAGAATTCCTTTGCTGGCTGAGGAATACTGGGAGTTGAAGTCCACAAGTCTTTAAAAGTTGCCAAGGTTGGAGAGCCATTTTCCTAGACAGGACGGGGACCAATTAAACGGACCGAGATGCTTGCTCCACGCACGTTTTGTTGGGTTTTGTGTGCCAAAGAACAATGCCTGCAACTCCTTCGTCGGCTGGGGAGCATAGCGTATCCTCAGCGTTTGGGTTGAAGTAAGCCTCTTGCAACCGTGCTTCCTTGTAGTTTGCTCCCTTCTTCGAACGATTGGGATGACTTTTGCTATATTGGAAAGCCACCTTTTTTTTTTTTTTTTGGACGTGGGCTTTGTAGCTTCCTCTCAGGGATCTTGCTATTAATAATGTTAATAATAATAATAATACCGTAATAATAATAGGCAGCTTAGGCACAAGAAGCAATGTTGGGCTAGCGAGGTGAGGAAAGAGAAACGAGATGCCTTCCTTCTTCGAATATATTCTAGGGAAGAATATATGTGTTGAGGTGTCCCTGGGGGTCTCCGAGCTTGGTTGCCGCCTTGCAGACATTTTATTATCCAACTAGGTAACCTCATCAGTGTTTCAGCAGTTGGGTAATGAAACATCTGCAAGAAGGCAAGCAAGCTCAGAGAGCACCAAGAACCCCACAGTCCTCTTCCTCCTCCTCTCCTCCATCATCTTCTCCTCGTCCTCCTCCCCTCGTTGTCCCACCCTCCTCCTCCTTGCACTGATGATGTTACCTCGTTGGATCATGAAACTTCTGCAAGAAGGCAAGCAAGCTCAGAGAGCACCAAGGACCCCGCAGTCCTTCTCCCCCTCCTCCTCCCACCTTACTCCTCCTTGCACTGATGATGTTACCTAGTTGGATCATGTCTGCAAGAAAACAGGCAGACTCAGAGAGTACCAAGGACCCCATAGTTGTTGTCTTCCTCCTCCTCCTTCCACCTTGTACTGATGATGTTACTGAGTTGGATCATGAAACATTTGCAAGAAGCTCTTGAGAGCACCAAGGACCCCTCCTTTCAACCCTGAGCTACAAATATTCTCCTTGAAACATTCGTACTATAACTTTGGCCAACGGCCTTGGCTCTCCCATCTTTCAGCCTGGAGCGTTCTTCCAATGGAGTTGATCCATCCATCCACCTTAAGTTCGGGGCATCCAACCTTGATCACCTTAATTAAGACTTGTGGACTTCAACTCCCAGAATTCCTCAGCCAGCACACCCTCCTTAAGTCTTCGCCTTAACTCTCGGGACTTTTCAGGTGTTTCTTCCGCATCAACGGTGCCATCCATCAGCTGAAGGTTGCCGTTAGGACTTCTTCCAGGGACCCCCCCCCAAAAGAGCCGAAAGCTTAACCCAGTAGCACTTTAATTTTTTTTAAAAAACATTTGAAGAATATGTGTGTGATGAGATGTTTGGGGGGGGGGGTGTGAATTGTTCAAAATGCAAGCTGAATCATACAGTCACGTGCCCAAATGGAGAGGTGTGTTTGTGCAAATGTTGTGTCTCAAAAGGAATTGACAAAAAATAATAATAATAAAAATAAAAACAGATGGTGATGGGTTTGCGAAGAGGATTGTGCCGGGGGTGAAATCTAAAATTTGTTACCACCGGTTCTGTGGGTGTGGCTTGGTGGAGGGGGGGTGTAATGTGACTAGGTGGGCGTGGCCAATTTTTAAAAAACTTTTAAAACAATTTTTTCTACAATCACTTTTTTTTCTTTTAAATGCCTCTGCCGATCAGGCAACTCGGCTGGGATCGGCAGAGGCATTTAAAAGAAAAAAGGGTTTTTTTCTTTTAAATGCCTCTGCCGATCCCAGCTGAGCCGAGCGATCATCAGAGGCTTTTTTTTTTTTACTTTTAGAAGCATTTTTTCAGCAGAAGAGGTTGTAGAAAAAATGCTTTTAAAAGTAAAAAAAAAAAGCCTCTGATGATTGTGCGGCTCAGCTGGGCCTGTGGAGGGAGGCAGGAATTTTTGCTACTGGTTCTCCAAACCACCTGCCTCCATCGCTACCGGATCAGGCGATCCGGTCCGAACCGGGAGCATTTCACCCCTGGTTTGTGCATTCGGAAGAAAACATCCCTTTACAGATGTTCCTCAAATTACAACAGCCCGTTTAGTGACTGTTTGAAGTTACGATGGCACGGAACAAAGGGACTTGAGTTCAGAGCTGGTATTCAGCCGGTTTGGACGAAATGGTAGCGGAAAATCCACCCCGGCTCCATGCCATCCTATTTTAAGCTCGTTTTTGAAACGGGACATGCGTGGAAGGCATGCATGGGAGCAAAGCGCATGCAGGGAAGCCCGGGCTCATGCACGGGTGGGCGAATCGGTGGTAACAAAATGTGAAACCCACTGCTGTTTGCGTTTTCACTCTTAACGACGTTTCTAGCAGCCCCAGGCTTGCGCAATGAAAAATTCAGACGCTTGGCAGCTGGTTCGTATTTACGACGGTTGCAGTGCCCTCCGCATGGGGGGGGGGTGTCACCTGATCCCCTGATCTGGACCGGCAAAGCCAAGGGGGAAGCCAGATTCGCTTAACGACCACTTAGTCACTTAACAGTGACCACTTAGTCACTTAACAGTGATTCCCTTAACAGCTGCGGCAAGGAAGTCTAAATAGTCAAAACTTACTTCAGCAATGTCTCGCTTAATGATAGAAACGTCGGGCCGTGGTCGTAAGTCGAGGACTGTCTGTGTTTGTTGTCGGGGCCTGTTCTGAGAGAAACGGGTTGTGTGAAGGCGGTACTCGCCATTGGCGTGCTATATATGTATGTTAAAAACCAGCTCTTGCAGCAGAGTGTCCTGAGGTGCCAATTTTAAAATTGCTTGAAAGCCATGTCACTAATCCTGTTTCTTGATATTTCGGATGCGGTGTGGACTCTGATACAGGGGGCGTCCAACAAATGGGGCTGTGTTGATTCTCCAACGTGGGAACTCTGGGGTAAAATGTCTGATGAGAAGCAGCAAGTGGATTCCCAACCAGGAATCTGATCGTTGATCCTTGGGCACAATTAATTAATTGATGGGAAATTTGATGTGTAATCTACGGTCCTGGCTCAGCTGTTTTGTGTATTTGCTCAAACATTGGTTCCTTCGTTCCTTCCTCCCTCCAACCTTCTATCCATCCATCCTTCCTTTCTTCCTTCCTTCCCTCCTCCCTCCCTCCCTCCAACCTTCCATCCATCCTTCCTCCCTCCCTCCTTCCTTCCCTCCTCCCTCCCTCCAACCTTCCATCCATCCTTCTTCCCTCCTTCCCTCCAACCTTCCATCTATTCTTCCTCCCTCCATCCCTCCCACCTTCCATCCATTCTTCCTCCCTCCCTCCCTCCAACTTTCCATCCATTCTTCCTCCCTCCATCCCTCTCACTTTCCATCCATTCTTCCTCCCTCCATCCCTCCTACCTTCCCTTCCTAACTCCTTCCTTCCCTTCCTTCCCTCCCTCCAACTTTCCATCCCTCCTTCATCCCTCCCTCCTCCCTCCCTCCAACTTTCCATCCCTCCCTCCCTCCTTCCTTCCCTCCCTCCTCCCTCCCTCCAACCTTCCATTCATCCTCCCTCCCTCCCTCCATCACTCCCACCTTTCCTTCATTCCTTCCTCCCTCTCTCCCTTGCTTCCTTCCTTCCTTCCTTCCTCCAGCCCTCCCACCTTCCTTCCTTCCATCTTCCCTCCCTCCCTCTCTCCCTCGGTTCCTTCCTTCCTTCCTTCCTTCCTTCCTTCCTTCCTTCCTGAACTTCTTTTCACTCTATCAAGGAACTACCAAAAGAGAAAATCCCACAGTCATCTAGCTCTGGGGATGTTAGCTAGTTGGGTCATGGAATGTCTGGAAGAAAAACAACCAGATTTGGACAAAGCACCAAGAACCCCTACAGTCCACAAATAATCTCCTTTATTGCTCCCCAACTATTATTTGAAATCATTGACATTGGAATTGTGTAAAAACCAATGTTGAAGCCTTCTTGTCGTCTTGAAAATAATCTATTCTATTTGTTTTGCTCTGTTTTCCTTTATTTCATTGTTCAATAAATGTTTGGTTTGCTACTAAAATCTCTGGTGGGTACTTTTGTTTATTCCTCACAAAGTGATTAGTAAATAATTTTGGGAACCACAAAAAAGAAACCAGAGAGATTTCAGGGGGACAATTTAGAAGCAGAAATATTAGCCCAGACTTCTCAGAACTTCAAACAACCAAATTCCTTTTATGCAAATAATGGGCAAAAAAACAACAACAAAAAAGAGCAGATAGAAATAAGGGACGACGTAATGCCCAACAGAAACGACATCATTGCAGTGTGGCATTATGTCACCCCTGGCACAAAGCCAAGTGAACAGGTCAGAAACTTAGGTTTTCTCTAGAAAAAAAAGAGACGATGTAATACACAACAGAGATGACATCATTGGAATGTGGCATTACATCGCCACTTTTTTCCCTTGGTCCCTGGCTGGCACAGAGTCAAGCGAAAAGGCGAGAACCCTTGCCTTCTCTTAGGAAGAAGGGAGGAAAGCTATGGCAAATCTAGACAGCATTCTAAAAAGGAGAGACATCACCCTCCCAACAAAAGTACAAATGGTTTTCCCAGTTGCAATGGGTGGCTGTGAAAGTTGGACCATAAGGAAGGCTGAGAGCCAAAGAATGGATGGGACCTGGCCCCATGCCAGGAGGGTTTTAGAAACCGGACTGGGGGTTCTGGGCAGCCCCTGGGAAGGACAGCAGGAAGCAGGCTACCCACTCTACTGTTGGCCAAGGCAAGGCAATGGGGAAGCCATTGTTTTTTTATTTTTTAATCAGACCCATTTTTTGCAAACCAGCCATTCCAGAGTTCTTTGGACAGGACAGCAAAGTTTATTGATTCTCGAGCGCTTTTAAAATACAGAACAGCGATACAGAAAGGAACACATTGTTGTGCTTCAACATCGACATCTCAAGAAATCAAACAGCGTCTCAAGACAGCGTCCAGTTAACCCTTTCGGTGTTGAATGTGGCGTGTTTCTCCCCCGCCTTCCCCTCCCCTTCCCTTTCGATCATAAATCATTGGAATATAAATAACAATGAAACAACAAAATAATAAGAAATTCACTAAAGCAAACGCACAGGAAAAGACATTCTCTAGAATCACCATGGTGTGTGTGTGTGTGTGTGTGTGTGTGTGTGTGTGTGTGTGTGTGTGTATATAAAGATTTATGCAAGGCGAGATTGAGAAAGAGAGAGTCTGAATAGTTTGTCGTGCAAAATATACATAGTTCATAGTTCAAAAAAGACGGAATATGAAGAGCAAGGGAGTTTTGCTAGACGCAAAGCTGGAAGCAAACCTGGCTCAGTGGCTAAGACCCTGAGTTTGTCGATCAGAAAGTTCAGCAGTTCGGCAGTTCGGCGCCCTAGTACGGATTTCCTGCCTGAGCAAGGGGTTGGACTAGATGACCTCCAGGGTCCCTTCCAACCGTTACTTGTTACCTCAATAATAGGAGATATTTTTCTCCTTCGTCCCTCTGCTGGGAAGAGAATGCCCTGCAACGGGGAGTTTTAAGAGGAAGGGAGCATGATAGATATAGACAGACAGACAAACAGACAAATAGATGACAGACAGGCAGAAGATAAGATAGAATGGATGGAGAGAGAAAGAGTGATATATGACAGATAGTGAGAGACAGACAGACAGGGAGATGGATGGATGAATGGATGGATGGATAGATAGGTAGGTAGGTAGGTAGGTAGGTAGGTAGGTAGGTAGATAGATAGATAGATAGATAGATGGTAGAGAGAGAGAGAGAGAGATGATAGATGATAGATAGATGATAGATGTAGATAGATAGATAGATGGATGGATGGATGGATGGATGGATGGACGGACGGACAGACAGACAGACAGATGGATGGATGGATGAGGTAGACAGGCAGATGACAAAGAGAATGGATGCAGAAAGAAAGGATAGAGGATAGATGATAGATAGATGATAGATAGATGATAGATATTGATTTATTTAGCGTAGGGCTGGCCACACACAGTATTAAAACACTTCCTTTTTACAGGTTAAAAACAAAACAATAAAAAAAAGCAGTAAGAAAACCTAAAAGGAAAACAGAAATAACATTTCAAAGTTATTTTGGGAGGCAAAGTTACTCGCGTCCGTGGCAATCCTCAAGTCACACGTGCCTCCTGGGTGGTGCTAAATGAGTAACAGACGGACTAGTAGCCAGACATCCACGAGGATCTCCTGGCTTTACACATAACCCCACGGTCCTTTTAAGGACCTTTTAAGTACCAGATGATAGATAGATAGATGAGAGAGAGAGAGAGAGAGAGAGAGAGAGAGAGAGAGAGAGAGATGATAGATAGATAGATAGATGATAGATAGATAGATAGATAGATAGATAGATAGATAGATAGATAGATAGATAGATAGATAGATAGATAGATAGATGAGGTAGACAGGCAGACAGATGACAGAAAGAATGGATGCAGAGAGAAAGGATAGATGATAGATAGATATAGGATAAAATGAATGAAAAACAGTTAATGGAAGACAGCTAGGTAGCTAGAGTGAGTGAGAGATCAATGCCGAGATGGATGGATACAGATCTTCCAGTAAATGCTCAGATGCCCCCCATTCACCTCCACTCTACCCTGAATGGGTAAAGAACTTACAGGGTCGTAATAAGGGATAAAGAAATGGATAGAGACAGATAGACAATAGCTAAAGTGATAGATAGGTGGGCAAACACGTTTTTGACCCCATGGTTGAATAAAAGAAAACTACCAAAAAACGGTTAAGCAGAGGTGAACAGGGCAGGATCAGTAACTTTGACTTTCAAGCTGCAGTTGAATTTCCTCAACAGAGAAAACAGAATATCTCCTCTTTTTCTCCAAAAACTGCATCAAGATCTCAGGAAGCGGGGCATCATGCTAGCTTGCTCAAATATGGAGACTAAACTCACCAAAGGAAGCTGGAGAACAAAAACAATCTGGAAGAAACAAGTTTTTGGGAAGCCCCAAAAGTCATCTATGGAGATTCTCCATCATCCAGGTCATGGTTGTCTCACAGGTGCTTTTTCAAAAGGCAACTGGACTTTGTTTTTTTTTTTTCTTGAGGAGGTTTCGCTTCTCATCCCAGAAGCTTCTTCACTTCTGATGGAAGAGAGTTCAGTCTTCAGACAGTTCAGTCAGAACTGAAGAAGCTTCTGGGATGAGAAGCGAAAAGTCTTCCAAGAAAAAAACAAAAGTCCACTTGCCTTTTGAAAAAGCAATCTTTGGGACAACCCCAAAAGACATAGAGCAGATTTGAGCCATATTGGGAAGGCTCTTCTTGAAACTAAGCAGAATAATTGCAAGATTTAGGGCACAGATTCTCTCTTTCTCAACTTATCCCTCCTTGCAAGTAGTGGTAGGATGAGCTCAAAGGCAATGAGGAGTAAAAAATATATATTCTTGGCCTCCTAAATGGGCTAGAAATCTCGCCGACCAAGGACAAATGGTTTCCGGAAGGAAATTATGTCCCTCTATTATTATTATTTTTAAATTTCTTTGCACCAAAATACTACCACGAGGTTCCAAGGATATTTACTGGCCACCATGCCTGAGCAAAATTTAAAGCCATCAGGAGACCTGAGATAGGGGAAAAAACAATCTTCATTTGTTGGACAGGCTGTGAGAAAGCAAGCTATGTCATGCTTTGGTGGGAAAACATGAGCCAGATCAGGTATGACATACTCCCAAAAGAGAAGAGGAGGAAGGAGAAACAACCAAGTTACATCCAGAAAATATATGTATATATAGATATAGATATAGATTATATCATTTATCTCTCAAAAGCCAGCCTGGCTGCATATCAAGGAACTAAAAAAAAAAAAACAAAAAAAAAACGACGACAAAAAAACCCCAGAACAAAACCAAGTATAAGAAATACATAATTCAAGACAACAACCCCAACGACAGCAATGTGAGAAGGGGAAAGGAGGGAAGTTAGTACAGTTATTTCCAAAAATGCAAGCAAATTGCGACGCCTAGGAGACAATATTCACAGTTTGCATCCGGGGGTGGGGTTAAGTACAGGATTACAGAGCCATAAATAAGTCACAAGCATTCGTCCATCCAAGCAGGTGGCGGGGAAATGATATGAGGAGCTGGGAGAACCAAAAAAACAGTATTGAAAATATAATCACCGTTGTCTTATCTCTCCAACGATGAAGCGGTGGGATCTGTCAACATGGGCAGTTGAACCTGACAAATTTTATTTTCTTGGGTACATACAAAGATCACATCTATAGTATAGAATATATTACTCTTTTATCTTTCCCCACTCGTCCTTTAGACACGATGCATATATTATTATTATTATTATTTTGTTTCCTATTTAGCTTGGCTTCATATGAGGAGGGAATCATGAGGGATGATTCAGGGAGGTCTTGCGTTTAACTCAAGAAGAGGCAATGTTGGACAGGAGGCCCAGAAATCAACCGCGATTCTAGCTTTTCAAAGCTTCGGTTGATGTTCGGGGAGCAGGTCAACGAGAGAGAGAGAGAGAGAAGAGGAAAGAATGAAGACAATGCGTGTTTAACTGCTGGTTTCTTCGTCCGTTTTGGTCAGCTTCTTCAACGTGTCCAGCAATTTCTGTGGGGTGAGGATGTGTGTGGAACCTGGAGGAACGGTAAAAGGAGGAGACGGCAATCAGATTTCAATAAAAGGAAGGGCGGAAGAGCGTCTAAATTAAGGGTGGGCTATCTGAGACTTTGGCAAATCTCCCTGGACTACCACTCCCAGGATCCTTTGCCAGGCCAGCTGCGTTGTGGTGACTAGCAGCTCCTCAACCTCTGGATAACTGCAGAGCGACCATGGCAGTCATTTGGGGGATTGCCCTCCCCCCCTCCCGCCAGCCCACTCGCTCACTCACTCCCACCCCCACAAAGGTTGAAAAGCTTTGGGCTCAGCTCAAAAGGGTGACCCACCCCACAAAATATCTACTCCGAAGGCAGAGAAGGGGCGGGAGGGAAAGAAGGGTAAAGAAAGATTTTTATAGAGGGGGAGGGAAAACTCAACATTGCCCACCCTTCATATCTACAGAGATTCTCAGTCATCCAAGTCACGGTTTTCCCAAAGGGGTTTTTTCAACAGGCAGCTGGACTTTTTTTTTCCTTGAAGAGGTTTCGCTTCTCACCCCAGAAGCTTCTTCACTTCTGAGTGAAGAGAGTTCAGACAGTTCAGTCAGAACTGAAGAAGCTTCTGGGATGAGAAGCGAAACCTCTTCAAGGAAAAACAAAACCCACCTGCCTTTTGAAAAAGCACCTTCGGGATGATTGCCCACCCTTCCGCACATAAGCTTTATTGGGATTTAAAGCAGGAAGGGATGTAGCCCCCACCTCTGATCCCTTCCCTGTCACGAGACCGGGCCCATGTATCAATATATACACTCATATATATATTAAGAGAAATGTTTGCAAAAGGTTAAGCCTATGGAACTACATCTAAGCACTGGAGGAAAAATAACTTGAAAGGAATCAAAATGGAAACCACCCATCACCAAAAGAAATATATATATATATATATATATATATATATATATATATATATATATATATATATATATATATATATATGTATAAAACCAACCAATCACACAGCAATCAAACTGTAGTGAGGACATGAAGGAGGACATGCAGAATTTGTCATGAAGATCAAGAGCTGGGGCATCATCTACCAAGAGAGGCAGTAGATGGAGACCATGTAGGATCATCTGGGCATGCAATGGCCAAGAGGACTTCTTCAGAGAAGGCCCCCTTTCTCCTCTAATCCAGAAAAACCAAATCAAAGCAGACGGGAGTTTCATCCATACGTGCCAATGGCCATCGCTTGGCCATTGGGGTGGGATTCAGCCGGTTCGGCATGAATCGGATGTTAATTTTAATCTGGTTTGCCGAACCGGTAGTTGCAAGGACTTACTCACCCTGCCTGCCCCGCCCCGCCTCTCCCAGGAGTCTCCATGTGGCCCATTTTGGATGCCAGGTAAGTGCAGGGCCCACGCAGAGGCTCTGGGAAGGTGAAAAATGCCTAACAGAAGTATCAGAAGTCCAGAAACTGGCCTGTTTCCAGCCTCCAGAGCCCAGGAGAGGCTGTTTTCGCCCTCCCGGAGGCTCGAAAAAACTCCGGAGCCTGGGGAGGGCAAAAATGCCCCCCCTCCGTGGTGCAGAAAGCTGACTAGACCTCGCCCCCATGGCCATGCCCAGCCATCAACCAGGCAGAGAACCGGTTGCTAAAATGTTTCAATCCCACCTCTGGTTTAAGAGAAGTAATAAAGAATATTTTTTGCCAGAAGAAGCCATTTTTTTTCCGCACTACATTACCCTGAAACCTGCATCATTGAGGAGACAGGCAAGAGGAAAATCCATAACTATTTGAGACTGGGTAGAAGGAGAGACATTTATGGCTTCCTTTCCCCAGGGTTAATTCAAAAGAGGTTTATTGCAGCATCCAATCAACCCGGATAGGAAGTTATAGAAAGCACTGAATCTCTATTTATGATGCGAGTCCAATGGACTTGGGGCAATAGACAGCAAATTTACACACATTGAACTAAGCCCCCTTTAATTCCATAGGATCCTCCTTCAGTAACTCTTGTGGCTCTGTTGCCCGAGCCTGTGTCATTGGCAGGAGAGGATTCTGAGAGTGAAGGAGAGGAGTGGGCAAAGCCTCCTTCTCCAGGACCCTCCTCTCTGGCATTGCCTCCGGAGGACACCGAAGAGCAAGAGATAGGCCCAGAGCCAAGCACATCCCCGCAGCCACAGGTGGATAGTGACGAAGGAGATAAGTGCTGGCTGGACCCTCGTCAGCGTCGCAGAGACAAACGTACTCAGCAAAAGGGAAGGCGTGCTCGTGATTAGCTGACTCACTGGACCACACCCCAGTGGTAAAAGGGGGTGAGTTAGCCATTCAGACTCTGTGATGGACAAAACTAATTCCTTGGAATCACTTTGCATCTTGGCTTCAGATTTATTCCTGGTGTGGTGTGTATTTTCTTCTATGTTGATAAAAGGTCTTGGCAAGCAGCTGCTGGGTTTGCTGCCAAGCGTCTTATCGGACTAATTGGTTGCCTGCCAGTTTATTTAACCCCCGGCTGTCTGTCTGAGTGTGTGTGTGTGGGACGGGGACAAAACAGTAACAGAATAAGAGAGTTGGAAGGGACCTTGGAGGTCTTCTAGTCAAAAAGCAGGACCAATTTAGGCAAATGGCCACCCAGTCTCTTCTTGAAAGCCTTCAGTGTTGAAGCTTCCACAACAGTGGTGACTTTCTACCGGTAGTGGTGGCAGGAGGCTTCGCCCACCCACCCGGACATCATCACGGATGCTCTGGGCATGCATAGTTCCGAACTAGTAGTGAAGGTAAGTGGAACCCACTAGTTCTCCACAACCTCCCTTCCATTGATTGATCGTTCTAACTCTCAGGAAACTTCTCTTTACTTCGAGGTGGTAACATCCACCCAATATCATCAACCACAACTTACTGAACAGCAAAGTTGGCTACGTTCCTTCTCCAAAACATGGAGAACGTCTAGATTCAGATATGCATTGTTCTGGATCTCATGGTTTCTACGGAGCTATCATCACTGCTCATCGTCCATTGCTCCTCACAAACGGTCCCTTCGTCTGAAGGAGCGAGGACCAATGAAATCAATCCTTTCCTTTCGACTCTTTCCTTTTCTCAGATTTTTACCTGTCGGTTGTCTACAAGGACACCAGATATGAAGCACTGTGGACTGTACCATGTCAGTTTACAGGTAGAGCCCATGCAAGACAGAGAAAGTTCCATTTGTTGCTGAAGGCTATAAACAGGAGAGGGCCATCGCAAAGGGAGTCCCCCCTCCCCGCCCACTTAGGGATTGGAGTGATCCAGTCCTCTTTGGACCTGATTGTGCTTGAGTTAGATACAGATGAACAGAGTTGGATGGGACCTTGTAGGTCATCTAGTCCAACCTCCCGCCCAAGCACATCCTACACCATTTATGACAGATGACAGTCTCTTCTTGAAAGCTTTCAAGGATGAAGCTCCCACAACTGCTGAAGGCAACTTCTGTTCCATGGATTGATTATTCTCACGGTCAGGAAATTCCTCCTTATTTCCAGCTGGAATCTCTCCTTGGTTAGTTTTCATCTGTTGTTTCTAGTCTTACCATTTGGTGCTTTGGAGAATAGCTTGACCCCTCTCCTCTCTGTGGCAACCCCTCAAGTATTGGAAGACTGCTATCATGTCTCCCCTGGTCCTTTTCTTCACTAGACTTAGCCATGCTCAGTTCCTGCAACCGTTCTTCATACGTTTCAGCCTCCAGTCCCCTAATCATCTTTCTTGTTCTTCTCTGCACTCTTTCTAGAGTCTCAATATCCTTTTTATAGTGTGCTGGATGCAATAGTCTAGATGTGGTCTTACTAAGGCTTTATAAAGTGGTATTAGCACCTCCCTTGTTCTTGATTGTATCCCTCTGCTAATGCAATTTAGGATTGCATTGGCTGACAGTTGTAGTAGAGAGAAAACAAAGAGGTGGAACCATAGATAAGAATTCGGAATGGGGCAAGCATCCACAGTGATGCCAAGGCATCGCTTGAAAACTTGACTTCCTAGCACAAGTTGGCAAGTTCTGCTTACAAGAAAACCATGGTCCGGTTTTTGCATGGGAGCAGCCTCGTAAACATTTTCAAAATTGTCGTTTTGAAGCAAACATTTTCTCATCCCAAGAAAAAAGAAATCAGAAAAAAAGGAGGAGGGAGAAAGAAACCAATGGAAAAGCAAGAAAGAAAGAAAGAAAGAAAGAAGGGATGATAGAGATATCAAAAGAAGCCCTTCCGGGGGGAGAAAAAAAAGGAAGAGTTTCTTCTCAAGATAAATTGCTTTTACTTTTTTTAGTTCTCTTTGGCTCTCATTCCATAGTTGGAGCCTGTTCCTCAAAAGAGACCCTAGTAGAATCTCTGAAGTCGGGGTGTCTCAGATCCATGAGAAATTTGGTGGGAGTAAGAATGTGAGTAGAACCTGCGAGAAAATAGAGTGCGGGCTGACTCTTGGTGAAAGAAAGGAAGAAAGAGAAAGAGAGAGAGAGAGAGAGAAGAAAGAGAAAGAAAGAGAGAGAGAGAGAGATGAAAAGCAGGGAAGGAGGAAGGAATGAGGGAGGGAAACAGGAATAAGAGAAGGAAGGAAAGAAAGAATTGGAAGGAAGGAAAGCGAGAAAGGAAAGAAAGAGCGAGAGAGAAAAGAGAGAGAGAGAGGAAGAGAAGGGAAGGAGGAAAGAGGGAGGGAAACAGGAATGAGAGAAGGAAGAAAGAAAGGAAAGAAAGAAAGGGAAGGAGGAAGGAAGGAAAGAAGGAAGGAGAGAAGGAAGAAAGGAAGGAAAGAAAGAAATGGAAGGAAGAATGGAGGGAAGGAAGGAAGAAAAGGAAGAAAGAAGGGAAGGAAGGAAGGAAGGAAAGAGAAAGAGAAAAAAAGAAAAGGAGAGAGGGAGGAAGGAAGGAAGGAAGGGAAAGAAAGAAAGAAAGAAAGAAAGAAAGAAAGAAAGAAAGAAAGAAAGAAAAGAAAAGCAACATGCCAAAAAATTTTGTTTATGCCTTTTTTTAAAAAAAAAACTTACAACACAGTTCATATCACCAAAAATCACTGTGATGGAAGCCAGTGATGATACATGAAGCAGAAATGGCAAGAAAAACACAATCACACAATCACACCTAGAGAGAGAGAGAGAGAGAGCAAAGAAGGCAGCTGTGCGGGAGACATAAAACCTCATTGTGGGGTGTGGAATAAAACTCCCCACAACCACATCTGCCGGAGTTAACTCTAAAGGAAACATTGACATACCAATACCTTAGTATAGATACATACAGTATATAGATATTGGAAGGTTTAAATTGCTGAATCGTTTAATCTCCCATCCTAATGCTTATTATTTTATTTTATTTTTAAAAAAAGAAATACAGATTAGACTATCCAAGTGGCACAACTTTAGGGAACTTTAAATTTAAAACTAAAAAAACCAACAACTCAGAACTGGGATATGGTGAATAAAGGAAGTTGCTTGGGCAATTTTTGCAACGGGAGAAAAGTCAAAAGAATGTGAGTCTTATAAACAGGGGGAAAGACCCCACCCACCCCCCTCCCCCATATAAATAAATATGCTTTGCAGAAGTTGCAACCACCCAATTAAACCCATCGCCGAAAGAGCAACGTTCAACATAAGAAGCAACACTAAACAAAGCCGGAGACGTATCACGCACGCTTGTAAACACACACAAAAGTGAGATGACACAAGGAAGGAGACAGCGATGGAGGAGGAAGTCAAGAAAAGGGAGTTTGGGGAAAGCCACCTTCCTAAGAGAGGAAAAATTCCTCTCCAAAACAAGGGAGGAACAGAAAGATAAGCAGTTTGAAGGAGTGAGGTGTTCGTGAGGATGGACCATGTGTAGTTCGGAGGCTGGTAAATGTAAAGGTTCCCCTCGCACCTAAGTGCTAGTCTTTCCTGACTCTAGGGGACGGTGCTCATCTCTGTTTCAAAGCCGAAGAGCCAGCGCTGTCCGAAGACGTCTCCGTGGTCATGTGACCGGCATGATTCAATGCCAAAGGCGCACAGAACGCTGTTCTCTTCCCACCAAAGGTGGTCCCTATTTTTCTACTTGCATTTCTTACGTGCTTTCGAACTGCTAGGTTGGCAGAAGCTGGGACAAGGAATGGGAGCTCACCCCATTACGCGGCGCTAGGGATTCGAACCGCCAAACTGCTGACCTTTGGATCGACAAGCTCAGTGTCTTAGCCACTGAGCCACCGCATCCCCCTGTAGGCTGATATAAGCTCTTATTTTCACACCTGTGATGATTGCAACATCCCCATTGATCACACGATTGAAATTTAGACACTGGGCAAATGACTTATATTTATGACGGTTGCAGTATCCCGGGATCATGTGATTTCCCCTTTTGTGACCTTCAGACAAGCCAAATCCATGGGGAAGCCAGATTCATTTAAAAACCTTGTTACTCACTTAATAACGGTGGTGACTCACTTAACAATGGTGGCAAGAAAGGTCGTAAAACGGGGCAAAACTCAATTAACAAATGTCCCGCTTAGCAACAGAAACGTTGGGCTTAATTGTGGTCCAAAGTTGAGGTCTATATATATTTGCATCCTTAAACTCCAGGCGGATGGAGCTGGCTAATGTTTTACCCAAGTATTGTCTGTACTGCAGATATAACTTGTCTGAAATAGTAAAGGTCAGTGATGGCTAACCTTTTTGCCATCGTGTGCCAAAAGTGGGGGGAGCGTGGTGGGGTCACACGCACGTGTACCCACATCCATAATTCTATGGGCCCTGCCCCACCCATGCTCCCCCCCACTTTTGGCATGGGATGGCACAGTAGGCCCGTTTTTTGCTCTCCCCAGGCTCCAGAGCCTTTCTAGGAGCCTGGGGAGGGCAAAAATGGCCTCCCCCAACCCCCCAGAGGCTCTCTGCAGGCCAGAAACAGTGTGTTTCCTGACTTCTGGTGGACCTAGAAGGCCCGAAAATCAGGCCTTCGTGCCAGCATGCGTGCCGGAGCTGAGCTCGCGTGCCCACCGATATGGCTCTGCTTGCCATCTGTGGCACCTGTGCCATAGGTTCGCCGTCATGGGTATAGGGTCTCCTGCTTGAACAGAGGATTGCACTAGAAGCAACCCTCTCCAAGGTCCCTTCCGGCTCTATTCTGATTGATTGATTGATTGACTGACTGACTGATTGATCACTAGGTGACCAAGCCAGTGAAGCAGGCTGCGTGAACACAGTTTGAGTTCACACAGTTTCCTGCTGATTCATGAGCACTAGAGGGCTGCCTTCCATAGAACAGAGAATAACAAGAGTTGGAAGGGAGCTTGAAGGTCTTCTCGTCCAACCCCCAGCTCAAGCAGGACAATTTCTGTCAGCGTAATGAAGATTTAAAGCTGACCAGCCCCTTTAAGACTGAGGATGAGTCAGCAGTGTTACCGCCACTTTAAGAAGCTGTGTATATAAGGGAAGCCATTAGAGGGCACATCTCTCTCTCCTCGTGTATCTCTTTCCTCCTCGTGTTCTATCTGCATTGTAGCTCTCTGTGTAGAGTTGGAGAAGACTGATTGCTTGCCTGGCATGAGCCTACCACATGTATGTCTGTATCTAGCAGTCTTGTATATAAACCACTGTTTGTAATGTCAAAACCTTGGTGTCCTGTATTTTGCTCCTGGGTTGTCTCAAAAGAGTAGTCAGACAAATGGTTGTCCAATCTCCTCTTAAAAACTTCCAGTGTTGGAGTACCCACAACTTCTGGAGTCAAGCCGTTCCACGGGTTGATTGCAATAGTTGATAGAATAATCGAGTTGGAAGGGACCTTGGAGGTCTTCTAGTCCAACCCCCTGCTTAGGCAGGAAACCCTGCACCACTTCAGACAAATGGTTGTTCAATCTCTTCTTAAAAAGCTTCCAGTGTTGGAGCATTCACAACCAACTGGCTAGGGAATTTCTCTTTAGTTACATCCCTTGCTTCTTGTCTTGCCTTCTAGTGCTTTGGAGAATTGGTTGACCTCCCTCGTTTTTGTGGTAGCCCCTCAAATATCCTGAGGGGTTGTAGGAGTGGATGGAGCGAGAATAGGACAGGACAGTGGAAGTAAGCTTGTTCCCCTGGGAGAACACATTCAGGGAGCACTGAGTTTGTAGACAGGTGGCCTCGAAGTCAAGAGAAAGGTGAGGAGACAGATAGATGGAGATGATGGAAGACAGAGCAGAGCGGAGCAAAGCAAGCATGAGCTGAAGTTTCCAAGCTAGACAAGGACTTACCTATCAACACCTCCCACTTTCCGCTGGCTTGCGTCACCTCATAGGCGCAACGCATCTCGCTCAGAGCAACCCCGCCCAGGATGAAAACAATGAGGCGAGGACCACTTCGGTATTCTCCTGGAGCCTTGTTCTTGTGCCAGTGTCCGTAGCGGGCGCTGAAGACCAGGGATAAGGGTGAAAAGAAAAAGGGGGAGGGGAAATAAGGATATGAACTGGAAGAGCCCCCAGTGACGCAGTAATTAAATGCAACATTGCAAGATAGAAAGATAGATATGATAGATGTATAAATAGATGAGATAAGAGAGAGAGAGAGAGAGAGAGAGGTAGATAGATTGGGAGAGAGAGAGAGAATAGATGTATAAACAGATGAGATAAGAAAGAGAATGATAGGTAGGTAGATTGGTAGATAGATCGGTAGACAGATATGGTGGTTAGATGATAGAGAGAGAGAGAGACTGATAGATGAGTAAATATGATACAGATAGATGATAGATGTGTAAAGAGAGAGAGAGATAATGTAGATAGGTAGATGATTAATAGAAGTTGGTAGATAGAAGATAAATAGACAGACAGACAGACAGATAGATATGAGATGTATAAATAGATAAGAGAGAGAGAGGCAGATAGATAGTTTAGCAGATAGATCGGTAGATAGATGATAGATAGATAGATAGATAGATAGATAGATAGATAGATAGATAGATAGATAGATAGATAGATAGATATGAGATGTATAAATAGAGAGAGAGAGAGAGAGGCAGGTAGATTGGTGGATAGATCAATAGATGATAGATAGATAGATAGATAGATAGATAGATAGATAGATAGATAGATAGATAGAAGATGTATAAATAAATGAGATAAGAGAGAGAGAGATAGGCAGGTAGATAGATTAGTAAATCGATAGATAGATAGATACAGATAGATGAATAAATAAATATGATACAGATAAATGTGTAAATAGAGAAAGATAATGTAGGTAGGTAGGTAGATAGGTGATTAACAGATGATACAGATAGATGATAGATAGATAGATAGATTATCTATCTATCTATCTATCTATCATCTAGATAGATAGATAGATAGATAGATAGATAGATAGATAGATAGATAGATAGATAGATAGATAGATAGATATAGATAGATTTTACAATTTAATGATGACAGGGATTGATAGCTAGATAACTAGCAGGTAGATGATAGATAATGAGAGAGAGAGAAAGAGAGAGAGAGAGAGAGAGAGAGAGAGAGAGAGATCCAAGATGGAGAGATACAATGTCCCATTAACCTGAGGTAAGATGGGTGGCCAAAAATTTTTACAAACAAATAAATTAAAAATGTCCGCAAAAGTTCTTTCCCCAACTGGTAAGCTGACAGGTCTCCAATTCAGACTTCATTTAACTTAGATCTAATTGAGTTTAATTTAATCTAGGCTTCCCTTAAACCTAATTATGCTTCCCTAAGACCCGATACAAGAAGTCCTCGACTTACAACAGTTCATTTAAGTGACTGTTCAATGTTACAACGGCACTGGAAAAAGTCACTTACGAACATTTTTCACAGTTACCACCTTTGCAGCCCCTCCCCTATGATCTCATGATCCCAATTCAGCCACCATTGGTTCATACTTATGACGGTTGCAGAATCCCAGGGGAGTGTGCGTGTGTCCCGTGATCCCCTTTTACGACCTTCTGACAAGCAGATTCACTTAACGACTGGCTTGCTAACTTATCAATTGCAGGGATTCACTTAGCAACCCAAGTGGCCCGCCCCCCACCCCAAAAAGAAAAAGAAAATGTCGTAAAATGGGGCGAAACTCATGAACAACCTAAATTTTGGAGGCTCAATTGTGGTCGTTAAGTCGAGGGGATACCTGTAGTTTGACGGAATGCTCCCTTCTTACCTGACGGCACCTGTACTGCTAAAGGAAGCAGCTGAGCGAGTGGAGATATACGGGTAATGCTTGGTGTCCAGTTTATCCTCTATAGCATCCTTGAAAGAAATAGAAAATAATAATAATTAGCACATCTGCAAGTGATCAATGATGTGTGTATTAAGCATAAAGCAGAGATTTATGCTTTCAAGACAGGGGTGAAATCTACTTACCTTCCCTACTGGTTCAGAAGTGTGTGCGCTCCGCTCGTGCACCATTATCATGTCCAATTTTGGACCCTCTGCATGTGCTTAGCCTTCTGCGCATGCACAGAGGGTCAAAAACAGACTACTTCCTGGTTAAAACCAGGAAATAATGATGTCCGGGTGGGTGGGCGGAGCCTCATACTACCACCGCTACCACATGCTGTGGCTGGTAGCATTTCACCCCTGCTTCAAGAGCCACCCCTCTTTACGTACCTCCATAATGTCTTTAACTACTGGAGTCCATCGGGAAAGCTGGTAAGTCTGCTCACTGATTCGCTCCTTCCGCTCTGGCTTGCTTCTACGACGTAAGGTGGACTGGACACAAGAAAGAGAGACAATGGAGTCGGAGGGTTATCAACCAGGCTTATTCACAATGCAAGAGTCAATTTTGAACTTTCTAAGGTTCTTCTAGGGGAAGAAGGCTTCCGGGCGAGATTGGAGGTGAGGGGTCCTTGGTGCTTTCTAAGCTGGGTTTTTTTCTTAAAGACGTTTCATTACCTGACTAGGTAACATCATCAGTGTTAGAAGGGAGTGGGGTGTGGTAAGGAGAAGGACGAAAAGAGGAGGAAAAGAAGGAGGACCGTGGGGTCCTTGGTGCTCTCTGAGCTTGCTTGTTTTCTTGCAGGCATTTCATTACCCAACTAGGTAGTAACAAATTTTACATTTCTGGGAAGACATAGTAATAAGGTCAGCCAATGAACACGCATGGCAACAGAGCAGCCAATGGAAACAGAAACTTAAAGCAGGAAGTCCGGGCGTGGCTTAGCTGTGCAGGCTTAGCTCCTGGATCTCTGCTGAGAACTGAAACTGAAACTAGTTTGTTTGCTGTACGCTGCTTGTGTTTTGCTTGTAACTGCTACGTTGGAAGAATCAGCTATTGGTATTGTACATTTATCTTCATGTGTTATTATGTATATAAAGAGAAGTTCATGAATCCTGCTGCAGCGGTCTGCCTGTGTGTGCTTTCTGGATGATCGGTTTCTGCAACAAAGACTTACATCTGTGACGATGGGCACCCCAAGGTGGGCCATGTTGGTGATGATCTCACTGTCCTCAGGAGGGATCTGAGCATGCTGGATCAGTTTGTTCAGGTTTTCCTCGGTGATCCCTGGAGGGGAGGATGGAGAAAGACCATATGTGCATATTGTAGGAGACGGGTGTCAGCACACATGCATCCCAACAAACAGCAATTGAGTGGCCTTGTTGTGCTTGACTCGTTATGCACCCTCTCCCGCTCACAACCAGACAACCTAAACGGGGAAGTGGAGTGGGTGCAGTTGTGGCCAAAATTGGGGAAACTCTTTTGGGAAAAGTGTATTTTAGAGGTTTGAAGGCTAATAACACCACTTTTTGGGTGGAGTTTCAAGATAATCCTATTCCACTGCTGGAATGGCCTGGGAAGAGCCCAGACCTTCACCCAGTTGAAAATCTATGGAGCCGACTCAAGAAACATGTTAGTCAGAAGCAACCCAGCAATAAAACCCAGTTAATAGAAGCCATCATTCAATCTTGGTTTCACATTAGAACAGCTGCAGAACTCAAAGACTTGATTCACTCCATGGGAAGACGTTGTAAGGCCGTTATTCATGCTAAAGTTTACCCAACGAAGGATTAACTGACATGGTGATCATTTTTGTATATCTCGTTTTTCCTATGTGTTTCACTTTTCTTCTTTCTACTGTAACTGCTATTCTAATAGCAAACCCTTCATAAAAGTTATTGCATTATATTCTTGATTAAATTATCTTTCCATCGATATCTAATTTTATGATACTACCCCCCCCCCTCAAAAAAAGTGGTGTTATTAGCTAGTTTTAGTTGAATGAGAGGAGAATATGTCCTGGCCAAAAATTCCTTCCAGTTCACTCGCCCTTCATTGTTGACTTGCAATTTTTATACGGTATGTTTTTATTATATATTACATTTCTGTAAAAAAATGCAACAAATGCTAATAATATATTTCACTTTTGTGAAAATATATTTTCACAAATATATTTTAGTGTGAAAAGACATTGTTATTTTTTCAAAAGGGAAAAAGGAGCCTGGATAGCTCAGCAGACTAATGCATTGTAATTTAACTCCAGCTGTCTGCAATTATTGCAAGTTCGAATCTCCCCAGGCTCAAGGTTGACTCAGCCATCCATCCTTTCTAAGGTAGGTCAAATGAGGACCCAGTTTGTGGGGGCAATAAGCTGACTTTGTATAAATATACAGAAGTATGAAGGCTATTGCTTAATGCCTTGTAAGCCGCCCTGAGTCTGCAGAGAAGGGTGGCATATAAATCAAATAAAAAAGAGGAAGAAAGAAAGAAAGAAAGAAAGAAAGAAAGAAAGAAAGAAAGAAAGAAAGAAAGAAAGAAAGAAAGAAAGAAAGAAAGAAAGAGGAAGGAAGGAGAGAAGGAAGGAAGGAAAGAAAGAAAGAGGAAGGAAGGAAGGAAGGAAGGAAGGAAGGAAGGAAGGAAGGAAGAAAGAAAGAAAGAAAGAAAGAAAGAAAGAAAAACATTCAGCTGCCTGCAATTATTGTAAGTTCGAATCTCACCAGGCTCAAGGTTGACTCAGCCATCCATCCTTTCTAAGGTGGGTAAATTGAGGACCCAGTTTGTGGGGGCAATAAGCTGACTTTGTATAAATATACAAAAGTATGAAGGCTATTGCTTAACGCATTGTAAGCCGCCCTGAGTCTCCGGAGAAGGGTGGCATATAAATCAAATTTTTAAAAAAAATTCAAAAAAAAACATTTCAAATTCAAAAAAAGAAAAGAAAAAGAAAAGAAAATACACTTTTCCCAAAAGGCTTCCATAATTTTGGCCACTACTGTAGGTTGGGTATGCAAAGAAGACTTGGGAAGGAACTGTGGAATGCAAGAGCCAACGGGCATCTAACAGTAGAATGGAATAACAGAGTTGGAAGGGACCTTGAAGGTCATGTAGTCCAACCCTCTGTTCAAGCAGGAAGCCCTATACCATTTCAGACAAATGGCTGTCCGATCTCCTCTTGAAAAACCTCCAGTGATGAGGCACCCATAACTTCTGAAGGCAAGTTGTTCCATTGATGAATTGTTCCCATTGTCAAGTAATTTCTTCTTAATTCTAGATTGGTTCTCTCTTTGATAAGCTTCCATCCATTATATATAGCAGTGATGGCTAACCTTTTTGCCATCTTTGGGGAGAGCATGCGGGGGGGGGGGTGTCACGCACATGCATGCCTACACCCATAATTCAATGCACCCCACCCCCTTGTCCATGCACATGTGACCCCCCCCGTGCTTTCCCTGCTTTTGGGCCCGTGATGCCCATTTTTTGCCCTCCCCGGGCTCCAGAGGCTTTCTAGGAGCCTGGGGAGGGCAAAAACTGCCTTCCCCACCCTGCTGGAAGTCCCCCGGAGGCCGGAGTTTGGACTAGAAGACATGCAAGATCCATTCCAACTCTTTTATTCTGTTACTTCTTGTCCTGCCTCAAATAGTAGGGGGAAAATATTGAAATGAGAGTAAGGAGAAAAACCACATGAAGTGTTTCCATCGTCCCATTGCTTCAGTCTTCCCATTCACCCATTCAAGCTCTTCTCCAAAGCACCTGAGGGCAGGACAAGAAGCAATGGGTGGAAACCAATCAAGGAGAGAAGCAACTTAGCACTAAGGAGGAATTTCCTGACAGTGAGAACAATTAACCAGTGGAACAATTTGCCTCCAGAAGTTGTGAACGCTCCAACACTGGAAGTTTTTAAGAAGAGGTTGGATAACCATTGGTCTGAAGTGGTGTAGGGTTTACTGGCTAAGCAGGGGGTTGGACTAGAAGACCTCTAAGGTCCTTTCCAATTCTGCTATTCTATGATTCTATGATTCACCTCCCACAACCATCAGTTCTTCTTAAGATGCCCATCCTGACTCTTCCTAATATTTTATAATACTCTCCAATTTTCTAGCGACTGACAGAAGTCTTCAGCATTGTGAAAACCCTTTCCTCCTAGAATGTCTAAATAGGAGCCTCTCCTACCGTTCTTGAGAAAGATGTAGAGTAAGATGATCCGGATCTTATCATAGGTGCTGACGTTGGCATCAAGCAGGATTGGGACAATTGCGCGCATGGGATCCTTGATCTTCTCCCCTTCTGCATCAGTGCCCATGGCCAGATCCTGGTAAGACAGAACATCTCCCTGCAATTCATTATGCCAGGACCACTGGAAAGCTCTTTCTTGACTAGCTGAGGTTGGGATGAACTGGGAACTCAAGATTCAGCTTCTAGGAGAGCTTCTTTTTGAGGAGGTTGGAGAAAACGGTCCAGGGATGTGTAAGTGGACCAGGGGTGGCTTCTACTTAACTTTATTACCGGTTTGCAACAGGGCTGCACTGCGACATCACATTTTGATGACGTCAGGGTCAGAGGGGGGAGCCTCCCGCCGGTTTTACTACTGGTTTACTATAGAACCAGTGTGAACCGGGGACAACCCACCATTGAAGTGGACCATTAAAACCAGTCAATTAGTCAAGGTAAGCCTGCTGTTGTGACTTGCCAGCCACCAGCCCCTCCAGCAGCTGAATCAGAGGAGGAGGAGGAGGTGTGGGAGTCAGGGTCAGCATCAAAGCAACCTGAGAGCTCGGAGGGGGAAGAGGGAATGGAGCTGGCAGAGAGAGAGACAGAGGCAGAGTCTGGGTCATCTGTCATCCCTCAGATAGAGAGTCAAAAGCCTCCAGGATGGCTGATGAGGAGGAGGAGGAATAGCTGGGTCCAGTGCCTGAGGCACAGATGCGCAGAAGGCAGAGGAGAGGAGAACAGTGGAAATCTACGGGCCGGTCCTTGGGACGGAAGAGCCACTGCTGCTAGCAAAGCCCCACCCTAGCTCTGGGGATGAAAGGCAGGGGGGCGGAGATGAACAGATGTGGCAGACAACTATTCATCTCCCTGCCTGACAGACTTGAGGTGAAAGAGAAACTGTTTGCTGGGGCTGTCGGCGCTTCTAATAAAGGAATCATTGCTTCAACTACAGAGGCTTTGTCGTGTTTGGGAGCCGGGTCAAAACACCTCCCAGAATCCACTCCTTTGTTAAAGGAAGTAGAGAAGCACTGCTGGGTTTTTTTTTTTTTTTTGACTTCTCGAAAGGCCTATCAAATTCTGGGAAGATTTTCAAGGCGGGAGAGAGAGGGGGAAAAAAACCCTAAATAATGCTTCTTCAAACATCCTTTGGTCAGCACAATTTTTTACGCTATCCCTTTTTTTTAGGCACACAGAAATGGCACAAGCAGACGTACCTGCTCAACTCTGCAGAGTTTGTCGACCGTCCCTTGGTAGTGCTTCATGCAGTCTTCAGCCAGGTGGAGATGAGTGGAATACTAGGCCCAACGCAAGAAGGAAGAAGAAGAATTCAGCGGTCTAAACATGACCTTTTCTACTAATAGAGGAGAATGTGTGTAATTCAGGGTTGAAAGGAGAGGACCTCGGTGCTCTGTGAGCTTGGTTGTTTTCTTGGAGATATTTCACGACCCAACTAGGTAACACCATCAGTGCAAGAAGGGAGTGGGGTGTGGTAGGGAGGAGGAAAAGAGGAAGAAAAGAAGGAGGACTATGGGGTCCTTGGTGCTCTCTGAGCTCACTTGTTTTCTTGCAGATGTTTCATTTCCCAACTAGGTAACACCATCAGTATCAGAAAGAAAAGAAAGCAAACCTATTTCCTTCCAGCACTGATGATGGTATTTAGTTGGGTCAGAAAATGTCTGAAGGAAAACAACCAAGCTCACAGAGCACCAAGGGCCCATTATCTTCTCCTCCTCCTCCTCCTCCTCTTCTTCTTCTTCCTACTCCTCATCTTCTTCTTCCTTCTCCTCATTTATTCTTCCTCCTACTCTTCTTCCTCCTTGTCATTTCTTCTTCTTCTTCCTCTCCCTCCTTTTTCTCCTCCTCCTTTCTTCTTCTTCCTACTCCTACTCATCTTCTTCCTCTTCTTCCTTCTCCTCCTCTTCTTCTTTCCCCCTTCTCTCTCTTCCACAAAGCCCACTCCCTTCTACCACTCGGAGAGCACCTGGAACCCCAGAATACTCCTCCTCCTTCTCCTTCTCCTCCTCCTCCCCTCCGCCAACCCTCTTTTTCTTCCACACCACAAACCAGACTCCCTTCTAGCACTGATGGTGCTACCTAGTTGGGTCACGAAACGTCTTCAAGAAAACAACCAACCTCAGAGAGCACCAAGGACTCCTCGTGCTCTTTTAATCACAATGCTTTTAGTCTGCTGAGCTATCCAGGTTCAGTCTGGTTCCCCCACCATAGAGTCTCCTCCTAGCATGGTGTACTTTTCCCTCTACCTATCCTAACCTATCAATTGTGCAGCCAACTGGAAACAGGGAACCGTAAGCAGAGAGATGAAAGAGCCACCTGCAGCTCCAGAGCTATGGGTTGCTGACCCCTGTCTTAGAAGGCCATAGGTGTTCCATAGGTACTTTTGCAGGCTGGATCGTTGTAAGTGTAAACTGGTAGAAAAGGAACATACCTTACTGAGTTCTTTCTGATATTGGGGCATCTTTTTCAGCATCTGCGAAAGGTCCCTCAGGGTGGTCTGAAATGTAGAAAGAGAGGTTGATCCTCAGCAAACATCTTGGAATTCTAAATTATGGAACTCACCGGGATCAAATGCTAAAACCTAGCAGATTAACAGAGCTGGGAGGGACCTTGTGGGTCATCTAGTCCAACCCCACCACCCAAGCAGGAGACCCTACACCATTTCTGACAAATGGCAGTTCAATCTTTTCTTGAAAGTCTCAAGTGATGAAGCTCCCACAACTTCTGTTCTACGGGTTGATTCTTCTCACGCTCAGAACATTTCTCCTTATTTCCAGGGAGAATCTCTCCTTGTTCAGTTTCCATCCATTATTCCTTGTCTGGCCTTCGGGTGCTTTGGAAAATAGCTTGACCCCCTCCTCTCTATGACAGCCCCTCAAATATTGGAACATTGATATCCTGTCTCCCCTGGTCCTTCTCTTCACTAGACTAGCCAGGCCCAGTTCCTGCAACCTTATCGAAAGAGGAATGAAATCCAAATTTTGCTTGTTGAAAGGACTGAGCTGACGGTTGTCAGAATCCAGGAGAGAGAAGTTAAGTAAAACCCCAGGTATGTGTTTAATTCCCTCCAGCTCTATCTGCAAACTTCCAGAATTCGTTTAGTCTCATTTAACAACCGAACAACTTAGCAACTTGACTTTGGGTCAATTGTACAATGCTCTCACAAAAAAAGATGCACACGAAAATTACAGCCAATAAGTTCAGTTGTAGGATATCCCATTCCCTTCTCTTTTCACTCTTTCCCTTCAAAGATCTCCTTTGCTGCTTCAGAGACTATTGTATTTTTAAGTTTTGCTTTCCGGTTTTTTAAATCCAGATTTATCATCTCCTGAAACCTTCCAATTTCTGATCTTACCTTGTCACCGGTATTCATCCTTTTGCTGGAAGAAAACTCCTTCAGGGATCGGGTGACTTCTCTGGAAAAGAATGACAAATATAATATTTATCAATGACAAATATAATATTATGATATAATATTTGGTCGCCACCATGTAAAAAAGATGTTGAGACTCTAGAAAGAGTGCAGAGAAGAGCAATCAAGATGATTGGGGGACTGGAGCCTAAAACATATGAAGAATGGTTGCAGGAACTGGGTATGTCTAGTTTAATGGAAAGAAGAACTAGGGGAGACAGGATAGCTGTCTTCCAATATCTCATGGGCGGCCTCAAAGAAGAGGGAGTCAAGCTATTCTCCAAAGCACCTGAGGGCAGGACAAGAAGCAATGGGTGGAAACTAAGCAAGGAGAGAAGCAACTTAGAACTAAGGAGGAATTTCCTGACAGTGAGAACAATTAACCAGTGGAATAACTGGCCTCCAGAAGTTGTGACGGCTCCAACACTGGAAGTTTTTAAGAAGAGGTTGGACAACCATTTGTCTGAAGTGGTGCAGGTTTCCTGCCTAAGCAGGGGGTTGGACTAGAAGACCTCCAAGGTCCCTTCCAACTCTGTTATTCTATTTTACGTCTGAAAAAGCAAAGGGGTGAATACTTGGCACCTAGCAAATATTGGAGGCTATAAAAATTAATCCATTTTTGATGGCTCGTCGTGGGTTTGATGTGGGAGAAGGACAGGCAGAGAGTGGGGTAGGAGTTAAGAGAGGAGTCAGCCTGGAATCAGTTACGTTTCCATAAGCAGTCTAAGTCCAACCTCTCTTGAATTCCATTAACTCTCACCTAGCACCAATTTACTGTTGTTCGTTAGTTGACTAGGTTTTTGTGTGGAGGCATGAAACTCATATGTAGTCCTGATTCTCCCACATCTTTGTGAGATCTGGATAGTGCCAAGAAAAATTGGATAGACGTGTTGTCCGTGAAGTCATGAGAGTCAAGCTCAACAGCAGATGGCAGTGCAAGCTTGAGCTTAGAACAGAATAGAACAGAATAGAAATAGAGCTGGAAGTAGGAGAACCTGTACCAGGGGTCTGCGACCTTAAATACTCAAAAGAGCCATTTGGACCCGTTTCCCACAGAAAAGAAAACACCGGGAGCCACAAAATCTGGTTGGGCGTGGCCAGCTTGATGTCACTCACTTCTATCAATCACATGACCTCCTCTAGCCATGCCTACTGAGCCGGTCATTAGGGGAGAGAACCAGTTGTTAAAAAACACCGGGAACCACAAAATCCTTTTCACATCTCTCTCTCTCCCACCTCTCTGTATCTCTCTGTCTGTGCCCTGGCCGCTTCTCCATCCCCCACCGTCGCCCTTACCTTCTCAGGCCAGGCAAGGAGTGACTGGGAGGGGAAGGCGAGGGGTGGGGCCAGCCAGTGATGGGATCACCTGACAGGCAGCCACAGCAGAGGGCCCAAAGAGCCACATGCAGCTCCAGAGCTGCAGGTTGCTGACCCCTGACCTATATCATCCCAGACAAGTGAATGTCTAGTCTCTCCTTAAAAACCTCCAGTGATGGAGTGCAAATGATTTCTGGAGGCAAGCAGTTCCACTGGTTAATTGTCCTCACTGTTAGGAGGTTTCTCCTTAATTCCAGGTTGCTTCTCTCCTTGACTAGTTTCCATCCATTGTTTCTTGTCCTGCCTTCTGGTGATTTGGAGAATAATTCGGCAACCTTCTGCTTTGAGGCAGCTCCTCAAATACTGGAATACTGCTATCTTGGGTCCCCTAATGCTTCTTTTCTTTAGACTAGCCAGACCCAAAACCTGCAGCCATTCTTCATATGGTTTAGTCTCCAGGCCTTTCATCATCTTCTCTGAACCTTTTCCAAAGTCTCAATATCTTTTTTTGTAGTGTGGTGGCCAAAATTGGTTGCAGTATTCCAGGTGTGATCTTACTAGGGTTTGGTAAAGTGGCACTTAATTTCAAAACAACTTAAAGACAGTCAATCCCAAGTAGCAACTGAAGGAGAGCCTCCAGGAAATTCCAGTCCTGGATGTTAAGATGCCAAGATAAATCTCAGAAGCAAGCAATGGAAAAAAAAAACCAACATCTCCACATGGTGGTGAAGAAAAGGGTATCAATGTCTCCATGAAACTTGAAGCCCACTCAAGGAGGTCTTTATCTTGATCTGCTTCTTGTCATCTCTAATGTTTCTGAGGAAAGGTCATCGGGAATCATGTGGGCAGCATGGAGCCTTCCATGCGCCATAGTGCAGAAGAAGAAATACCATATTTTTCGGAGTATAAGATGCGCTTTCCCCTCCCCAAAAGAGGGTGAAAATTTGGGTGTGCTTTATACACCAAATGTAGCCCTGCCCACCCACCGGCCCCCACCCTTTGGCTTCTCCCTCCCAGCAACTTGCCTCCTTGCAGCAAACAGCAAGTTTCAGCTTCAGCACAGCCTGATTAGCACAAGCAGCTGATTGTGGGTTGGATCAACCTCCCGACCATCAGCTGTTTCAGGCTGCAGGGATTGCCATTGCCTATTGCCCATTCCAATCCCTGCACCCGAAACAGGGGGGGAAATGGAGCACGTGGAGGCAATAGGCTATGGCAATCCCTGCACTCTGAAACAGTTGATTGTGGGGAGGCCGATCCAACCAACAATCAGTTGCTTATGCTAATCAGGCTCTGATGAAGCTGAAAATGAAAATGAAACAGGCTGATTGCTGTTTGCTGCAAGGAGGCAAATTGCTGGGAGGCAATGGCAAATTTTTTTTTTCTTGTTTTCCTCCTCAAAAAAGATAGGTGAATCTTATAATCAGAGCATTTATAGTCCAAAAAATACGGTACTTACTGGGACACCTCAGCGATGTGTTTGTGGCGCAAAGTGACCCAGAGGTCATCATCTTCATCCAGTAGGACTTCTTTGACCCGGGCCTCCCCAATTCCACTTGTGTCATACCTGGGAATTTCAAAAGAGAACATGAATAAACACATTCATACAACAAATCTATATGTTTCTGGGTTTTGGAGGGACCAGGATGGATACACAGTTTTCAGTCATGGAAATCTCATATTTCTAGGTTCTATCATATCTCAAGATTTAAAATGGACACTTAAGATCAAAAACATCATCAAAAAAGCACAACAAAGAATGTTCTTTCTGCGCCAACTCAAGAAGCTCAAACTGGCCAAAGAGCTGCTGATTCAGTTCTACAGAGGAATTACTGAGTTTGTCATCTGCACTTCCACAACTGTCTGGTTTGGTTCTGCAACCACAATTACTACTAACCTGCCTTCTTCCATGGAGGACCTGTATACTGCACGAGTCAAAAAGAGGGCTATGAAAATATTTACAGACCCCTCGCATCCTGGACATAAATTGTTTCAACTCCTACCCTCAAAGCAATGCTATAGAGCACTGCACACCAAAACAACTAGACACAAGGACAGTTTTTCCCAAACTCCATCACTCTGCTAAACAAATAACTCCTTCAACACTGTCAAACTATTCACTAAGTCTGCCTTACTATTATTATTAATCTTCTCATTGTTCCTATCACCCATCTCCTCCCACTTATCATGGCATAACTGTAACTTCGTTGCTTGTAGCCTTGTGAGTTATACTGATATTGTTTCCTGGTATGATTTGATTGCTTATTTGTAACCTATGACTATCATTAAGTGTTGTACCTTATGATTCTTGACGAACATATCTTTTCTTTTTATGTACACTGACAGCATTCTGTTCTATTCTATTCTATTCTATTCTATTCTATTCTATTCTATTTTCTCTTCTCTTTCTTCTCTTCTCTTCTATAATCTTCTCTTCTCTTCTCTCTCTTCTCTTCTCTTCTTTTCTCTTCTCTTCTTATTCTATTCCTTATTCTATTCCTTATTCTATTCTTCTATATTCTATTCCATTCCATTCCATTCCATTCCACTTTCTCTATTCTATTCTATTCTATTCTATTCTATTCTATTCTATTCTATTCTATTCTATTCTATTCTATTCTATTCTATTCTATTCTATTCTATTCTATTCTATTCTATTCTATTCTATTCTTCTATATTCTATTCTACTCTATTCTATTCAGGTGTCCCTTATACCTCACAGACAGTACAGAAAGTAAATAAAGAGGCCCTTACTTGTAGACATCATTTTCAATGGGTAGCAAGTCGTAGCTCATGGCTTGGAACGTGAGCTCATGCAACACTGGCGAACTGGGGTCAAAGCCACGGTCTAGAATGATAAGTTGGGAACGAGCTTTGTCTGGACCCTGGATTGGGGGGAAACAAACCAAGAAGCCATCAGAATGATCCAACCCGCTTTCCATCAAGCAGAAGAAAATTGCTCTGAATGTTGAACACTGAACACCAACGCCAAAATGTTGATTTTGTTTTGACAAACATACTTTCAATCAGAATAGAACCGGAAGGAACCTTGGAGGTCTTCTAATCCAACCTCCTATAAGCGGACTGCAACCTTAAATACTCAAAGAGACATTTGGACCCATTTCCCACAGAAAAGAAAACTCCGGGAGCCACAAAACCTTTCCCGTGCTTGACTATTTCTTGAGCGACCACAAAACTAGCCTATGTAGTTGAATCAAATGTTCTGTTTTCTTCTGAAACTTCTCTTTTCTTGGATTTATCCATGGTTGGCCTACCACCCCGTTAAGCGGCACTAGGGGTTCGAACCGCTGAACTGCCAACCTTTCGATCGACAAGCTCAGCGTCTTAGCCACTGAGCCACCACGTCCCAACATCTAACTGACCCATCTAGTTCTGCTCAAATCCACAGTCCAGGTACATCAGGTAAATTGCGTGCCGGCAGGTGTCACACATTGGCGGTTGTGACACATATTTTGAGTGACAAGGAGCTGCAGCAGAGGGGTGAAAGAGCCACACTGCGGCTCCAGAGCTGCAGGTTGCTGATCCATGCCCTATACCATTTCATATAGGTGGCTGTCCTTAAGTCTCTCCTTAAAAATCTCCAGTGATGAAGCACCTACAACTTCTGAGGGCAAGCTGTTCTCCTGGTTAATTGTCCTCACTGTTTGGATGTTTCTCCTTAATTCCAGGTTGCTTCTCTCCTTGATTGATGTCCCTTCAATGTTTCTTGTCCTGCCTTATGGTGCTTTGGAAAATCAGCTGACCCCTTCTTTCTTGTGTCAGTCCCTCAAATACTGGAATACTGCTATCACGTCACCCCTAGTCCTTTTTTTTCTCTAGACCTGCCATTCCTTAATTCATGCAACCATCTTGTCTCCAGACCCTTAACCATCTTGGTTGCTCTTCTTGGCACTTTTCTCAAAGTCTCTGTCAGCCTCCGCCTTTCCCTGCTTTGGCTGTCATAGAAATGGAGGGAGGAGGGATAGGTTACTGGGCTATGGATGAATCTAAGAAACGAAACCGATTCTTAAGCTGTTATCAGGCCAACGGACACTGCATTCCTGGATGCTGACACGGCCAGATGTGTGCTCCCACCTGACCTCTGGGAGACCTTTGGATTGGATGATTTACGGTGGACATTGGGAGGGGATGCTTTCTATATGTAACTTTCGCGCTTTTTGCCTCAGAATCCTGCTTTCCATGGTTGCGTTCACTTTATATCTAGTAAAAGTACCATACTTTAATTTATGATGAAGTCTGGGTTTTTCTTTCCTGGATACTGAAGGAAGCATACATGACATTAAGCAGGATTCTGAGGCAAAAAGCGCTTTTTTTTTGTAATGGAGTATCCAAAACTGGATGCGGTATTCCAGGTTGAGACCTTACTAAGGCTTTATTTATAAAGCACTATAGTCTAAAAGTCGTGAAAAATAATGCTAACCAACATTCTCCAATTCTGCTAAGTCAAAATACAAAGTGATTTTGTGTCCCTTACAGAATTATCTGCAGGGTGTGGGAAAAAAAAACCAAAAACTTGTGGGATGGGAAGTCAAAGGGTCAAAAGATAGGAAGGCGTTGGTGGAAGCTACATCCAACAAGAGTTCATGCAACTTGTCTGGGGTGGAAATTGGGATTGTGTTCAGAGGAGTAAAACAACTGAGTAGCTTTGAGCTCGTTGTGGAAAGGAAGAGGCTGAAGAGAGATTCTCCCTAAAAACTTTGTAGTATTTATTGAGTAGTTATGCAACATCTACTTCAAAATTCCTGATGATAGGCGAGCAATGATAAACATACTACTCTGTCAGCTCACCGAGTAGTTTCTGGTTCCTTTTGCCAATCATATCCAGTTCGGGAAATGACCCATCTACCATATTTTTCAGAGTATAAGGCGCTCCGGAGTATAAGACGCACCTATCTTGCGTTTGGGGGAGGAAAACAAGAAAAAAAAAATCTGCCTCTGCCTCCCAGCAATTTGCCCCCTTGCAGCAAACAGCAAACAGCCGAAAATGGGGTGCACAGAGGCGGCAATAGGCAATGGCAATCCCTGCAGCCTGAAACAGCTGATCTTTGGGAGGCTGATCCAGCCGACACTCAGCTGCTTGTGCTAATCAGGCTGTGGGTGAAGCTGAAGCTGAAACTGAAACTGGCTGTTTGCTGTAAGGAGGCAAATTGCTGGGAGGCAGAGGCTAAAGGGTGGGGGCCGGTGGGGCTACATTGGGTGTATAAGACTCACCCAAATTTTCACCCTCAATGGGTGGGGGGAATGTGTCTTATATTATACTCCAAAAAATACAGTAGTTCTGCTCAAATCCACAGTCCAGATACATCAATCCAGTTTCTTTAACTGCAAGGATTTGCTCACCTCTCCCATGGTTGGGTCATCTGCTTTGTATGCATCCAATTTGTCCTGGATCAGCTGAGACAGCATAGCATTGTCCTTGTAATCCCTGCCAAAAGAGGACAATTGTTCTTTCAAAACCAGGGCTGGTTTCATTTTACAGGTACCCTTGATGTTGTCCTGGGCTCATGGTCTTCTGTTTTCATTGTCATGCAACGAACAGTATCACCCAGGGAAGGGCTTCAAGAATTTTAGCAAGGGGTTCTTTGCCCAGTTGCTGGGGGGGTGGGCATGGTGGGCATGGCCTCTGGAGCCTGGGGAGGTGTTTTTGCCCTCCCCAGGCTCCAGAGGCTTTTCTCGAGCCTCCGGGAGGGCAAAAACAGGCCCTCTGGAGGCTGGAAAAGGGCCTGTTTCCAGCCTTTCTGAACTTCCAGTAGGCCCATTTTTCACCCTCCCTGAGCCTCCGTGCACGCCCTACACTTACCTGCATCCAAAACAGGCCGCATGGGGATTCCTAGGAGGGGAGGGGTGGGTAGGGGGAAGGTGGTGGACATTTTGTTGATGTTTTGTGAGGTTCCCTTTCTACCTTTCATGGTGTCCTTCAGTGTCCTCACTTCCTCATTTTCACAAGCCTCAAGAAGCATCCCTTCCTGAGGTTTTTCATCAGAACGCCAAAGGCGCATGGAACGCTGTTACCTTCCCACCAAAGGTGGTCCCTATTTTTCTACTTGCATTTTTTACGTGCTTTCGAACTGCTAGGTTGGCAGAAGCTGGGACAAGTTACGAGAGTTCACCCTGCTATGCGGCACTAGGGATTCGAACCACTGAATTGCCGACCTTTCGATCGACAAGCTCAGCATCTTAGCCACTGAGCCACTGCATCCCTTTTTATGTTAATACATAGTCCTTCATATAAAGGTGTATATTCTTATTTCTACCACTATTTCTAGTTTTTATTCATTATATTAGAAAAAAGAAGAAAGAAAAAAAAGGAATTAAAAAAATTAGCTCTATTCTATCCATCATCCCTTGCCCATTTTAATACTTCAATTCTTATTCATTTTTTGGCTTTCCTCCCTACTCCTCTCTTGACAGATGCCTATTTCTTGATGAATGGGAAAGGGGTGAAGAGAACTTCCAGGTACAGGAGGCTTCCTAAGGATGTGGCATCTACTGCTTTGGTTTTAAGTTTAAAATCTTGAGAGGTTCACAGTGAAGAGAGTCCTCCAGAAATTCCACTTACTCACCCCCTGTATCTCACAGCCGGGTATTCCTTCAACGTGGCACAAAGTGTCGCAATCTGTTCGGCCAAGCGTTCCAGAATTGGATTCTTCATTTGAGCTTTGTGAGGGCTGTAAAAGCTCTGGAAGGAGTCCCCTGAATCCAGGGAGTAAACCTGTAGTAGGCATCACAAGGGTGAAAAAAAAAGGAGCTGAAACATTCAAGTGGAAGTGGCTCAAATTCAATACCTCCCCACCTTTGGCTCACCCACTTAGGAAGGATGAAGGAAACCAGCTATCTAAAATGCAGGAGGAAGTCCGTCCGATGTCTAATTTCAATCGTCACATTAGGGTGTCACATGCATGTTGGAATACATCACATGCACCCTTGTTTATAGCGCTACTTGTGCATATATGTACATTTTGTGTTATGCAAATTTTAAAAACTCACAAAAAATAGAAGGAAAGATACTGTAAATCATACGAAGAATGGTTGAGCAGCTAGGTTTATGCCTTCCTTATCGAAAAAGTGCTGCTGAGTTTTGTCCAAAACAGTCCCTTACAGATTTTGAAGCCATGATGTTCTTCTTCTGCCTGGGCCTTGTTGGCCTTCAATCTTTCCTTGGAGGATTAAATGAAGTATGCCGTATTTTTCTGGGTGTTGCACCACATGTCTGAAATATTCTAACTTTCATTTTTTAATGGTTTTGGTGATTTCCCTGGGCTTTCCCAAATGGCTTATCACCTCCTCATTTCTGATTTTGTCAACACAGCTTATACGTAACAGCCATCTATAAAAATATCCTGATAGTGAGAACTATTAATCAATGGACTTGATTAATGGAGCATTGATTGATTAATTGAGCCCACACAACTGAACACCCAGAGTTGTGGATGTTCCATTCCTGGAGGTTTTCAAAAACAGACCTATCATTTAACCAGGATGGTATAAGATTTCCTGCCTTGAGCAGGGGGTTGGACTAGAAGATCTCTGAGGTCCCTTCCAGCCCTGGGCGTCAACTCACAAAGCATCCCTGGCCTGCTCTCGAGTTGCCATAGGCAAGGGGGATGGGAAACCGACAAAGCAGCACGGTGGCCAAAAACAGAAGCACATTCCAGACATATCTCTTTCAAGGCTGTCTCCCAGGGTTACCCACAGAAACCGGAGGGGACGTTGGCAAATGTGATTGATGACACACCCTGGGGGAAGGAGGGAAATTACGTGGCTTCACTTGGAACATGAGGACATGAAGCTCCTAATAAATAACTGGATTCCTTTTGAAGCTTGGCTCAAAGCTCATGATTTAATTAGAGCATCTGCTGAAACCCTGATGCTGAAATCCTCTGTTCTCCACCCCAGGTGTGAAAAAGTCCAATATGTGTTTTTTAATATATATATCGCCATCATTTAATCCCCCTAGCAATGCGCTGTATTTTAAGCACTGTGCTTTTAAAGAGAGAGAGAGAGAGAGAGAGAAAATCAATCTGCCATTTATTTACAATGTCGCTTAACCATCTGCCATCTGTTTTTCCCTCTCCTGCTCTTCACTTCCCCCATTTTTGCTCTTACAAGAGAGGAGGTGGAAAGGGAGGCGCGCTTTGCATAACTGAACAACAGATTGGAAGAGATCAAGCAACAACCAACGGTCCAAGTAAATGCACAAGTGTGTAGAAGCAAATAGGGGGTGAACAGAGGTGTGTGTGTGTGTGTGTGTGTGTGTGTGTTTGTGTGTGCACGTATAGAAGGACGCAACACTCATCACAAAAGCTCAGCAGTCAGAGCTGATGAACATCAAGGAACAGTGAAGAAGAGAAGGATGGACAACCTTGGTTTCTTGGAGGGAACAATTGCATAAATCCTGTTTTTTTCCCATTTGCAAGCACAAACTCCTCAGAAAAAAAAACCAGCAACCAAATCCAGACTGTTTATTTTTCCTCTCCATAAAACAATTGAGCTCTGTTTTGCTGCGTTTGTAGATGCCTGCTGATCCTTTCCGGTAATTACTCGGCAATCAGAAAAACCTCAAAAAGGGAGCATGAGATGATATAAACCGTGAATTATACTAAAGTAGTGCACTAAAGCAGCTTGAATGATCCTATTGCAAATGGATGCAAAATTTAGCTGGCTAACTGGTGCAGGGAATATTTGGTGGTGCACAAGTAGAAGGACTGCTGTTCTCCCAGTGTTTGGGATGATGGTTTTTGGAATAAGAAATGAAGCCCAAAACAGAATAACAGAGCTGGAAGAGACCTTGGAGATCTTTTAGTCCTTGCTCAAGCAGGTGACCCTATACCTTTCCAGACAAATAGGTGTCCAATCTCTCCTTAGAAACCTCCAGTGATGGAGCATCCACAACTTCTGAAGGCATCTGAACAACATCGAGTCATTTTGTCCAAAACATTTTGGAGCATCTTACAAAGAAAACTTGCACCAATGAGACAGAGCAGTGACAGTCCAGAGGAGAAACAGAATTAACTGATATAAATATAGTTACATCCAAATAGTCTATCTTCACTTCTAGCTTAGTTTACCTGGGACTCATAGGGCAGGAAAGCAATGTTGATCTCCGTCAGGGTCTTGATGACTTTTGCTGCCCGGGATTTGACCAGTTCATTGAATAAGGAATCTGGGCAAGCTGGGAACAGAAAGAGACAGCAACCACAACGTTTAGACAACATAGACAAATCTGTTAATTTGTCCTAAAGTGGTAACTGCAGATTATCCCACCCATGCAAAGATAGCAAGAAGAATGGTTCCAGAGGAAAGTAGGATCCAAGGATTGGGGGAAGGACTTTGAAAGTCAGATCAATCCGCAGTTCAGTTCAGGAACTTCCAATGCAAGACACCAGATTTGCTCAACAGCTGCTTTCACACAATCTAGGATTTTGCACAAGATGCTGGCTTAAGTTAATCTTGCTTTGGAATTCATTTATTGATTTAGTGTGTTATGCAAATCCACAAGTGGCTTGCGTGAACTTAGAAACAGAGCTAGTTTAGGTGAACATGGCCAGGGTCTCATTAAAGTGGCTGCTTCTGTTGCAGATGAATCTATAGTTTGATGTGTGACCTCAAAATCAGATCCTGAAAATGGGTGGAGCTTCAAAAAAAATTATAACCCAGAGATAGAACTCCAGTATATTCCATACTTACAGTCTGTGAAAAAGACATGCGCAGCTCGATATTTGGCATTTGGCGGTTCCTTGAAGTCAGCAATGAGAGACTCCACCGACTGAGAAAGAAGATTAAGTGGATTCAGTTTACTTCTTATCAAGAATATCAACCTGAATTAATTTGTGGTGTTATAAAGGTAAAAATGGGACCTGGAGCAAAAAGGATTTGACAGCAGAAACAGTTAATGATAAGTGTAATAAGACAACTTCACTTGTTCCCATTTTAGTGGGAACATATTTAGTGTCTTTGTTTGGATAAGGCACAAACTACCAAACGGAAAACTGTTGAAAATATACAAACATACAATGAACGGTTGCAGGAACTGGGTACATCTAGTCTAATGAAGGAGTGGGGTGACATAATAGCAGCCTTTCAATATTTGAGGGGCTGTTATAAAGAAGAGGAGGACAGCCTATTTTTCCAAGCACTGAAGCCAGGACAAGAAGTGATGGATAGAAATTTTATTTATTTAGAAAGGGGAAAAGCAACCTAGAATTAAGGAGAAATTTCCCAATAGCGAGCACTTCCCAACATAATCAGTGGAATAGTGGTTATTCTAACACTGGAGTTTTTCAAGAAGAGATTAGATAGCCATTCATCCAGGATGGTTTAGGGTTTCCTGTTTGAGTAGGGGACTGGGCTGGAAGACTTCCAAGGTACTGTACTTTTCGGAGTATAAGACACACTTTCTTCCCCTCCCCCACAAAAGAGGGTGAAAATTTGGGTGCGTTTTATACACTGAATGTAGCCAAAAATGTGAGGCACGGAGGAGGCAATGGTCTATGGCAATTCCTGCAGCCTGGAACATGCTGAATCAGGATGCAATAAAGTGCTGAAGCTGAGCTGGCTGTTTGCTATTTGCTGCAAGGACTGTCAGAGTTTGCAGAAGCAAGCAAAACACAAGCAGAGGAGAGGAGTTTTAGTTTTAGTTTCAGAGATCAGCACAGCACACAGCTTTAGAACAATTGACCTAAGCCACGCCCAGGCTCCTTACTGTCTCCTTCCTTGTTGCTCACACAGAAAATACTGTTTCAGTTTCCAAACAGTCTCACACACTGACAGGATGCTAGCCAGATGAATACCGATGGATGCTGGTAGGCAGAGGCAAAAAAACATTTTTTTTCTTATTTTCCTCCCCCAAAACTAAGGTGTGTCTTATACTCTGGAGCGTCTTATACTCTGAAAAATACGGTATCTTTCAACTCTGTTATTCTGTTAGGATGCTGTACCCAACCTGGATAGCTATCCCCTTAACACAAAAACCCACCTTTTCGGATGGAGTGATGAGATACACAGCCTCCAGGCTAGGTAGCGGCTCTCGGCGCTTATTAATATCTTCTACAACTGGATACAGCCACACCCAATGGGAACAAGCAGAGATTGCAAGAAAGAAAGAGAGCAGAAGAAAATCAGAATGAAGGTTGGGCATTTCCGGACCCTTAGCTTCGATTCAAATCTGGAGATCTGTTCTGTTTGAAAGTTATCTCCCAAATCCCCAGGTCTCTTTCCTTGCGTAACTTCCTGGAGGCGGAAGGAGCTCTACCCTTGAAGATTTCAGAAGAGGCAAGGAGAAGGAGACAGGACATCTGAACATTCTCCCTGAGGTGTTCAATCTAAAGAAATGTTGCAGGTTGTGCAAAAGCAGGCACAAGTTTTGGATCCGAAGGTGTGGTGTGACTACAATCCCAAAGTTCTACTTACTTGTTATCCCCTCTGTCATGATATCTGTCATTTTGCAGCAGGAGGACAGCATACGCATGCTCAGCTGATCCACCACAAGCACCTGGGAAAGACATGGAGAAGGGAAATGTCACTCCCAAGAGTCTAAGTGCTATCTATCCATCTATCTATCTATCTATCTATCTATCTATCTATCTATCTATCTATCTATCTATCTATCTATCCATCCATCCATCCCCCCATCCCTCCATCCATCCATCCACCCACCCATCCATCTACTTATCTATCTGCCATGTTTCCCTGAAAATAAAGCCCTGTCTTATATTTTTTGTACCCCAAAATAAGTGCTTGGCCTTATTTTCGGGGAGGTCTTATTATTTTGGGGTCCATGGAGCAAGATGGGACTACTCTTGCCATCTTCCCTGATTTCCAGCTCTGCGTTTAAATATTTTCCGGAAGGGTTTATTTTTGGGGGAGGCTTATTTTAGCGCATGCACTCAAAAGCCTGATTGGGCTTATTATCAGGGGATGTCTTATTTTGGGGAAACAGGGTATCTATCTATCTATCTATCTATCTATCTATCTATCTATCATTGTCTGTCTGTCTGTCTGTCTATCTATCTATCCATCCCTCCATCCATCCACCCATCCACTTATCTATCATGTTTCCCCGAAAATAAGACACTGTTTTATATTTTTTGAACCCCGAAATAAGCGCTTGGCCTTATTTTCGGGGAGGCCTTATTATTTTGGGGCGCTGGAGCAAAATGGGACTACTCTTGCCATCTTCCCTGATTTCCAGCTCGGTGTTTAAATATTTTCCAGAAGAGCTTATTTTTAGGGGAGGCTTATTTTAGCAACTGCGCTCAAGCCCGACTGGGCTTATTATCAGGGGATGTCTTATTTTTGGGAAAACAGGGTATCAATCTATCTACCACAAGAGCCATGGTAGCACAGTGGTTAGAATGCAGACTTGCAGAATCTACTGACCGCTGACTGACTGCAATTTGGCAGTTCGATTCTCACCAGCTGAAGATAGACTCAGCCTTCCATCCTTCTGAGGTCGATAAAATGTGGACCCAGATTGTTGGGGAGGCAATATGGTGACTCTGTAAACTGCTTAGAAAGGGCTGTAAGGCACTGTGAAGCGGTATAGAAGTGCTGTTGCTACCTTCTACGGTTGTAGGTTAAAACGGGTGGTGAGTTAGATATACTCAGGTGACCCATTTCATCAAGTAAAATTCAGACCCGGAGACAGCATTCACACATTGTGCTAAGGTTACCTAAGGTTAAGCTGCATTGAGCAAAGGTTACCTTGATTATTCTTGTGTGCATGTGATCGAGTGTTGCACAAACTCAGAAAATAGACTAAATCAGGAACCAGGTCAAATGGCAGTGGGATACAGGCATCAAACAGTCTAAGGTATGAAAAAGCCACTGATTTGTTTTGAACTCACCTTCCATTCTCCCTTCTTTTTTACTTTCTTTATGACATCAGCCATAATCTCTGCCAAAAAAAGAAAAAATCGAAAGAGGGGAATTAGGAAAAGAATTAATCTACGATGAGTTGGCATCAGCCCCGTTGGAGAAGCAAGTTAAACCATAGCATTGAATGTGGCTAGGGTAAGCTTATTGAATTAGCTGGGCTAATCCATTATGTGGACTGCAATGGCTTCAATCACAATTCACAACCCTTGTTGCTGTCTGAGTAGTTCTGATCGTAAAACTGGACAATGTTTAAATTCGGTTTCCAGATGAGAACGTCCATATCATTGCACTGTTAAGTGTTTAATTTCTTTTTTAGTTGATATGGGGAATATATATATTTTTAGGCTCTGTTTCTTTGCACACGCGGTACTTCTCAAACAAAAGGAGGAAGAAGATACAGCAGGAGTTTCCTGTGACGAGAAATTGCGAACTTTCAGTTTGTTTCTTCACAACTTGGAAAAATGAATACTATAGATTCCAGAGAGCAGGGCCTACAACACACGCCACTCTGCCCCAGATTGCCGGTTTATGGTGCTAAACAAATAATTCCCTCAACACTGTCAAACTATTTACTAAGTCTGCACTACTATTAATCTTCTCATCGTTCCTATCACCCATCTCCTCCCACTTATGACTGTATGACTGTAACCTCGTTGATTTTATCCTTACGATTTATATTGATATTGCTCCTGATTGCTTATTTGTACCCTATGACTATCATTAAGTGTTGTACCTTATGATTCTTGATGAATGTATCTTTTCTTTTATGTACATTGAGAGCTTACGCACCAAAGACAAATTCCTTGTGTGTGCAATCACGCTCGGCCAAGAAAGAATTCTATTCTATTCTATTGTCTGGAATATTGTAGGTTCTCCAGCTTGAGAGTGGATTGGACTAACCAAATCTGGCCAGAACATCAACTGCATTGCAGTAGAACTGGCCTCTCCCATTTTTTTATTTTTTATTTTTTTTAAGCTTTCGATTTAACAAGGGCTAATCTTAGAATAAACAGAAGAGGAGAAAGGGGACTTTGAGGTGGTCCACAGGGGGCTGTGTTTCTGGAAATCAGGAGAGGGACGGTCTCGAGAAAATTCAGAAATACTTCACCAGTGTAAACAGGCTTTGTAGTGCTTCTGATTGACAAGGAGAAACAAGGCTGAACATGGAAAACACCACAGTGGCAGGAGTGCCCACCAAGCAGCCTTGCGTAACACGGGGAAATTTGCAAAATTTGAAGAAGTCGTGAGCACTGCTTAAAAGAAACATTTGCTCTGCACGAGAGAACAGTGGCGCGCATGGGCCCAAATATCTCCTGACACATAAAAAAGCGATAGAAGGGAACATCTGTAGCTCCGGGTTGAACTGTAGAGTCCTTGGTGATCTCTGACCTTCGTTTTGTTACCTGATTAGGTAACCTCATTCCAAACAGGGCAAGCTACGCAGTGTAAACGGCGAGCAAACCCCACACTCACCAGCACTGATGATGCTACCCAGTTGGGTAAGGAAACGTCTACAATGTATAGCAAACTCATCGCGCGTAACCACAAAACCAAAGCCTCAAGTGTGAGCGATTGAAAATGACCACATTGTGCCCAGTCCCATTCTCAATTCGATAATGCTGTCAGGGTTCCAAGTAAAACAACGAAAGAAGTCTAGAAGTTCCTTTCACTTTATTAGAGATGTCTCATATTGGCACATCTGGGAAAACCCGAATCTGGAAAGCTCCCGGGTTTTCCCCACCCAAAGGAGAGTCGAAGTCCCTTCCCTCCTGCAGCCACATGTCCATCACATGGTCCAAATAATGCACCGTCCCAACTGGAGGTGCCTCCTACTCACGCCACTCCAGGTGCAGGTTGAACATCCTTGACTCCCAGAGAAAAGAATGTTGTTATGGCTAAATGCTTCTACTAACTCCATACAATCCCACTTTCCCACAGACTAAATGTGGCAGCCCTGAAGAGCCAAAAGAAAAAATGGCCTCCAGGGCTGATAGGGTGTCCCGCCTCTCAACCGATGATCACATCCGAACAAGAGGAACATAGGAGGTGAATTCAGTTATTACCTAATAATAGCAGGGGGCTGGACTAGAAGACCTCTTAGGTCCCTTCCAAATCCTATGATTCTCTCTTCTAAGTCGTGTTTTTCCACTTGTGGGTGCTCCATCAATGGAGCTTTTCAGAAAGAGATTGGACATTTGTCTGAAATGGCATAGGCCAGGCTCTGTACCAGGGTCAGTGGTGAAATCCAAATTTGTTTACTACCAGTTCTGTGGGCGTGGCTTGGTGGGCATGGCAGGGGAAGGAGATTGCAAAATCTCCATTCCCACCCCACTCCAGGGGAAGATAATGCAAAATCCTCATTCCCTCCCCAGAGGTGATATTTGCCAATTCTCCGAACTACTCAAAATTTCCGCTACCGGTTCTCTGAACTGCTCAAAATTTCTGCTACCAGTTCTCCCGAACCTGTCAGAACCTGCTGGATTTCATCTAACCTTAGGATTCTGTTTCCTTGTCAAGAAACCAAAATGCTTTATCCTACTTGAGTCTCAGTTGTTAAACGAGTGACCGTATCAACTAACTAAATATATACAATAATCTGCAAAAAAGAAAGAAAGAAAGAAAGAAAAAAGAAAGAAAGAAAGAAAGAAAGAAAGAAAGAAAGAAAGAAAGAAAGAAAGAAAGAAAGAAAGAGGACTGCTTTACATCGTGTGCAAATTCAACTTTTTAAAAATTATACAGACATTCAAGGAACTACCGTATTTTTTTAAAAAAACCACCATATTTTCAATCCATATTCCTTGGTCATCAAGCTCAAACATCAGAGAAAGTGGGGGGAAAAAAACCTCAACAATTTAATTTTCAATCAATTCTTTGCCAGGTTCTGAGTTCAGTGTGGAGTTCAAGAGAAGGGAGGAGAGCAACCTCGATGTGGCAGCTGGAAGAGGTTGCATAAGTTGCTCACCGAATCTGACCCACACCTTGGCCAATAAGAGCACCGTGAATCAAAGAGACACCCTTCCGCCTTGTGCTGGACTACAAAATCCATGTTTGCTGGGGTGTGTGTGATGGGGGTCTAGGTGCCCATGGTGCCAGGAGGACACCAGGAATTGCAACAGAGGCTCACATTTGTAGCCGAACCCGAGCGAAGGCACAAGAGGGGGTTTTGCAACAGGATATGAAACACCCAGGAGTTGTTAAAAAAACAAAAACAACACACACTTTTGTGTCTCCATAAAGACAGTATAATATAAAATAAAGCATGGAAGGGATCCATGCTTTATTTTTTATTTTTTTTAAATTACAGTCAGTCACAGCTCAAGAAAACTCAATGCTA